>VWZS01003258.1:62051-78478 GCA_013397075.1 Rhabdornis inornatus | reverse complement strand
CCGCCCTTACCCGCGGAGCCGCCTGTGCCCCGCCGCGCTCCTCCGCGGGGGAAAGCCCGGCGCTCCGCATCGGGGCTGCTGAGGGGCGCGGAAAGAGGGCCGCCCTGGCGAGGAGACGCCTCTCCTGCTCCTTAAAGAAACATTAGCGTCGCCACCGTCACTGATGCCCGCTGAGGGCTCCGCGTTCCCTTGAGAGTCACCGTTAGCTCTGGCAGCACCCGAGCGGCAGCTGCCGCGGCTGGGGGTCCTGGCGTGAGCAGGGACCAGCCCTGTCCGAGGGGTGATCGCTTACTGGAGCAGAAGAAGGACTAGGGGAGAATAAGGGGAGAATGGTAAAACCCACAGGGGTCTATCAGCCACAGGGTATATAGTTTGGTTATGAATTTTTTTGACTGGTTTTGCTGCATTTTGCTGGCAGTAGCATTTTCTTTCCCCCCGTGTAGAAACACCCGTTATCTCCTACCCAAAAACTCAGCAAGGGAAAAAACGCAAAGGGATGCAAAGGAAAAGCCTCCACCGGTTCCAAGCGAGACCTGTGACTTCAGGTCGGATGAACCCTGGTAGTGCCTGGATGTCTTTATGTCAACTCAGATGTAGTCACCCTCACACACCCACCACACACCAACGGCTCTGCCTCAGCAGTACTGAGCTGACAAGGTCTGGATTCCAGAAATGGCCCCAAAATACAACATCCA
Source organism: Rhabdornis inornatus (assembly GCA_013397075.1). Lineage (NCBI taxonomy): Eukaryota > Metazoa > Chordata > Aves > Passeriformes > Rhabdornithidae > Rhabdornis > Rhabdornis inornatus. The sequence continues at coordinate 77,783 of VWZS01003258.1, read as the reverse complement.
CCATGTCACCTCTTGCTCAGGCCTTTGAAATCTTTGTGCCATTCCTCACCACAAACTGGTAAGGCCATCAGTAAGAGGCTGAGGTCACTTACTGTTAGAAGGACTTTATGCTGAATGCTTTGAGCATATCTGGAAGAGTGGGTAAGGAAGCTTATCCTGCCTGCCAGTATTCTCTCATGAACAATTTTAGCTGAAATTTTCTGGGAGTAGTGAGTGGATAGAGGAAAATGAGGAAGAAGAAACCATTTCTAGCCCACGCCAAGACTGTTGTTTCAGGGTAGAGAGAAGCATGGGTTATTTGTGCTAGTGAGCAAGTTTTACTGACTGATAGATTGTGCCTTCTAGTCTCTCTCAGCTGGAATTAAGGGTTGACATTTAGTAATAGCAGTTGACATTTTGTAATAGCAAGTGGGAATATTAAGGTAATACTATTGATTGACATGTTCCTCTGTTCTACAAATGCCTGACCTGATTTGCCTGGTGTGTGAGCTGCTGACAAATGTGCAGTTGTTCGTTTGTTACAGGTTGATGCACAGCAACTTCTGCCCTGCTCTGGAAAGACATGCAGTGATCTTGGTTGTGTGCACAAGTGAACTGGCCTCCTGACCCAGCAGTGCTGTCACTTGCAGAAAAACTTATACACCAACATGCTAGAAGGAGGCCCAGGTGTGTGGCACAGCAGAAGCACACAGTGGCCAGTATGAGGAGAACCATCATTCCCTCTTCTACCTGGTCTCTCCTGGCAGACAAACCCTGTGTGAAAATCAACTTCACTAAGACTCTGTGTACATGATCCATCACCATGCTCACTCATTTTTCTGCTTAAAATATCTATTATCATTAAAGATGTCTGAACAATGCTGTAAGAAACCAAGATCCCATGTGAAATTCCCTTACTGATTAATTTTGTTAGTAAAATACATTAAAAGCTCAAATCACACATATGTGTAGGACAGATCAGAATCATCTGCCCTATTTAGCCCCTTTCTGTATCATGTCAAGAAAACATGGTGTGCCTTGAAATAGGATCCCAGAGCAAATTGGAGCTTGATGATGAGGGAGACACTTTCTGTGCGAGCTCTGCCATTTGGGTGCAGACATCAGAAATCCAGTGTCAAGCAGAGCCACAGAAAGGGAAAAGGACAAAGCAGCAGAAGAGAACTGCTCTGATGTTTGGAGCAGAACAATTTACTCCCACACCTGGGAGTAAAATAAATCCTTCTCTTCACTTTTCCTTCTAGATGTATTGCCTTGCTGTATGTACCCTGTAAGGACTGGCCTGGGGCTGCAGAAAGATAGGAGTACTTCGAGCAGCTCTTTGCAAACTCATTCCTCTGCTCTATACCACATTCTCTATGAACAGGGGCACCGTTAGTACTGGCAGCACAACCGGGACAGCAATAGGACTAGCGTTGACGGAGAATGGCTTCATCTGCCCTGCATCTTCTCATTCTTTCCTGGTGCTCTGCTTGCTCCTAACATATTTCTATCAGTCTCTTTCTCCCCAGTGTCACCATCTCTTACCCATGCCCAAGCACATCCTATCGCGATTTTCTGTTCCCTTGTTCTTGTTTCTGTGAACTGGAAGCAAAAGCCGGATGTCTGCCTCTTAGTTAAGCAAAGCAGTTTCTTGTTTTGAAGGTACTTATACTGAGATACCTATAGTCTCTGATGTGTGAGCATATCTAAGATACACTGAACAGATCCAACTATGCAATTGATACAGTAAGGAAGGAAAAGAAAGTTTTCAGCAGTGGAGGAGTTGAAGTCTCTGTACCTTGGTGGAAAAATGGATGTGAAATAACTCAGTGTCTGAAGAGTATTCCACACCCATAGCCCTTTTCCAGTATTCAGCCCCCATTATGGTAATTACAGGGTCATCCAGGTTCAAAGCAGGGTCAGATATTTTGGCTTAAGGGGGAAGGGAGTACCCAAGATTTGTAGATGTTACTGGTTGAAAGAATTTACAAGTCAGAGGGGTCACAAAAGCTTACAAATTTTTATTAGTAAATGACACTCTAGGCATGTAAATTGGTATAAGCACTTGGCACTGGGCTTCGGTAATGGGGTAGGGTGAAAGAGAAGAGAGGGATGAATAGGAGAGGAGGAGAGAGAGTGAAAAGAAAAAAAAGAGAGAAGGTGAGATCATCAGTCCTGGCTCCAGCACTGGTCCAGCTGATGGTATGTTCAGGGTTCTGGGAGCACCTGTGCACCCCGGCTTTATGGGGGACACTTTTTACAGATAAATCTCCCCATTTTGGAGATAAGTTTCTCACTTTCTATGCAAATTACCAGTCCTGTGCAGCCCATTCCTCTAGACCTTTCTGGAAATGGGTTGGAAGGCTTTGGGGATCTCTGCTGGTCTCGATACCATCTTACAGTCCCTGCCCACTTCTCAGCCTCATCCCTGCCCTTGTGCTGTGTTGTGCTCGTCTCCAGGAGCCAGAACAAGGACATTTGTCCCAGAGATGTGCTGCCCTGCTTCCTTATGGCCTCTCCTCCAGCCACATCCTGTTCTTTCTCAGTGTATTATTACCAACAATTCTTGGCTGTTATCACCAACAATCCATGGCTGGCTCCACAGCTATCTGGCTATTGGTGTTTGAGGCATACACATGAGCCCTCTTGTCTCCTAGGATTCTATAGCAATGAAGTCAGACCAGTTTGCTTAGGACTCAATCTGGTCTTGAAAACCCTCAGCAATGGAGACTGCACAACCTATTTGGGCAATTGATTCTCCTTCTGGATCAGTCCTAGGGTAGATGCCACAACAAAGCCCCAAGATAGAGTACAACTCATTGAGCACAACCCTCTGACCTCATTCCAATTTGGATCAGTTGGCTACACATCCAGACCATAATGTCTTAGCTCAAATACAAGAAGGCTGGTAGACAGAGTTGAAAATGTTGCTAAATTCAAGGTAAATGACATCCATTTCTCTTGCCCATCAAAAAATCTCATTCTTTGATAAATTCCCATTTATTAAAAAAGGGCAATCAGGCACATTCACTGTTATGACTTATCCTTGGTGAACTTGTGCTGATTTTTCACAATTGCCTATTTTTCCTTCTTGTGTTTAGATATATCATGCAAGAGATCTTGTTTCATGGGTTTTCTTCCCAGGGATTGAAGTGTGACTGGACAGTCTGCAGTTGCTTGGGCTGTTCTTTGAGTTCTTTTTAAGTATAAGTGCAATATTTCTACAGTTGGCAGGGATATCTGTAGCTCCTCAAAGGTGACCGAAAGCGATCTTGCACTGGCATCAGACAGCTCTCTCAGCATCCTTGGACAAAGCCCTTGAGTTTCTATGGACTTGTATAAGCCAAGTTTTCTCCAGCACCTTCTTATTCACCCACTCATGGTCATCTCTCCCCTCCATGAATCCCAGGCCAAAAGTCCTAGGAGACCTTGCTGTGTAAAGAAGGCATTGAGTTCCTCAGGTTTGACTGTGTCCACTTTGAGTAAAACACCCAGCCTACTCAGTGACCAGATGCCATGTCCTTGCTCAGCTGCTTTCTATTTAGCAGCTGAAGCTCTTTTTGTTACAATTGACATGCAAGTTAAAATTCCTGCTGGGCTTTCACTTTCTTGACACCATCCCTACATGCCCAGGCAATGTTTATAAATTCCTCCTGTGTAGACCATCTCTGATTCCATCTACAGTGTATTGCTTTTTTGTGTTGGAGTCCTGCCACAATTCCCTATTTACCCAAGCTGGTCTGCTTATTTGTCTCTTTTATTCCTGAAAACTGAGATGGCCTGTTCTTACATTTGGTTGAAGCTTCAGAGACCTCATCACTGCTGGAAAGAGTGACAGAGTGAAAAGCAGCTCCTTCACCTGCTGAGCAGTGCAAGAGTTAGGGAACAAGATGTCCTGAGCTGCAGAACTAAGGAGTCAGATACCTTAGGGGTGCACCTTTGGGCTGACTAGCACTGCGTAAGTTGCAACCTTTTCATCATGGCTGGGGCAGTAGTAATATCCTCCTGCCTGGATCATCTGTTTGCTGCTGACACTGCAGGTTTCTGTGCTGCCGTGCTAAGAGGTTCTGGGCTCTCTTTAGCCATAGGTTTTCTGTAGGGAGTACTGTAGGGAGTTTCCTGCTATTAGGAATGCTGTCCCTCTGTCATGTATCATTAAAACTTGCTAACATTAAAAAAGATGAAGAAAGAAAGGAGAAGGAAATAGGCAAGCTTACTAGTTTTGTGCATTCTGTACTATATAAGGAGCCCACATGATACCTGAAAGTGTAATTAAAGGCCATGCAGGCTCATTAAGTACAGAATGTGTGTATGGGGGTGGAGGTGGAATTAGGATTGCCCAAGCAATTTNAATTGGTATAAGCACTTGGCACTGGGCTTCGGTAATGGGGTAGGGTGAAAGAGAAGAGAGGGATGAATAGGAGAGGAGGAGAGAGAGTGAAAAGAAAAAAAAGAGAGAAGGTGAGATCATCAGTCCTGGCTCCAGCACTGGTCCAGCTGATGGTATGTTCAGGGTTCTGGGAGCACCTGTGCACCCCGGCTTTATGGGGGACACTTTTTACAGATAAATCTCCCCATTTTGGAGATAAGTTTCTCACTTTCTATGCAAATTACCAGTCCTGTGCAGCCCATTCCTCTAGACCTTTCTGGAAATGGGTTGGAAGGCTTTGGGGATCTCTGCTGGTCTCGATACCATCTTACAGTCCCTGCCCACTTCTCAGCCTCATCCCTGCCCTTGTGCTGTGTTGTGCTCGTCTCCAGGAGCCAGAACAAGGACATTTGTCCCAGAGACGTGCTGCCCTGCTTCCTTATGGCCTCTCCTCCAGCCACATCCTGTTCTTTCTCAGTGTATTATTACCAACAATTCTTGGCTGTTATCACCAACAATCCATGGCTGGCTCCACAGCTATCTGGCTATTGGTGTTTGAGGCATACACATGAGCCCTCTTGTCTCCTAGGATTCTATAGCAATGAAGTCAGACCAGTTTGCTTAGGACTCAATCTGGTCTTGAAAACCCTCAGCAATGGAGACTGCACAACCTATTTGGGCAATTGATTCTCCTTCTGGATCAGTCCTAGGGTAGATGCCACAACAAAGCCCCAAGATAGAGTACAACTCATTGAGCACAACCCTCTGACCTCATTCCAATTTGGATCAGTTGGCTACACATCCAGACCATAATGTCTTAGCTCAAATACAAGAAGGCTGGTAGACAGAGTTGAAAATGTTGCTAAATTCAAGGTAAATGACATCCATTTCTCTTGCCCATCAAAAAATCTCATTCTTTGATAAATTCCCATTTATTAAAAAAGGGCAATCAGGCACATTCACTGTTATGACTTATCCTTGGTGAACTTGTGCTGATTTTTCACAATTGCCTATTTTTCCTTCTTGTGTTTAGATATATCATGCAAGAGATCTTGTTTCATGGGTTTTCTTCCCAGGGATTGAAGTGTGACTGGACAGTCTGCAGTTGCTTGGGCTGTTCTTTGAGTTCTTTTTAAGTATAAGTGCAATATTTCTACAGTTGGCAGGGATATCTGTAGCTCCTCAAAGGTGACCGAAAGCGATCTTGCACTGGCATCAGACAGCTCTCTCAGCATCCTTGGACAAAGCCCTTGAGTTTCTATGGACTTGTATAAGCCAAGTTTTCTCCAGCACCTTCTTATTCACCCACTCATGGTCATCTCTCCCCTCCATGAATCCCAGGCCAAAAGTCCTAGGAGACCTTGCTGTGTAAAGAAGGCATTGAGTTCCTCAGGTTTGACTGTGTCCACTTTGAGTAAAACACCCAGCCTACTCAGTGACCAGATGCCATGTCCTTGCTCAGCTGCTTTCTATTTAGCAGCTGAAGCTCTTTTTGTTACAATTGACATGCAAGTTAAAATTCCTGCTGGGCTTTCACTTTCTTGACACCATCCCTACATGCCCAGGCAATGTTTATAAATTCCTCCTGTGTAGACCATCTCTGATTCCATCTACAGTGTATTGCTTTTTTGTGTTGGAGTCCTGCCACAATTCCCTATTTACCCAAGCTGGTCTGCTTATTTGTCTCTTTTATTCCTGAAAACTGAGATGGCCTGTTCTTACATTTGGTTGAAGCTTCAGAGACCTCATCACTGCTGGAAAGAGTGACAGAGTGAAAAGCAGCTCCTTCACCTGCTGAGCAGTGCAAGAGTTAGGGAACAAGATGTCCTGAGCTGCAGAACTAAGGAGTCAGATACCTTAGGGGTGCACCTTTGGGCTGACTAGCACTGCGTAAGTTGCAACCTTTTCATCATGGCTGGGGCAGTAGTAATATCCTCCTGCCTGGATCATCTGTTTGCTGCTGACACTGCAGGTTTCTGTGCTGCCGTGCTAAGAGGTTCTGGGCTCTCTTTAGCCATAGGTTTTCTGTAGGGAGTACTGTAGGGAGTTTCCTGCTATTAGGAATGCTGTCCCTCTGTCATGTATCATTAAAACTTGCTAACATTAAAAAAGATGAAGAAAGAAAGGAGAAGGAAATAGGCAAGCTTACTAGTTTTGTGCATTCTGTACTATATAAGGAGCCCACATGATACCTGAAAGTGTAATTAAAGGCCATGCAGGCTCATTAAGTACAGAATGTGTGTATGGGGGTGGAGGTGGAATTAGGATTGCCCAAGCAATTTTTATTCTGGCATTTCCTAATGTTTTAATATTTAAATTAGCAAGTCTTAATTAATTTTCATTACACAAAAATATGGGGAAAAGTGCTGTTGTTACATAAATGGATCCACTGTCCGTTGCTTTTTTCTTGCCAGATCTCAGAAGCAAAAGGAGGTTTTCCCAGGGAATCCTGAATTTTGTTTAATATGGATGTTTTAATGTTAATTAAAGTGTGTATATTTTGATTTGTATCAGAGAAGGTTGTGAAGACTCATTCTGCAAACCTGGAGACCTACAAACATACTGTTTGTTTCCACCATGCACAGTATGGAATAAACTAGTTAAATCTTTATGTCAAAGACTGCCATGATACCAGTCTAAGACCCTTCATGGAACAGATCATAAATTAAAAACAACAGCAACAACAGAAGATTTCAGAAGGGAGAGCAGTTGTTGAGTACACAGAGCAAAACAGCAGCAAAGTATCTCCCAGAGTGCAAGAGAGTATTGCATATGCAAGTTCCGCATTACTGGCAGGTATGGAAAGGAAACAGGAATGCAGAAGTCACTGCACTGGCATGTTTGCAGACTGCTGAACCACACGCTTTCCTCCAGACATGGATTAGCTGCTTGCTTCGACAAACAGAGCAAAACAGGACAGTCAAATAATAAAAAATATCATAGGAGACAGCAAAATGCCTGTCCAACACTCTCGATAGTAAGCCAGTTGTCCAGTGGCTGAATCTCTTCACAGTGAGGCAGGTCTTGGGAATGATTCCTTGTGTTGCCGTGACTGGCAGTTGTGCGCCTGGAAAACCAACTGTAGGGGAACTGCAAGCAGCTGCCAAAACCATGGAAAGCTAAGTCACCTCTGCTGCTCTAAATGCCAGTGAAAGACAAGTCCATTATGTAGTCTCATCTCAGAATTATTTTCTGCAGAATAAGTTTAAAGACTTTTCTACACTTTGTCTTGCTCCTCCTTGCAGAGATGTTTTTTCTCCCAAGGCTGAGTACAGATTTGTCTTTTTAGCTATAACCATTCCTGCAAATGGGGAGATCCAGACTCACAGCAGGTCTTTTTTGGCTAAAATAAATTATGTATGCCTTAGAAAGTAGACCCTATGAATGTGAAGTAAAACACACTCCTTACTGCTGTATTTCTGCTGCCAGTCTTTTCTGAAGCCTAAGATCACTCAAAGAAAGATGTAAAAATTTCCTAATATTTCAAAGCGTTTTCTTATTTTGTATTTAGTCATCCTTGTGCTATTTTGTTTCTATTCATAGTTATATCAATTTTTCCCACTTATACAATACAAGCAATTGGAATTACAGTTTATCTAAAAATCTGTCGTTCGTGAACTCACAGCTTCACTAGTGCCTTGTAGAATTAAGTTTTCAAGGACAGAAACGGAAATAATATTTTAGTTTACTATTTTATTTTATTTTATTTTACTTTTTTATGTGTAGAAATACATAATAATTTTAATGGCCTTGCAAACATGCATAGCCGAAACTATTTCAGACTCGTTATATCAGACCATATTTCATTTAAAATAAGTGAATGCAAAATAGGTCCAATTTACATTTTGAAGTGAAAGGAAATTTTAACGATTAGCTTTCCTGAGGCAGCATTGCAGCATTGTCTCCACTCTTCTTCTTTTCTTTTTTTTCTCATATATTTGTCAACACAAAGGTGGCTCATTGGGTCAGCAGTGTCTGGGCCTTGTCTTCCAGGTGTGGGCAAGCCAAGACAGGCTTTTTCTCAGAAACTTTCCCGGATTTGTCCTTTGTTCTCTGCACAAAGAAATGTGTTAAATTGGAGCTAATGATTGAAGTAAGGATCCACGTATCACCAACACTACTAGATGCCTGATGGTCCCAGAAAGCAATGGCTACAATTCCGGGTGTGCTGCAACAAAGATGAAAAGAGATGGTTGGTGCTATCCAGGTAGATTAACTAAGGGACTTAGTTAAATCTGCTTCAAGGATACTGTGGAAAGGCCATATCATTATAGTTTTTAAATACCTCAAAACATTACTGTTTTATTACTGTATTGTCTTCCCAGAAAGCAGTGACACCTGTGGACAGTAGCTCCTTGTTCTGTCTTTCTATCTTCTCTTTCTCTGTCCTCTTTGTCTTTCCTTTTCCTTCTGTCTGCAAGACAAGAAAAAAGGTTGGATGATTTATCTAGGCCTTTCCTGCATATTGGTCATCTTAGTTCAATTTCTAGTGTTTGGAAGACCTGTTTTGTGGTAATTTCAGTTTCTTTTCAGTGCAAATTACCATGTCATTGGATGCACATTCTGTTAAATGCTTCTTCAGCTGGACGTTTATCTGCAATGGAATTCCCTTCCTAAACCGAACTCAAAACACCAACGAGGATGTTGTAATTTTTGATTGCTAATAATTACAGAGTTGTCAAAACCCTTTTTTAGTTTTGCCTTTCAGTAGTCAAATGCACTAATGTATTCCTTCTGCTTTTTACAAATTGCAGATGTAGAGAGCACCTACAAATATACAGGCTGGGTGAGGAGTATATAGGCTGGCAGAGGATTTTAGACAAAGTGCAAAGGTCTACAAGGTTATTTCCCTCCTCTTTTGTTTTGCCTGTGTCTGTGCATGCCAGAAATCCCCTGCAAGCGACTTCTTAATCTCTCTGCAGGAGGACACACAGTATGTTCACACACCCACAGCACAAGGAGGCATGCATGCTGGCTTTACTCCTGGTCTTCTGCTGTCAGTTGGTGTAATTGGAAAAGAGCAATTCAATATTTTTATTACACAGTGGTGGCAGAAAGTGGCACGTGAAAACTTCACAGAAGTCCAGAATTAACCAGTTTAGGGAGTCATCTCAGTCCTTCTTTTGTTTCTGAAATAGCTGCTGACCAGTAAACAGGAAACATACCAACTGGGCCTAAACCAGCCCAGAAGGATGAGAAATGACAAAGTGATTATGTTTGTCATGCATGTAGTCAGCGTTACTGAAAACGAGAGCTAGCAAGTATTTGTGAAAGAAAGACAATTTGCTTAGTGCTGCACTAGATGATCGATCCCCTTGCCAAGGTAAAAGTCTGTGATCTGTATAAGTAACTTTCTGTATGTGTTCACCTGCTTCAGTAATGCTGGATAGAAGGATGGAAATCCCAATGGCTTTGATGTCATATAAATTTCATAAAAATTGGTAGGAAGACAAGAAAGAAGACATAGTACTGTAAATGAAGGCAGAGAAGGGTCAGGTATTCTGTCTTCAGGTGAGCTCCCCAAAAGCTCAGGAGCAGAGTTAAGCTGGGCACTTGGCACCCTGTCCCCTGTTCTGAGCCAGCCAAGGCACACACTGCCCCTTGGCCCTCTGTCCACTCAACCAAAAAGAGGTTAGGGTCATGAGAGACACTCTAGGTCTTAGAGGGAGACCCAAAAGAAGATTCATGTGGTAGATACTGGGAAGAAAAGCATGAAAAATACATGGTTTCTACAGAAAGACCAATTTGTTTAGATTTTTATTGCACCGGGCCAGAAAGTAAAAAACAGCTGGTTAAAAAACTTGCCTATTTTCTTGCTGCTTTTTTCAGCTTTGATGATTCTTGTTTCAGAGTATAACAGAGTTGTTAGGAAAATACTTAATGTATAGTTTAGGTCTGTCTTCAAATTTGTTAGACTAGGATAGTATTTCACAGAGAACCTTTTCTGTGTTCTCATGCTGAATTTCACAGTTGCTTCCTACCCTGAGCAAATACCCAGTTCTTGTTCCCATGCATAACTAACAGATCTGAAGACAAAATTATTTAATACAGATCCCAATTGTTATGATTTTAAATTCTCTTTATGGCCCTGCAGAATCACTGAAATGCTTTAAAGCTTAACTCCTATTAGAACAAATCCACCAGAGGCTGATTTGTTTTCTGTCCTGTGGTGTCACACATGGCAATATAGCTGAAAATGCAATTACACCATTTAAGTGTTCTCAGCAGCACAAATTTTTAAAATCAAAATTGTTACAGAAAATCTTTAAATACTTTTAGAGAATAATTAGCCTCTGTGTAAGTGATGGAGGGTTTACATCCTGTGGCTTGAGACTAGGAAGCTGGAATTATCATTTAATTTTGAAAAACTCATAGATGGCATGGATGGTAAAGCTTCTATGTGACAAACCCAACCAATTTTTTATTCCAGCAGAAATAATGAGATTGATATTTGACTGTCATTGTGGCCTTTGCACATGCTGAAGAGAAACACTGTAATGTGTTACCCAGAGAAGTTGTTCATACAAAGAGCATGGAATAAATTACACACTATAGAGGCCAGTGAAAGTAACCTGTGTAGAACTGGTGCTTGTAAAACAAAGGTCAACTGTGATAGCAGAGCCAATGCAGTCAGCCATGAAGGCTGGTGCTGAAGTATGCTATGCTGACACATCAAAGTAAAGAAAAAAAAACTGCACAAAAATAATTTATTTTACTATATTAATGCTCTAAAATCCAGCTGTTCAGTTCCACATTGAACACATCATCAATTGCATTTTCAGATGAGCTTCCTTGTAGATAGAAAGGTTTAATGTAAGAGGGGAAGTGTGCGCATTCATTTCATGGAGGTGAGATTGCTTACTTTTCACCTATGCACTCAGAAAATAGCACTATTGTGAAAAAAGCATTTCCTTACCTTTGTCATGCCAGAAGTACTGTGAATTGAAGCAGGAGCTACTGTTGCCTCCTCAGACATCACATTCCCACACTCGAAAAAGCAGCTTCCTGCTGACAATAAATCAAGCTGTTCTCCCCTGCTTTGTCTCCAAGTACAGGCAGCATGAGCTCAGCTGCATAGTCTGCCTAGTTACTGAACAGTCAATAGGGTACAAGGAAATTTTATTTGTCAAAGTAAGCTTCTGATTTGGCACTGAAATCTAGAAAGAAGACCAGCAAAAAAAGTTGAGTGGAGAAAGCTGTGTTTTAAAATTAAATTTCTCTCACATGACTTCTTGGGCAGAGCTATCTGAAATGGGCTGTAAACTACAAGAGGCTTACAGACTCCCTGGCTTTTGTGCTTCACCACAGTATGCTCACAAGCCTTCCTTGCAGTCACCTGCTATACACCCATCATTTCTGACACTGGTGCAATTTATTTATATTCCTAAATTCCCCTTGGGTAAGATACAGATAAGACTGTAGCTTCTGATAGCATTTTGTAAAAACATATAGGCCAGGTTTTCTCCTCTGACCCATCTAAATCTTTAGCAGCCTGCATTTTATTTAAAAGATAAGACTTACCTCCATGTTGGAATAAGTATTTCAAACCCCTCTGAGAAAGCAAAAAGCCATCTCTGCAATTTAGCTATAAAACCTTTCTCCCACATTTTCATTTTCCTAAGAAGTATTTTGCGTAAAACTTATTGACATCATTCTTAAAACCAAAGCCATTCATACATTCAAACTTAACTAATTTTCTTTTTTTGACCTCTGACTGCAGTGTTGGCAGCCTCAAAGGTTGACCTATTACACTAATTCTATTGTAAAAAGTATAAATAAGTTTCCTTTATTTACTGACATCTAGGTTCACTGCAATAAAAGACTTTATAATAAAATAATCACTGAAGATATCAGGGAGCTTTTCAAGCATGTATTTAGGTCCTGTATTAATAGTTCATGTGCTGTTCTTTAATCTGGTTTTAACTGGGTGAAGTAGCACCATTTCAAGTGACAGAATGTTAACTAATTAAGGAAATAAATGACTAAGTAGAATTATATCACTGAACAGTAACTCTGCTAGAAAATGTTCAGTGTTTAAGCCAGGGTAAGTACCTGCAAGCCAATAGTGAAGAAACTGTGAATGGAGACACCTATTATAATTAAGACCATTGGTAGGGGAAGAAAGATAAATCCTAACAGCATGGACATCCTCTTGCCGAGAACATGCATGTGGAATTAACAACAAACACCACTCAAACCAAAGCTTCTCGTGCTCTATAACACTGGCAATGCTTTGCCTTTCTTTTTTGAAGGCCTTCTCCTGCTGTGGATTGTTCTGGATCACAGGGTCAAATACATGAATCCTCTGCCTTGGAAACATGGTTGAAGAGCTGTGGAATAAGAGCCCGTCATGTACTGGCAGTCAATTCCCCTTTGACCCGTAGCTCAAAGGCACATCAGAAATACAATTAAACTAATCTCATTAATAACATGATGAAACCCATTCCGCACACATGGGAGGGCAACTGTTAAGCTAAAACTAATTTGCATGAAATTGTAGGAGTTTTCCATAGTCCAAGTGCAGAAGGAAGTACTATTGTAGCATGTTTGTCATATGTTGCTGATATCAAATGTCTGGAAAAGGTATTTGGTGTAATGTGCCCAATTTTCCAGATGAAAAGATCTGACTCAGGTGTGTTGGTTGTAATTAAGCCATAGAGAGTTCTGATGTGGAGTTGCCTCCCTCTTTGCAGGATTAGTTTCCATCTATCCATCTACGTGGATATAATGTCTCTTGAGCATGTGTGAAGGCCACAATCAAAGTCAAATCTCAGTAAGATTTCTGCTGGAATAAAAAAATCATTCAGATCTATCTCTTAGAAGTCTGCACAGGCAGATGGAAACAAACTAAGGTCTCTAGGCTGCTGCAGCATTACTGCTTGAGAAAATGAAGAAAAGCTTTCCAAATCTGCTGCTGCATCCCCTCTGAAGAGCATGCAGAGAGCCTGGCTTGAATTTAAAATCAGGAGCAAAAGCACATGTCATAGTAATGAATAATTTTGTAGAGCAAAGTACTTATCTCCACCTAACGCTCCTAAAAAAGACTTCTAACAAGATAATTTACTGGCCTGGCCTAAGTGGGAAAGTGCCTATTATAAAAGTCTGCTCTGTCCTGAGTGAACTGGGAAAAGAGCAACTTTCAGGCAATAGCACATCTGGTATGGCAGTGTGGTTTATAGTTTCCCTTTTCAGATAATGCCATAATAACATAACATGAACATATCTAGTGGTTAGCTCCACATCTGCCTGACCTAAACATTCAGTAATGAAGAAAAGATAATCCCTATGCTTTCCATTTTCCCTAATGCTACTCAGATGGTAAATCACTAATTTTACATAAATAAAATATGAACTTTATCATTGTCTCCTGGACATTAAACTTTTAGGATCTCTCACTTGATTTCAACATTATTTCCAGAAGTCTGGAATTCTACTTACGCATTCAAGAGGTCTTTCTGGTAAAAATTTTACATTCACATGCAGTCATATGTACCATGAGAACTAGTTCTTGCTGCAGAGAGATCTGGACTGCAACAGAATAAGGAAATCCCACTGCCCATTTGCAGCAATATCTGGATTGTCCAGTGTGTTTTCCCTTATGGGTACTATTACTCAGACTCATGCTTGGCATAAAATTTGACAATGTATTGTTGCCATACCCACATCTCTAAATCATTCCATGTTCAAGAATTTTTTCTCTTGCTTCTATTTAATGAGTCAGCAGTTGAATTATGTTTGTTTAATTCATGTTCAGCAAGAATGACTTGTTAGGCTATTTCTTAGCATCCTTTTGAACAGGGTTCATTGTACAGAGGAGAATCACAAGATTGTTTTTGTTGCAAGAACATTAAAGAACATAATAAATTAGATCAGCCGTGCCCAGATAATTTCTGCATATAATCTGTAAAATTGGTCTTTAAAGTAATTTCAGGGCAGGAATGTATTTGTTCAGATTAACAATGTTCTTAAAGGGTATGGAAAATAAACTCATGTCATCTCCTCCTATCCCAACAAATAAGCTACCTCCGATGTGCAGCCTGTTTTTCCTGCTGGTAGTTTGCTGTGGGTGGGTATGGGAGGATGTTTAGAGCATGGAAATGTTATTGTAAATGCAAGGCAGAGCTCCAGAAGTCAGGGCTCCTAAAGCCTATGAGGGTTATGAGGGTTTCTCATGTTTATCACTCTGGCTGCACTTGTGTCTCCTGTCCATGACCCTGCCAGCACAGTGCAGCTCTGATCCTTGAATCATGCTGCCTGTGAGCCTGTGGACTTCTGTTTTCTCTGTCTCACCATTATGTCCCAGGTAGAGATAATAGCTATTTCATTGAGGCCAGATGGTGGCTCAGTTTCTGCAAAGGGCTTCCTCCCACAGGTAGAGACAGCAAACAACGAGTCCCTCAAGAGCTGCCCCATTATGACCAAGCAATTTCTCTTCTTCCATAACGATATAAAGCTACCCTCAGCACCAGCACTGGCCCCTCCAGGAGAAGCAGTCTGTATCACCTGGAACAAACCTTTATCCCATCTCAGCTGGAAGTCTCTGTTCTCTGGGCTTCTAAGCTTTGGGTTCTCCTTGATCCCTCAGGTAAAGCCAGGAAACGCTTGGGGCTTCAGCTCTGGTGGGGCAGCTCTGCTCTGCAGCTTGGCATTCCATGCTGAGGTGAGCACCTCACCATTATCGCTCCTCCCACCCTCCCCTTCATCTTGCTTCTGAGTGTGAGCTCCTACCAAGTGACTCCAGCCTGTCAGGAAATGCTTCATCTTGCCCTCACCCTGCCATTGCAGCTGGTAGGGATCTTGCTGGGTGCTGGCATAGAGCAGGAATAAGGAGCTGAGACCTGACCTGGGGTTTGCCTGGAGCACTACTGTGCACAGGGAGGAGGTCTGTCTTAGAGTGGCTGCTGACAGCACCTTCCCATTGCTGTGGTGGGGGTCACAGCCTCACAGGGCCACAAAACAGCTGAGGGTGGCAGGGGTCTCTGGAGGTCCTGCTCCAGTCCAACCCCACTGCTCTAGCAGGGCCACTTGAGAGTCAGTTGCCCAGGTGAGATGTGAGTGAGCTGGATTTAATTGCAGAGAGTTTACATGAGACAGAGTCTGCAAACTCTCTGCAATTAAAGACTCCAAGACTGCAGACAGTAATTATATGTGGTTTCTCACTTCCCTGTCATATGAAAACTGACGCTGTGGGTTTGCAACAATAAGCCCTTGCTACTCCAAGGAAAGAGCTGATCTTGTTTTCTCCTCTCCTAGGGTTGTTTGTAAGTATTTTTTATCTGAAATCATTACAGAAGAGCAGAGTTTGAACCATGGGATTTACTCTGCTAAAGTGATTGATCTTCACTTCTCAAATTTAAATCTTGGTCAAGCTACTTACAATGTGT
>VWZS01003258.1:44231-61955 GCA_013397075.1 Rhabdornis inornatus | reverse complement strand
CCGAGCGGAGCCGAGCTGAACGGCGTGCAGGCGCCTGACATTGAAAACTGTAGAGATCGCGGAGCACAGCCGCCAGGATACCACACGGACTACGGGCGTACCCCGAGTCCCAACAAGTAGAGGTACTTGCCCCGCCTCCCGGTTTGGTAGCTGGCTGAAAAATTGGGTGAAACGATGGGGAACCGCCTCATGAAACAAGAGGAATCAGTTCTCTCCATCTGGAGGGGGGTGTTAGAAAACCTCAAAGCCCCGATTCCAGATAGAGACCTCATTGCGGTACTCTCCTGGGCGAAAAATCACGGATTTTCTGATGATCCCAGAGAGGCCTTTTCTCCGGAGTCCTGGAGAAAGTTGGGTGACACTTTGTGGAATGCTCTATTAGCGGCTGATACTACAACAGTGCAATAATAACTGATCATTTTTGAAGTCCAGCTCCAAATTCAACAATTTACTTAAAGAATCTAAAATTATTTCTATGGATTTCTGTGTCTAAAATTAATTCTGTCTTTTCGAGAAAAGAAGTTTCAGAGACAATTTTAGGTTAATTCTTTAGTCCTGAAAATTGTTTCAATTGAAGTGGAGAGAATTTAGATCATTGTACAAAGAAAAGTCTTTGAGCAGTTTCTGAAAGGTACTAACAAAAATTTGAACTAAAATACTTTTATCAATGTTTAAGGATTACTGTGTAGTGTGTAGATATTCCAAGTAAAGATTAGGGAGCCTTTCAGTGGTTTTCTCATGGACCCTCTGCCCCGAGCAGACAGGCAGTGGGACAGTATTCATTTTGTTGTGCTAGACTCTAGATCACTGTTTCACACAGCATCTGCCAGAAATGAAAACCAAAATTAGTAAGTACAATTATTTAAGGGGTCTTTTGGCATAAAATAGATTACAATATTAAACCTGTCACTTTTTTACCTCTTATGAGGCCAAAGTAAATCAGGTACAAGGACTTAAGGTACAAGACAGTGGAAAGAAACACGTTTAGTCCAGCATCCATTGAAGACAGTTTTAAACAGTATTCCCCTGCAGGGCTGGCACAGTGTTAAGGAAATGTTCTATACACCTGATTCTCTGGAACTTACACTTTGATGTCTCCTCCTGGAAAAATCAGTAGCTGGTACACAAAAACTTCTCACCCAAGAATTCCCCCATCAAGTTCATGAGAGCACCAAGGCCAGTGCTTCAGATGACTCTAATAGACTCAGCTGCCTGAACTTGCTTCTGTGGCACTTTATTTCAAGCTTAGGTGTCTTTCTCTTTGCATCAGCAGCAGTGAGCCTGGCTGCATCTGGAGACTCATGCCCAGTTTTCCCTCCTCAGAACTGAGTAGCCACTGACCCCATGGAAAAAGTCTAGCAGGTGCCACAGAGATAGAGAAGGTGCTGGAGCACAGTACATCTGGAAAGGGATGAAGAAAATTGCTCAGTCTGGAGACAAGAAGGGAAAGGAGGAGTCTTTTGGATGTCTTCAACTTCTTTGTGGTAGGGAAACAGAAAGGAAAGAGACAGACTCTTCTCTGAGGGACAGAGGGACAGCACCAAAGGTACTTGCCAGAGACCAAAAGGGCCCCTTATTCCCCAGCAAGATGCTTGACTGAGGAAGAGAGATACAGAGAAGCCATGGAGTCTCCACTCCTGTAATCTTCCCTGCTCTGCGGAACAAGTCTTGAGGCACCCTGGTTCAGCTGGCACTCCTTTACACATGGAGCTTAAAGGTGTGATGGGAAAAGTGGTGGATCACAGACCTCCAGAGGTCTCATGTGAAAAAAATATCCTACAATTCTATGTCACAGCTTCTTGAACACTGTTTCAGCTCTTTTTCCTGACTATTCTCTGCAGTCTTCTAGCATTCCAGAGCTAACAGGAGTAGTATTCAGTGTGTTGGATGAATCCTTGTCTTGGAGGACAAATACAGGCAATATGAGATAATCTGTTGTGAGGCTTCTTTGTCCTGAAGCTGTAGTATGGTGACAATTGCCCTGGTGGCAGGCCACCAAGCGCATTTCTACTGCCTGTTCCTCATGAAACTATGATACTTTGATTTATCCTGATTTCAGAAGTTAGTAGTGTTTAAAAAAAAAAACCAGACTTTTAATGTGTCATGTTATAAGCAGGAAAATAAGCTTGGATTATTACAAGTAAAGCTTTGAGAAAGACTTACAGGGATAAAGGGGGTCAGAGGCTTTTGCAAGTCAAGCTAGATGATGGCTACTGTAGAAGGCTAAGGAAAGTTGGTGGTAGAATCTGTAGTAGCAGCACCAGGCACAAGCGGGTACTAGAAAAGACTAACGGCCTAATCCAGGGAGGAAAGTCGCAGAAGAAGATGTTTATGAACATATTACTGGAGAAAACAAAACAAAACAAAATAAAACAAAAACCAGCTTAGCAAGGAACAAGATAGACCTGAAGTCTGACACAGGTATATGCTTTCAGTTTATCATAAAGACGGAATACTATCTGTTTGGCATGCTCAAAATATGAAGGTTTTCACAGGAAAATTATCACAGAGCTATGGGACAATGTGTTTCCCTTTATAGACAGCTCTTTTAAGAAACAATGTGTAATATATAGCTAGGTATGGACTTTGGGATTATTTTTTATTTCCTAGGTCTGAGCCTTATATCTCAATATTTGCCCTGGCTTCCTTAGCAACAAAACATCAATGTGCAAGCTGAAAACAACTGAGCTGTGATGTTTTCCTCATAAGAAGCTAAAACTACAGTCTTTGTATTCCTCTGGTATACAGCTTCACAAATGCAGCCTTTGTGTCTGTTTGTTTTCTGCCTGTTGCACTAGAAATACTGACAAAGCAATGCTGTAATCTTAGAGCTGTACTTGGGAATCCAAGAGCCCTCATATCTTAGCTCCAAACTTCTGCATGACTAGGACAGTGTTTCTGCCTGTGTTTTTGTTATCTCTGGGAAACACCTTCATCCTCCTTTTAAAATGTACTCAGCTCCCCTAAAGGTCTGGCTGCTTCAGAATCCAGAACTCCTCCGTCAACATCTCTTAGCACTGTAGTCTAAATATGATGCTGCACTGGTCACCATAGTAATACCCTGTCACTGTGAGTCTTTCATGCATTTCTCATCATGCAAATACATTTCTCAATTTTCTTTTTTAAATCTGAACTGCAGTAAGCTAATCCACAAATGTCTTGGCATGATCACATTATTAATCACTGACATTGCTTTTTAGGAGCCTAGCATCTTGTTTCATCCTGTGTTTGCAGTCTGCTCTTTGATATTAAAGCTGACTTGTGAGAAGGGAAGAAAGGTGGGATGGCAGCTTTACTGCCCTCCAACTCTTGCCACTCAGGGCTGCAAAAGCTTATGGAAGTTTTATGCCACTGAAATAAACCCGCAGCCTGCAGATCCTCCCCCACGTGCTTGGAAATCTTGCACAGATGGAGCTGTACTGTCTGTGGGGATTACATACTGGGGAGAGTGGCTATGCACAAGAACCCTGTCAGTATTTAAACCCACTCACTGGAGACTCATGGGGCGAGTGGGTAGAAAACAACACAGAGAAGAGTTATGATATCCCAGTATTGGGCTGGGTCCTGTCCTGGGCAGGAAAGCACAAACTGAGAGGTTTTCTTCTCACCAGAGAGAGAGAAGAACCTCTGGAGAGCCACAGTGGAAATGGATTTCCTAGCACCTCTAGAAAGTCTGTAATTGAGGCTGAAAATAGATTTTTAACGGGCAAAAGACAGAAAAAAAATTGAACTATGTATGTTTTCTGTTTGCACAAAATGCAAGTTATAATCTAGAAACCCAAAAGGATCAGATCACATCAAATGGAAGTAACTTCTGTCTTTTGCTACTGTTCTCTTCAGGGCTGCTTCTCCACAGCTCCTATTTTCAGGATAGACTAACTCCTCCATGCTGCACCACTCAAAGGCTACACATACTACCAAACCAGAAGTGCCAAAAATCCTCGTTGAGATAATTTCTCCTCCTCAAAGGAGAATAATGCACTGTTTTGTATTCAGGAGAGTTTCAGGTTTTCAGTGTCCATCTGGCATTAGACATGGGGCTAATGAGGAGGAATTACTTCCAAGGCCACTTACTCAAGTGTGGGTCTCTGAGCTCTCACAGATTTTTTGATTGCTGTGCTTTTCTAACGATAGTTGAGCATTTTATGTCTTTCAGATAACATGGTAATTGAGCTGGTACTGTTGACCAAAGAGGCTGTTGTAATGAAGTCGTGGACGGTTGCTCAGTATGCAAATGTCATAATGACACTGAACTCTGGAAAGAGAAAAGCACCCATATGGGAACTGTATGTGTAGCATGCAACATATATTTGAACTGCCTAGTGTTAAATGAGCCACGCTGAATCTTTAAATAAATGGGTGTAGATTAACCATTAGAGTATTATCTTCAGTAATTGATTAAATTCTAACCCACAGCCCTCAACAGAATTCTCTTTGACAGAGATTTGGATTCCCCAGCAGAACCCCTTCCCACTCTCACCCATCCCATCCCAAAGTGAAAGGTCGTCCTGTAGGAATCCACTGAGGGATTTGTTCATCTCTAAATGAGGAGCATAGAACAGCTGCAGCCCTGGCTCAGATGGCCCCAACATTGTTCTCAGTCCATGCTACAGCCTATTGAGCAGATTGATCACTTCATTAGACTGGAGATAAACATGAAGATTTGACTCTCTCTTTACATATAATGGAAATTTAATTTAAATGTATTAGGCATAAATTTAAATACAAAACTTTGTATCCACAAACTTGGTTAGTTGACTTTACTGGCTGGATCTGATTTCAGAGAGTGCTGGGTAAAGGAGCCATATAATTGGTGTTTGCCCTGTTAACTGCTCACCTTCTCCAAAGTCCTTTACTGTCAGCCTTTCTCCCAGGTTAACAGTACGGACTAGCTCTCCAAAACCACCAAAACAGTGCTAATAAGGTAGCAGTTGAGGTACAAATAAGGAAGAAAAATGTTAAGAAAAAAATTCAGATTTCAAAGTAGACTAGTACCATAGTTGGTACTTCAGAAGTCCTTGTTCTTTTATTTTTTGTTCTCATAGAAACATGGCACACTTTCATTCAATCCAAAAACTTAAGGGAACCTAAAAGGGATTTATGAATGGAAGCAAGGTTCTAACTCAATTTTGCTTCTTACTTAAAAAAAATAATTAAGGCAAATATATTTCAAAAGGGACTAAAGATACTGATTTAAGAAACCAAAACAAGATCCCTGACTTCCAGAGTGATTATGGAATGCTTCTTATACTGCACCAATTTGAAATACCCCAAATCATTAATCACTCGTGAGTAACATCATCTTCAGGGTTCATAGAAGGGATAAATGAGTTACTGTCCATGCCTGGAACCTTAGCAGACTAAGATTCATTAATCAGTAGTGCCTTTTCCTCAAGGAAAACAACAGCTCTTATAAATTTTATCTGTAGTTTTCATACATGTGGGTGATTTGGCTGACTCATTAATCCGGGCAGAGATTGTTAATCAGTGGATGACTGCTATGTGTGCCACATAACCATGATTCAGATTTGCTCCTTTATAGGAATGCCTGGTTGAAATAATAGTGTGTCTTACATTAAGCTGTAGCCTTCTCATTTTGATCCTTGTTTTCCTAAGAAAAATGGCTTATGTCTGCCTCCTCCAAAGCTTTGCTTTCCTTTGCCAATCTCCAAGACATTCAGCAATAAAGCGGTGACCTCAGCCTCTAACTGTCACAAGGTTTATGATAGCAGGAGGCTGCATCAAGAGACACTACACCACTGTAGCCCTCTTGATGGAAGGAGCTGAAGTCCTTACTAAACCTGGGAGGAAGAAGGGGTACAGGAGCCAGGCCTTCCCTTCTCTTTTTAGGCTCAGTGAGTGTATCATTGCGGGAAGCTCCTTTGTGGCCAATGCAGAAGGAGTTTTAGATATGCAATTACAGATTTCCTGCTGAAATACTTGCATTTTCTCCTCTCTAAGAGCTGATTCATTTCTTCAGTTTTGAGGGAACTAGTTCTTCTACAGCTGTAGAGGAATTATCCATGTGTGCAGTTACAGAATGGGACAGATAATTGTAGAAGTGAAAAGGCCTTAGAGGACGTAGTTAGTATTCAAATCTTAAGATTCTCCAGCATAAACTACTGTAAAAAGTTATGTTAGTCATAAGCCTGAAAGTGTTGCAGGCTTTGGTACACGTTGCTGGGCAAAGGCTAACTGCCTCAAATCAGCAATTCCTTTATTAAAGCTGTTTAAAAGAAATATGAAAAAACTCAACCCAGAAATTCCTGGGCTTTATAGTGGCTGCATTTTAGAAGAAGGCCTGCATTCTAAATGTCTTTTCAAAACCTGACATAAATTCACAGCTTCAACTATGTCTTATTTTGGCATACCCTGTTTTGAAAGTGAAAGGAATGCACTAACGTCAATTTGAAAACACAATAAATCTGACAAGTCAGGTGGCTTTAGGTAATGGCACATATCCTTGAGACACTTGACGTAACCTCAGGTCATGCGCCAAACAGAAGGGGGGCACCCATTTCATTTTGCCTAGCAATGTTTTCAAGTTTCCTGCAAAAGAGAAGTGTCTTTGCAGAATATGCAAAAGTGATAAAAGGGGAATTGGCTTTTACATACACTTATGACATTTTCTGTAAAACTTAAGAAAAAACAAATCCAAACTTCATATGCTCTCTTGTCCACTTTCTCTCTTTGTCCCATTTATTCTCTCCTACAGACTTTCAAAGTTTTGTTTTAATATTTTTCCTCCTTCTCTGCAGTATTCTTCTCTTCCTTAGTATTAATTTGTGCTTACTTTTTCCCCACTTAGTTTGCCTAGCAGATCTTAGAGTGCCTATCTCCCAGCCTCCTTTCACTCCTTTCCCACAGCCCATTGCTCCTTGGCCATTCCTCCTCATTCCCTGCAGCCATTAATCTGACAGTCCTTGTAGTCCTCAAAATTTGCTCCTTCCTCCTCAGTCTTCTGTGGTATTGTCCACTCCTTCTGTCTTGTTTCCCATCAGTGGCTGAGGCTCCAATGTACTCCTGACCTCTCTCCAGCTTTCCTACCTTCCTTCTAGTTAGCAAGAGCTCCTCATCTACCCACAGAGAAACCCAGACCAAATTTGTAGAGTTTTTCACTTGCGAAAAAGGTTTATGTGACAAGGTTTCAGTGGAGTGGCTGCAGGTAGACCTTTGTGAGAAGAGGCCACTGCTGCTCCCTGCCAGACACACCAGAGGGCACAGCTGAGCCCTTCTGCCAAGACAGTGGCACCTTAAGAAAGGGCAAAATAGAGGTGTGAACAACAGCCCTGCAAGCACTGAGATCGGTGAAGAAGGAGGAAGAGGAAGTGCTCCAGACGCTGGGGCAGAGATCTCCCTGAAGCCCATGGTGGAGTAGGTGTGAGTTATGGGAGGCACACAATGGAACAGTCTGTTCCTGAGGAACTGTACTCTGTGGAGAAGGCCCACACTAATCCCATGGGAGGAACCCTACAAAGGAGCAGGGGAACAGCATATGGAGGAGGGAGCAGCAGGTAGGAACCATTGTGGCCTGAACACAACTCCTGTTCCCCATTCCTCTGCATGTCGCTTTGTGGTCTTAAGGTTCATGATTTTCACTGAGAAATCCTCAGAGCTGTCAGTGAAAAAAGTGATGCTTGTCTCCAGAGTCAGTAATAAATTGTCAGTAAATCTCGTGGTTGTGGCAGCTTGTCCAGATTGCCTATGGTGTAGCACAGTGTAACAGTCCTGGCTAAATTTCTTCAGTAACTTAAAGGTTAGCATGTACCTCTCTCACTGATCAGCCCTGGGCTTCTGTACCACTTAGGAAAGCATTTGTTTTTCTTTTACATTATCTAGAATCTCACTTAGAACTGAGGCCCTAAAAGTGATTTTAATTTTCCTCCTTGTCCTGTGGGTCATAAACTGGCCTGTGACCAAACATGTCCATTGAAAACTGTGCTCCCATTCAGAAAGACCACAATGTGCTGACTCCCCACAATTGCTTTCGAGACTGAAGCTGAAGCATCCTTGAGGAACCTGTAGGAAATATTACATGTTGGTGCTAGGGTAAGCAGAACTTACTGAAGCTCTTGCTGCAACCAGAGTATTAAATAAACATGAATTTTTCTTCAAGTCATTGTACATTGCCGATGAAAACAGAGTGATGTGCGAACCTCCTCCAAAGCAGGAAGAAATCAAGCATGAGGAAAATAGGGAAGAGACAGGATGAAAGGTGAAATATTTGAAACAAGTTTCTTGAGGAACCCTAAGTGTGGTATTGCTTTTGAGGTATGCATTACTTACAGGATGTTAGGCCTGATTTGTAATAATGTCTCTTTGAATTCAGGGAGTGGATTGTAGGAAACCTGCCCATGGCTTGTGTGTGGGACTTCATTTTATCCAATGGTGGAGACAGAAACAGTACAACTACTTAATAATTTAAATATAAACCCCTCCTGTCTAGGGCAAAAGTCTGCAAGACAGTGGGTATATGCAGGTGAAATATTGGCCATCCCTGCCTTCTAGCTGTCAATCCTGCTTCTGTAGAAGAGATGATTTCCTCCTTACCAGGGCTCGCCAACTGACCATTTGCTTCTGGTCACCAGTTACTAACTGTACTGACACAAACTAGGAAGCTGTTCAGTATTGTTCCCATGGCTACTGAGTAGGTACAGAGGTTTAGAACAATTACAGAATTTTGTCAGGAGAACAACAACTTTTTAGAAGTTTTGTATACTTAGACATAACCTTGAGCCAGACCTATGAAGAGATTAACTCTATCCCAGCCAAATCTAGGACATTTGTCTCCTATATATATAGACAGCTTTGTTATGTATCTAAATGTTTGAAGTAATACTGTTAAATAAAGAGTTGGGCACATATAAATAGCAGGTAAATAAAGTGAAAATCAGACTACTGCAACTAAATGATATTTAATACTTTCAATAGCATTTATTTTGTTTTCATCCTGCATTTCTGTTTCATTTTCTTGATGGATTAGGTAATGGATGGATTGGTCAATAGATAATATGTCTTTGTGATAGTCAGCTGTTTTCACCTCATCTTTAGTAGAATGTAGCATTTTCTGATTTGCAAGTAAGGTGGGAGCCACGTTTTTTTGTGAAATGTTAAAACTGGTGTAATTTCTACCTCTTGCCTGAGTTCAGGAAAAGAAATAATTTCTGATGCTCTGGTGAACCACTTCCTCCTAGAAGTGGCTATTATTAATTGTAATGTTATGAAGGCAGTGCTGGAATCACAATTCCTGTTTACCTGCCCACTAATCCTGCAAAATTCCAAGGATGCTATTAATCACTGGCCCACATTTTTTTAGCCTTGCTGAGTCCTTAAAATAGAAATACTTTCAAAATGTTACCTCAAACAAAAATGGCATGCTGAATGAGTGATGCTGATTTGACTGTTAGGGTTCAAGATGGAGGCAACATATTGTTAGAATTGCCATTATATTGTTAGACCTAAGAATCCAGAATCCAGAATCTCTCTATCTCTGTCTTCCAGAAGTTCCTAAACTGTATGCCCTTGTGCTGATATGCAAATCATTTCAGAGTA
This sequence comes from Rhabdornis inornatus, assembly GCA_013397075.1. NCBI lineage: Eukaryota > Metazoa > Chordata > Aves > Passeriformes > Rhabdornithidae > Rhabdornis > Rhabdornis inornatus. Next base: position 52,403 of record VWZS01003258.1, on the reverse strand, counting down.
GTGTTCTGCTACAGCAGACAGCCTTTTCCCTCATGTTGACCTAGAAAAGCTTGGAAACCTTTGATCAGACATGATGAATAAAAGATCAGTCATTCTCCTCCTCCTCATCTAGCTGAGAGGCAGAGGCACAGAAGCAGTAGAGCCAGGATGATAGAGGAGATCCATGCAAACAGCAAGATTTCAGTTTGAGTGTGCCTCAATTGCTGCTTTGCTGTTTCTTTGCTTGGGAGAGATTGTCCTTCCCTAGTAGAGTAGGGCTCTACTTGACTTGGCAACCAGAAAACCTTAAATGCTCAAACATGACAGCTGTTTTGTCTCTGCAAAAAAACAGCACAGATTTCTCCCTGCTGGGATGAGGACTTCCTCTTGCTCCCTGCCTTCCCTGCCAAATCCCCAGAGGCCAGAGGGTTCAGGGAAGGAACTTTGCAGGACTTTTTGTTGCACATAGTTCATGGGATGACTGGATCTTGTCCTTAATTGTACCTCTCACTTGTCCCTGTGTTCTTTGATATTTTTTCTCTTAGAGAAAAAGGAAAAATACTATGCAGTATCAGATGATGGAGAAGTGGAGGAACCAAATAAAGATTTATGAGTAGGTTCTGTGATTATAAAGAGGAATACAGTCCATTTTCAGTATCAATATCTACAAGAGATTTGCCTTCAATTTGAGACATCTAAGACTGTCTTTGGACAATTATCCCACAAAATTGTATCAGTATCTCATCCAAAGGAATAGCTACTTTGGGGACTTTCACTCACCATTAAACATTTCTCTTTTTCCTAGGTTCTATCTGTTCCTCTTTCCTCACATAAACTCTTCCAGGTATATGTCACAGAAGCAGGAAACTGTTCCCCTGTGAGACAGGGTCACAAAGATCAACCAGAAAAAATACCAATTTACAGTAAAGTGCCTTGCCTTGCCAAGTGCCTTGCCAAGGTGGCTGTTTTTCACTGAGTCACATTATCTAACTGAATGTTAAATTATAGAAGGTAGTTCCTAGGTGTGGGTACAACTCTTGAAAGGTCCAGGTCACTAGCAAATTGGTTTAATCAAACAACTTTAGGCATCCTGTTTGACCTTCATATATACACACATTTGAATCCTTTCCAGTCCTGGGAGTCTCTGCCTAAAGTTGAGTAGCTCACATGCTTCTGTGGATCTTCATGGTAACTAGGTGGTGGTGTTAGTAGTTCCTGCTTTAATAAAGGCTATGAGAATCACTACGGATGCAGACCCAAAAATTTCGCAGTATGGTTTGTGTCACTTAGCACAGAAGGTCTCATGCAGAATCCCTGTAGCTCTTTCAACACAGTCACAATGGAAAATCCAATCAAGTCCCATCTAAAGCTGCTCAGGACATGGTTTCCCCCTGTGCCTCCAAGTGCAGCCTATTCATTATCATAAGTTAACTTTTTCATAATGGACTGTAAGTATTTCTTCAGAGGGCAGTGGCTGTTCGTGGCTGTGGCTGGCACAGCATGAATATGCTAGTCTCCCAAATGGATATGATCAGAAGGTGAACATATGAATTCCTGAAGTCTTGATGGCAGTAAATTATTATTTTGAGCCTTTTTTACTTCCTATGTCTCTCTCCTGATTCCTAGATCAACAGCATACTTCACCTCAAAAGCTGCAGCAGCATCTGGAAACATTTGCACTCTAGTACATCTGCTATTGTCGCTGATCTGACAAACTTTAGCATATCATCATGTAACATATTTTTCCTGCCACAAGACACCTGATCATAAATTTATAAACCTTATGGTGGACTTTCCTAACTGCATGTCCAATTCCATACGGGTGAATTACCAGGTGGCCACATTTATAGGGAATAATGCTTTCCAACAGCATGCTGGACATGTCCATACTGGCCATGTCCATCTACTTCCAAAATAATTCATTAATCTTTTGTAATAGCATTGTGAAAAATTGCTATAGAGAAGCCTTGCAGAGAACTGGAAAGCTTAGGAGGGAAAGTCCAAGGATGCTCAGGACAAGTTTAAAAAGGAGATTGTCAAAGGCCTCAGGAATCCCCATGCCTTGCTGAAGATCACAGCATGGGCTATATTTGTCTTCTCATGGAAGGAAGTATTTGCACTTCAGCACAAAAGACAAAAGACAGGTGATATGGCTCAGGATCAGCCAGGATGCCATTGATTTTCTTGGCCACCTGGGCACAGTCCTGGCTCATGTTCAGCCTGCTGTCAACCAGCACCTCTAGGTCCTTTTCCATCAGGCAGTTTTCCAGCCACTCTTCCTCAAGCCTGTGGCACTGCATGGGGTTGTTGTAACCCAAGGGCAGGACCCAGCACTTCACCTTGTTGAACATCATACAGTTGCCCTGAGCCTATCGATCCAGCCTGTCCAGATTCTTCTGCAGAACCTTCCTGTCCTGCAGCAGATCAACACTTCTGCTCAATTTGGTGTCATCTACAGGCTGACTGAAGGGGGCACTTGTTCACTTGTTCCTTTGTCCAAATCATCAATAAAGATGTTAAACAAGAGTGGCCCCAATACTGAGCCCTGGGTAAAAGTACTTGCAACCATCTGCCAGCTGGATGTAACTCAATTTGCCACCGCTCTCTTGGTACAGCTTTTCAGCCAGATACTTACCTAGCCAAGAGTGCAGAAATCCAAGCCATGAACAGCCAGCTTCTCCTGGAAAATGCCATGGGAGACGGCATCAAAGGCTTTGCCAAAGTTCACAGAGATAACATCCACAGCCTTTCTCTCATCCATTAAGTGGGTCATCCTGTTATAGAAGGTTGGTCAAGCAGGACCTGCCTTTCCTAAACCTTTGCTGGCTGGGCCTGAGTCCCTGGTTGTCCTGTATGTGCTGCACAATGGCATTCAGCATGATCTGCTCCACGTCCTTCCCTGGCACCACTGTCAGACTGGCAGGCCTGCAGTTCCCTGGATTGTCTCTCCAGCCCTTCTTGTAGATGGTGTCACACTCACTGACTTGTGGTCACCTGGGACCTCCCTGTCTAGTCAGGCCTGCTGGTAAATGATGGAAAGTGCCTCTGTGAGCTCTTCCACCAGCTCCCTCACTACCCTTGGGTGGGTCCCATCCACCCCCGTAAACCTGTGTGTGTATAAGTGGTAAATCAGCACATGCTGGATACTCAAGAAGAAATTATTTTTATCCCTTTTTCTAAATGTTCCTTTCTCCTGTAGCCTGCTCCTCTTTACAGCCTTTACTTCTTGTTTACTACCTCTGCTTTTGATTTTGTACAGGTTGTGTGGAAGTATATCTGAAATGGAATTGCTGGAATTTAAGTATTGCTGGAATTTAAGTATTGATATTTGTGGTTTGTACATGTGTAGTCAATCAAAAGACTGAGCACTGTTCTTATCAGTGTTCAGTCCGGCGTACTAGAGCCAAATTAAAATTGATGATCATGAAGAAGTCAGGAAGGTAAGCACCAGTCACAAAGATAACTTCCCCCTCAGTTGTACTGCAAAACTAAGGATGACAGTCACAGGGACAACACGCTGCCTTGCACAATGCAGTAGGTTGCTGATAACTTTCCTCTTACTGGAGCAAGCTCCAGGTTCTGAGAAACGAATAACCAAGATGCAGAACTCCTGGGACCTGAGCAAGAGTTTCTGTTTTGCTTCCCCCTACCCTCAGTATAAATTTCATCATTTAAAGGTAAGTATATTGCTAAAGCTTTTTAAAACCCAGTTTAAAAGCCAGATCGCTGAAGGGATCCAAGCTATATTTATGTAAGTAATTAGTGGCAAAATATTCTTATTTTTTGGGTCACTAAATCCCTCACTATTTCCACTTTCCTATCTAATGATCCTCTTTGAAGCATTAAGAGGTTTTCTGGTGAGGAAGACTTCATTACCAGAAGTTTCTAATTGCTAGCTAACAGTTACATGCTCTGGCAAGAGCATTAATCTTTCACTTACCAGTGGGAATATTTGTAAGACTGGAGATACTTAAATGGCTGGTATTTGCTTTTTCCTCTTTTACAAATGATTGCTGAATCTGTTTGTCTCGTACAGTTGAGTGGCTTTGGCTAGAGAATGAACTGGATTTCTTTAACTTTGAAACCAGAGAGAAAATGAAGGAATTTTTTTTCCATGGGAAATGGAGGACCTTGAAATCCAAGTAACAGTGGTGATTGAAGAGCTCAGGAGGGTTGGAATGACTGAGGGTATAGTTAAATATCTATCACTTGGGTTTAAACCTCCTGAGTTTTATAGTATCCTTAAATCATAAAAAAAAATATGCAGATCAGTTTTGGAATAAAACTATTCAACTGTTCAGCTAGAGACTGAGAGAATGCTTTATCAATTCTTTAGCAAGGACAACAGGGAGAAAGATATCAACTTGCCAAACCCCAAATATTAAAGGTTATTGAAAGAAACAGGAATTTCTTACTATTTTATAGATGCAGGAGTTGCATAACAGTTATGGAGTTAAACATTTATGGATTATGCTTATGCTCAGGTACATGTATAACAAAATGCTGAGCCATATTTCAGAATGTCTGAGTTTGGGGAGCAGTGAACTTCCAAACAGTCTCTTGCCAAGTCAGTTTGCTGTTTGATTGGCCTGTCACTTATGCAGCTGCGTCCACAGGGGGTGACAGCTCATAGCTCCTCTTGTAAAGGACCTCTAAGTCTTTATTTTTAGATCAGAGGATTAATTGACCACATCTCTGAAGCCAGAATGTAGCTGTGATGAAACTGACATTCAAAAGACTGTTTTCCAGTGGTTCCTGGGCAAGAGTGAAGTTATCATACAGTCCTTAGGATGACTGTGCAGAATCTACAAGGTAAGAATGGCAGTGCTTTGTCTGGTGATAACTAAAGAAGCAACATTGCTGCTCTACCTTATCCTCCTTTGTGTAGGGAGATTGTCCTGAATGATCTCCAAAGGCCCCTTCCAACCTCACACATTCTATGTGTGTGTTCTAATAATGCCCAGTTCTTATAGACTGATCATTAGAATATGGTGCTTAAACAATTTGTGCCTGGTACATCTGTGTGTAAGAAATGAACTGGTCAATGCTTGAGCTCTTTGGTTTTAGGCTGCAAGATGTTTGAGCCCAGCTCTGAGATCTTTGATTTCTCCATGATTCTAAGGGACCAAAGTGAAGCTGTAGTTCCCTAAATTATCTTTTTTACTATTTTCAAAGACAGGTGAAATATTTACTATTCTCCAGTACTGGGGGACTTGCCTGGTCACCATGATCTCGAAAAGGTAATAGTTAGGGAGTAGCCTTGCAATGGCATCAACAGACTCTCTCAGCAGCTGCTTATGCAGTCTTGCTCACAGGCCTACAGAATCCATGTAGCTCTCATGCTCTGAGAAACTACTAGGAATATTGGTTCTCAATGTTTCTTTTTCTAAATACTTTATCATAGTAAGTCTTGAATTAGACTGATTTTGTCCTTTACTTTCCTACTTTGTGCTTTATTAATTTTATTTACTACTTTCCTGCTTTGTTTATGAAAATGTGCTGCTATGTTGGGTTTCTAGTAATTTCTTTGTTTATACCATTACTACTACTCACACTGACCAGTTCCTTTTCACTGTTAGAAGACTTAAAGAAGATAAAAAAACATCTTTTTCCTGAGATGTTTGGGGTTTTTTTCTGTCAAGGAGTTCTCAGATTCTGTTCCATCAATTGTTTTAGCGAGGAAAGTTTCTGGAAGCTAGAGATTCAATTTACCCACGTTCACATCATGCTCTTATTTGGGTGAAAACTGTGAAGACTAATACGTGTAAAGCTAACTTCAAGACTCCTTTAAATGCAGTTTCTAGTTCTTCTCAAGTCACTCTCTGAAATTCTGTAGTTTGACCACGGCTCACTGACTGCAATGCAAACAAAAAGTTTCACTTCTCTTCTAATATCCAGTGTTGCAGTTCAGAAAAGGCACTCTAGTTGTGATACTGTAGTCACTGGAAAAGCTTATATTTCAGAAACATCACTTATGGCCAACACACGCTTTAATGGTATTTCCAAAGGCATTAGAACTGATGTTAGGTGGTGAGGTTGAGAAGAGAGCAAACCACTGCCTGTGCTCTGAGGGTCACAAATCTTGTCATTTGTGGGTGTATTACAGTAGATAGTTTTAGTGGGCATGGCCATATAATCTTACTTAAGGTGCCATCTTCTAAAAAAATTCTATAGTAAGACAACGTCAACACCTATATACCATGGATTTAATAGTTTTCCCAATTTGCAGTGTTTGGTCTGGAAACACTAGGAAAAAACAAGCCAACCAAACAAGTAAAGCAGGCATACAGTTTATAATTTCATGCACATTCTTATAGTTTGTTACTTTTGCTTCTGGCTACTTGAACCCCAGTTCCAGGGGTCACATAGGAAGACCCATTACTTTCTACAACACACAACAAAGGCCCATAGAAAGTAATTTGTGGTTAAACTGGAAACAGAGTTTTTATTTCAGATAGACAAGATGCACTCATGTAACTACATAACCCTTGAACTGAAACAAACCAAATCTAAAATGCTGACATATTTTCCATTAACTCAGCCTTAGCATCTGGAAAACATAGCTCCCAGAGCCAAGCACAGCCCCTGTCTTGGCACACAATAAAAGCTCAGTAGTTTGTAGAACATGGAGGGCTTGTGCCATATCAGATAGCCCATTTCCAATGGCATTTTTAGACAAGGTGGAAGATTGTCTCATGGCTTCTTCTTTGTTGGAAAGAAAAAAAGAAAAGAGGGAAATATGCAGGTATTTTAAAGGATTACATTCAAAATATATGCATATTTGGGAAGGTAAAGATTGGTTTGAGTCTTTAGTCTTTGGACAGGTAAATTTTAAAGTACTTGTCTTTGCAAGTTTAATGTTCAGCTGTTTGGTGCAAACTTGAACATGGCATGGGCTTCCCAAGCTTTATGCATGCTCTTTGACCTCACACCTTCAGGAAGACAGGGTCTTTGTCATTTCATCAGTCAGGAGTGTTTTGAGCCACACAGTTTGATACCAGTGTGTCTTGTGACCAGCACTTGTATTAAAGTTTCTCCTTCCACCCAGCTCCTACTCAAATTTCCACTCTCATTGGTTGAAATGACACCTGTGCGCTTTTGAGGAAAACCTTTCAGAGAGAAGAGGCAGCTTGGAGCAATGCATAGGTACATCCTGCCTAAAAGCCAACCGCCTTTGCTGAGCTCACCTTCCTGCTCACAAATGGCATGGATTTTTCCAGGCTGGGCAGCCAGCCTCTACTCCTTCCTCTACTCTGTGCTGGTGTGGTCTCACCTTGAGCGCTATGTACAGTTCCAGGGACCCCAATGCAAGGAAGGCATTGAGCCATTAACATCCAAAGGAGGGCAATGAAGACAGTGAAGGGCTTTGAGGGGAGGCCATTCAAGCAATGGCTGAGGTCAGTTGGTCTGTTCAGCCCGGAGGAGACTGAGGGGAGACTGGAATTTTCAACATCCTCACCAGGGGAAACGCGCAGGCAGGCACTGATCCTGCTCCGTGGTGACCAGTGACAAGACCCGAAGGAATGGCCTGAGCTTGTGTCAGAGGTGCTTTATGTTAGGTATTAGGAAAAGGATCTTGACCCAGCGGGTGGCTGGCCACTGGAACAGGCTCCCTAGGGAAGTGGTCACAGCACCAAGCCTGACAGAGCTCAAGAAACGTTTGGACAATGCTCTCAGGCACAGGCTGTCATTCTCAGGGGTGTCCTGCGCAAGGGTAAGAGCGGGATTCGATGATCCTGACGGCTCCCTTCCCACTCAGCGTACTCTCGGCTCTGTGACCGGCTCACGGCTCGGGCCCAGGCCTGTCGGGGGCTCCGGATCCCCTTTCGCCGGCCCCGCTGCCCGGGGGAGGGAGGGAGGGGGCGGCCGGCGCCGTACCCGAGTGAGCGCCCCGCGCGCATGCGCCGCGAGCGCGGCGCCCCCGCTCGGCTCCGCTCGGGCCGCACTCGGCTATTTCCGCCTCTTTGTTTTAAACTCTGGGCCGAGCCCTTTAAATCCCCCGTTTTTTCTTTTTAAAATTTTCTTGGGAAGGGGAATAGGGGCCGGCGTTTCCCTCTGCCTCGCGTTTCCGACTCCTCTGCTCTCTGCCCTGCCGTGGCGCCCGGAGAAGGACGGGCCGGGGAGCGGAGGGTCGGCGGCGGCGGGGGGAGCCCCCGCTGTAGCCCCGAGCGGCGGCCGCGCCCCCCCCCGCAG
>VWZS01003258.1:0-44193 GCA_013397075.1 Rhabdornis inornatus | reverse complement strand
GGGGGCCGGGGGCCCCGGCCTTCCCCCGCCGGGGGGCTGGAGGGCAGCCGAGGGGCTCGGGGGCGGGGCGGGCCCGCCCGTCTGCGGGGTATTTGCGGTGCGGGCTGCGGGGTGAGAGGAGGAGGAGGTGGCGGTGCGGGGGGTGCGGGCCGAGGGTCTTCTCCGCCCCGACGGCGTGGTGGCTGCGGAGGAGCGGGCCGGGGCTGTGGGGGCCGCGCTGGAACTTTCGGGGCGGGCGTGGGGTGGTCACAGGCGGGGTCGGGGTTCTGTGGGGTTCCTCTCCCGAAACTGTCAAGGAGTCTTGGTGGGCCGGGGGAGCGTTTGACCCTTCCCCACCAGCGCGGGGGAAGGTGTGGGGAAAGGAAACTCCCGCACCCCCCGCCCCACCCGTTCCTACCCTCAGGAGGAGTTGCCGGTTGTGTGGAGGGGCCTGGGCAGGGGACAGAATCCCACGGCTTGGGGAGAAAGGGTCTCTTTGAGTGGAGGGGTGAAGATGGCGTTTCCAGTAAGGTGGAGATAGAGGGGACATGTCCCTTGGGTATGCGACTTCAGCCGTGCAGGTATGTGGCTCCAGTGCTGTGTATCTGGGATATGAAGTCGTGAGAAACAGGAAATTAATTGATACTCATAGGTAAAGGGCTTGAATTGTTTTACAGTCTAAGGACAAATATACATATATGCACACACGCACACATATATACACACATATATACGCACATATATATATATGTATATATTTATATATATACACATGTGTATATACGCATGTATTTGGTGTTAAGAAATTTGCAAAGTTTTCTAAACCACTGAGTTCTAGCTGGTAACTTGTGGTGTCACATTTGGCCTTTTAAGTTGTTTTCTTTTAGCCTGGAAGTGTTGGGTGCTATTTCAGTGTCCTGTGTGGAAAGTTTTGCATGTCCCAAAGTTAATGAGGTTCAGAGGAGGTTTGATAATTGTGGGTTATCGAGTGCTTGGATGTTCTTTTGCTACTTCACCTATTTTCAATTTCTCGTTTTTTTTCTGTTACAAAACTGTTTGTGCAGGCTTTCTGTCAGATCAGTTTAGACTCTTCCTACTTTCTGTATAAAGAGCATGCCTCTGAGAAACCAGTTCAAGAAATTCTGGTTTATTACCCCTACATTTTCTGAATGTTCTGAAAATATTTTCTTTGGTATTTTTCAAAATAATACTGTGTATTTTCTTCCAGAGTTTCACAGAACAATTAAGTTTGTGGATGAAAAGCTTTGAATTTAAAAAAATGTTGAGATGAGCCTTTATGTGTAGGGAGCATCCCATATATGTGTCCTCCATTCCAGACTGGTTTTGTTTATACAGAATGACCAATTAAGCATATGCTAGATATGTTGTTAAGAGTCGTTTTAGTACTAGGTAGTGTGCTGTTTAAAAATCATTATTAGTTATTTTTGGGTGGGATACTTGTGAAGTTTTGTGTTCATTCTTTTAGTGGCAAATCAGATTAGAATCTCAACTGGCATACTCATCATGTATCTCATAAAGGTGCTCTGAAATTCGTAAAAATTGTTTGGTAACAAGAGGAATAGACATGGAAACTTTGTACCCTTTCAGTAGCTTTACTATTTCTTTTGAAGCTATACTTGTAGACAGTTTATAATGTGTTGGAGGGAATAAAGAAGCTGTGCAGCACCCGAGATACTTGGTGAAAGTAGGGTGCATTAGAAGAGGGTCAGGCAGCTTTCTAGAGATGCATAGATGTGCAGTGACACAAAGCTTGAAAATAAAACATCACTTTTTGAGGAAAATCTATTGGATTTTTTTTCTGTGGGCTGATCTGGCTCCTTTGATCCTGTTACTCCACTGTCACTTTAGAAAATCAAGACTGAACTCTTGTAAATGTTATGATAAAGTCAACTTAGAGTTTGTAATTATCCTACCCTAATACTAATGCCAAGAATGGCAGAAATTAATTACTATGGTATGAAAGATTTCTGCTACTAAGAGGCTGTTAAGTACAGCATTTAGTCGCTGCAGCTGTCCTGCTCTTATATCTGTCCACTCCTGTGATTTAGAGGAGGTCATCTCAAAGCTTTATATTTGAGGTACAGGTAAGTTTTCTTGTCAAGAACCCTTCTATACTTACTTAAATAGCTTTCCTTTCTTTTTTCCCGTATGGCCATTTAATCTAGGTAGTGTGGCCTTTTTAGCTTTTGTCATGTAACGAACTCCCAAGACTGAAATAATTCTGGACTAAATTCCTGAACTCCTTGAGCAGCGCTGTGAGAAGAAATTGAAGCATTTCTATTGAAACTCTTTAAGTGGAGCTGCTAAGCTCTAAGCTACAAAGTAGATGTGGACATGATGTTCTGAAAAGCATGCATGTTGATAGCATTTCACTGTACAACTACTGTCTTAAACTGTGATACCAGCTTGCAAGGAAATGTAAGGACATCTTGTATTTTATAAAAAAAATATATTGTCTGCTTCTTGCTTTGGAAGTTACTGTCATTTGGTACATGTATGTAGTAACTCAGTAGTTACTAGGTGGAAGCTTGTTTTGATAGTAGTGTTTGGAGATGTAATTGATTTAAGACCATCAGCATTCCTGGGAGTTCGTTAATCTAAACTCTGGTCTCTTTTTTGTCAGTGCTACTAAAGATGTTAATGATGTTTGAAACTTCTCTGATTTGCTAGGTTAGGTTTGCTGTCATGTTTAAAGGAAATGTGGAGGAAAACCTTCTCAAGGCAGTTTGACTGCAGTAAGTTAGAAGCCAGGCAGAAGGTGCCCATGTCTTTTAGCTTGCACAAGACTTACTTGGAAGCTCTGTCTTGAAGTAGTTTTGTATTTCTCACACCTCCCTTTTTAAAATACAAGCTTGCTGTATTATTAGACTGCAAGTTTAGCTGGTATGTGAAAGTCTTATATGCAGTATAAGAGAAAAAAGAAGCAGGTGATTTCTATGTTAAAAGTGATCTTGGCTATTGTGATATGTCACACATTTTCATTGCTAACTGAAGAAACACTATAAATAGTGATTTGTTCTGTAATTGCTCTGAAGAGCCTAAAGAAAACTTTGCTGCTTTTATCAAAATTCGTAGGATCATAGGATGTTTGGGTTGGAAGGGACCTTATTTTGTTCCAACTTCCCTGCTGTGGACAGGGACACCTCCCACTAAACCCAGTTGCTCAGGGCAGCATCCAAACTGGCCTTGAACACCTCTAGGGATGGAGCATCCACAGCTTCTCTGGGCAGCCTGTTTCAGTGCCTCACCACCCTCACAGCATAGAATTTCTTTGTAATATCTACTCTAAACCTCCTGTCTTTCACTTGTCCTGTCAGTACATGCTCTTGTAAAAGCTCTTTCTTTTCTTGTAGGCTCCCTTCAGGTGCTGGAAGGCCACTATTAGGTCATCCTAAAGCTTTCTTTTTTTCCAGGCTGAACAATCCCAGTTCGGTCAGCCTTTCTTTGTAGGAGCTGCTCCAATCCTCTGATCATCTTGATGGCCTCCTCTGGACTCACTCCAACAGGTCCATCTCCTTCCTGTGCTGGGACCCCAGAGGTGGATGCAGGGCTAGGGTTAGATCCATGTGGGGTTTCAACAGAGCAGAGGGGCAGAATCCCCTCCCTCGCCCTGCTGGCCACTACCAGTGCCTCCAATTCCTTCTCCACAGGGCTGTTCTCCATCTGTTCATCCGTCAACCTGATTGGCTTACCAAGGCTTCCAGGTCTGGATGCAGTTCTGGCCTCTTGGTCAGGAGTCCCTGAGCTTGGGAACCCCCCTGTACAGCTTGATCTAGTGCTCACCCCCACACTTACCTCAGTCATGGCTGGTGATGCTGCCTCATTGACTGAAAATTAGCTTTTCTCAAGTTAATTTTACTGAAAAAGTGCATCTACACTTAAATCAACAGAATATGAAGTTGAAATACTCAGTGTGGAGGGGACTAATTGGACTGGAAACCTTATGTGCTACTGAAAGTTTGTTTGAAGTCTGTAGAGAACTGAAGTCCTGCAATCAGACCAGAGAGCCAGCACTGTAGAAACAAATAAACCAGCAGTGAGTTACTCAATGACACTATTTTCTTTCCCCCTTCTGCCTTTTCTTTTTTCTCCTTAATCAGAAACATTACTTCAGACTAGGAACTTCAAATGGTGTGTAGGAACTTGAGGGTCTCTTTATTCCTTTGACAAACACAACACATACTTTTCAAAAGTAGGAGGTGGTATAGATTGTTAAAAGTAGGGGGAATGATGAACTCTGGTGAGCTCAAGTTACTTGTTCTTTGTGCCAGAAGATGACTGTTCTCACAGTTATGACTGCCTCTTTCAATTCACAATTATAAGCTGATGGAGCCAGTGGGGAAATTGTTGAGGGGATGAGAGTGAGAACTGGAGTAAATCAAGGTGTGTATGGTAGCATTATGATAGTGCAGGGACTGCAAGCAAGAAATATGCAAGAGTGGTAATCAGTAATTTTTGTAGTTTTGTTGCCAGTAGAAGAACTTACTTAAACTAGCTCTGACGCTGTTTTTCATCTCTGCAAAGTGGCATGGAGAAGACTTACTCTCCCTGCAGATATTTATTTTGGATGATCTTAAGAAATAACTATTTTGTATTCTGAATTTTTAACTGACAGCACCTTAAAACTTTGTCTACATTAAAAAGGTCTGTGTTCTGGCAGCAGTAAGCATCCTTCTTGTTTGATACTGAGACTGTCCTTATTGCTGGAAACTGTTGCTTTATGAATAGCATAAGTTCATTTTGATTTAAGACAGAAAGCATTCTGAATATGTTTGGTGTCAGTGAGAGAATGCTGTGCAGTATCTATGTAATTAAGAAAGGAAAAGTTAATTTTTCAGGTTAACGGAATGAGTTTGATGTTATTTGCAAATGGCTGTTTTGTCAAACAAAACTTAAGACTTTTCACTTAAGAACCTTCTTTTCTCTCTGCATAACCAGGCAACATACAATGCCTTCTCTAGTTGATTGTTTTCCAGTAACATCACAATTGTTATATATAATGCAAATTTTGTGTGAATTATGTTGATGTTTTGCTAGTACAGGTCATCTCTATTATTCTTTTACAATATGCATACAAACAATATAGTTTTTGTAATCATAACTGTCATTCTTGCATGCAAATGTGTCAGTGCAGTGTTTGATGAGTTTTCAGGTAATGTGTTGTGCTGTACAGTTTTTTCTGGTTTGTCACCTGAAAGAACAAGCTGAACGATACAGTACGGTGGTCTAAGTTATACATTCTTTATTGATGAATATTTGTGTGTGACACTTACTGTCGTATTTGAACTATTGAGTACACAGATTGGCACAATAAAAGCCATGGGTCAGTTGATTACTTAGTTAAAGGATGTTGCCAAATTTATTTTAACTGACTAGACAAAATGTTTTTATGATAATATTTTATCTGTTGTACTAAGCAGTGGCGATCAGTAGAGCACATTTGAGGAAGTGAATTTTTTGGGTTGGTTTTTTTTGTCAACATAGTACCATCCTTTGTTCCTTCAGAGTGACTTTTCCCAAAAGTAATTTGAACATGGAGACATTTAGAAGCTTAAGCTCTGCCTTGGCATTAACGTCAAGATGGTCTGGGATCTTAACTCCTGCTTTTCAGATGAATGTATTTCATACTTTTTTTGCTATGATAATAGCTGGATTTTCTTTCATTTACCTTTTTTTCCCTAAATATAAATTGTGTTCTAGACACAAGGACTCAGATATTGATTTCATGATTCAGAACAGGAAGAGGTAAGGGAATTTTTTATGCACTGTGTAAGTACCTAATCATGCTCGCTGCTGAAAGTATATATGCCCCTGCTCCTATATCCAAGTATTTACATTTCAGAGCATAACTTCTGTTAAATCTGTATCTGTTAAAGGTACATCTAATAGTATTTCATCACTTTAAGAAAGTGCTAACACACTCTATTCAAACCCATCTTCTTAACGCTTGAAATGGTTTTCTTTCCATCTTTCAGTTGTTCCTTTCCTCTGAGATCTGGACCCCACACTGCAGTACAGTGTTTGCCCGATTGCTTCTGTCTGTGCTTAGGAAAGACCCCCAGCTGCAGTGCTATAGCAAGTGATTAATCTTTCTTGCTTTAGCATTATACTAGTTGTTTTTTTACTGCCTGATTTTTAAGCTTTACTGAACCTTTTTTAGGAAAAAGTAAGCATAACTTGTTAGATGCTCACTTCAAATTTCTTGCCAGCATGTGCAGGTTGTTCTTGCCGTGTGCAAAGAACATGGAAAAGTTCTTTGGTGCAAAAGATGTAGTAAAAAATTATACTGTTGAGTGAAATCCACGGTCTTAGAGATAAACATTTACCTTTTATAGTAACAATCACAAGGATTTATTTAATTTGTTGAATGAAATAAGTAATTAAACTATCTTTTCTTGTAGCTGTTTCCTTAAACTAATTGCGAAGTGGACTTGCATCTTAAATCAATTTATGCTTTAAGATCATTCTTTTTTTATTCGGCTGGCATAAGATAATTGCTTCACAGATATTTAGTTCAAATATTAGTAAAAGAAAGTTCTTTGATTTACGCTTATACTGTTCTCAGACAAATTATAGATACCCAACATTTTTCTGTTTGCCCTTGAAAAATCCATATAGACCTTTTCAGTGATTGAATTACTGTTGGGCAGTATTACTGTGGTAATAACATGTTTTACCAAGAGATTCAATCTAACTATTACTGAGTAGGAGGAGTATAATCAAAATGCTTTTTAATAACATGTATACTTGTTAATAGTAATGTTACACTTGGTAGCACCAGAGTAAGTAATTTGTTTGCACACCAATTTATTAATTTTGTGTTTCTAGTCTTGTACTTCTCTTTCTTGATTGACTAGAATGAGGTAGAAATCCCTCCCAAGAACAGGTTATTCTGCATCATTTCGGAAGACTTGTGTTCGTATTAGTGAAATACTTCATTTGTCATTCTCTGACCATTGGCAACAGGAAAAGTAGCCTGGACTTGAATAGGCTTGTATCTGATGTATTGTAAATGGCACCACACCAGGTGGAAAGGACTCTGGGTGGAGCAGTTCTCTTCACTTCACCTTCTTGCTTGTGAGATTCCTTTGAGTTTTGATAAAAGTCACCAGAAGCAGTCTGCACACTGATCTGTGTGGTATTAAGCGAATCTTGGCACTTTAAAGTTTCGTTTTACTGTCTTGGAAATACATAGGTGTAAAAACCTGTATTAGTTGCAGTCATTTTTAATGTAACATTTTAGGGATAATCTTTAGATATTGCCACTGGAAATTTTCTATCTAAATTTGTTTGCACTAATCTCTAGCGGTTTTCAAATTATGTAAGTTATTTTTTCCAGACAGTAGTAGCTCTTGGGTTGTGTGATTATGACTTTATGACTAAAAATGGCTTGAATTTGGACAAAGTTTTGCGGACACTGGGAGGATAATACTTTGTTTTGTTTCCCATTGATTTTGGTGGTTTTGGTTTTTCTTTTTTTTTTTTTGGACAAAGATGTATTTTATCCTGGCCTTTTTTCTAATTTACTGAATTTGTCAGTGCTATGGGTTGAAAATAATTGTAGGACTAATTCTTTATATAAGCTATTCTGTGATCAAATATGTTAATCGATTATTGTCTTCAAACGAAATATTTTTGCTGCTTCCCTTAGGGAAGAGAACGTACGTCCTGTCCCCATTCTTCAGTTCCTCTCTCCATCACTCCATGAAATGGATCAAATTACTTTCATGGTGGAACTTGATGTACACTTTCAAAGCCAGTGCTCTGTCAGAGCATTTGTTCTCCAGTCACAAGCATTAATTGCCAATGAATTGAATTNNNNACTTTTTAAAAATCTTTAGAATGGGAAATCTAGAGTGTAAGTATGTGTGAAAAGTTTCTGGAGTCCTCTTCTGTAGCTTCTGTTATTAGGCCTGATGTTACCATAAGATATATTCACTGTATGAGTGAAGACAAGGGGCAAATGAGCTGCTTTTGCTTCTCCCCCAGATTCCTTAGCCATTTATGGCTTCACATAAGTAACCTTTTTTTCGACTTACTCATCCATTATCGCCATCTGCAGGGTTTGACAATTTTAGCATTCAAATGGAAAAAAATCCCAAACTCAGCTCTCTTCTCCCAACTTTAGTCGAAAACCAGAGGAATGATTTTTTTTCTTTTTCCTCTGGAATTACTAATTTCTAGTATGAAGAGATCTCTACATCTGAGAACAGAAAGTCTTTCAGATGCCCTGGATTTGCTTTGTGGAGATTGCTGGGAGACATGGTTCTTTCTGACCTTGTCAGCCTGTCACAGTCAACTGTTACTGGTGCATGTTTGTTGTGATGAATGTTGTGTTTTGAAGAATGGAGGGAGGCAAGTGTCAGTGTGGGTGTCATCTATTAAAAAACTATTACATTTTCAATAAAGTTGGTAAGTTATTTTGATTGTCTCTTTTGGTGTAGTTCAGTCACCAAAAGCAGGTCTTTTTGAATTGCAGGAAGGACCAAATTCAAGCCTACAGATTGTACTAGCAGGCTGCAGTAGTTAATAACTTGCAGTGAAAGATTTTCTTCTCTTTTTACTGCATGTCATACATCCATCTATCGTTTGAAATTTGTAGGAAGCAATAGGGTCTGTAAAAGTGATTTGGCTTTAAGAAATTCCTGAGGGTAGTTTAAAAGTGTACCTGGAATACAATTATTAAGGTAACTAGCAGAGATAGTGTTTATTTAGTTACTTATTCCTTGCATGGACTGTCAGACTCTGTTTAAGATGAGCCTTTTCAGAGAATAGTTTATTTCTACAGTTTTTGAACAGTTTGTATCAGTTTTGGGTGGTAATGGCTATCTCTTTGAATGTTAATTATCAATTCTGGAAGTTCAGTGATGTTTCTAATGATGGGGTACCATTTTATACAGACTGAGTAAAAGATAATTATAAAATGTTGTAGCTCATCAATGACTTGCCTCTGCTTTCTTTGTAATATGCTGCCTTCTGATATTAAACTGTGGATTAGAAAAGTTTATCAGTGTCTGAGAAAATCATTATGTCCATGTGAAATGCTGTCATAACTCCTCACAACATAGAAGCCATTTTAGTCATTATTTTAATCATTATTTGTCTGCCTTCAGACTAGTTTTCGGCATAGGTGTTGTTACTTTGTTTCACCTGTTAGTGCTGGTTTTGTACTTGAAGTTTGTCAGGAGCTAGCTGGTTATTTGGTTTCTGTTCCGGCTTCTTTATTTTCACTAGCAGTTTCCCATTACCTGTAAAAGTTGACGTCAGTGTCTTGTTTTAAGGGATTCTGAGGAGTTTTGTGCAGAGATCTAAATGCAGAACATGTCTTCAACTCTTTTTTGGACTAAAATTAAACTATTCCAGAGACTGTGAGTACCATTACCAGGACTGGATAGGGAAGAGCAATTTTGCACTGCTCAAGTATGTATTTTCTACATTTCTGACTCCAGAGAAACAGGCTTCTGTTTAGCAAAATTACTATAGGCGAGGCTGGAAAGGGAAACTTCTACTAGCTGGATTATGTGAATCTTTTGTTAGTGTTGCAGCAGGTGCTAAGGTGCTTGTAAGAGAAGCTGGTAACTGCTTATTTTCTCTCGGATTCAGTTAAGCAGCTGGTATTTGGTAATTTAGCAAGTGTTTCCTTGGCTACTCCTTCCTGATTAAACTGTAACTCTTTATGAACCAGAGGAAGGAAATACAGACTATCATTTTGACAGATCTTAGTAATGTATGCTGTTAAAACAGCACTTGAGAATACTGTCTGTCAGGCAGGGTGGTGGATGTAGTTCTTCTTACACCTGTCTTTTTTCCCGAAGTTTCTCCTTGCTTCTTTGTATGAAGTCTGCACTGCCATAAAGTTGCCTTCATCATTAATTTGTTGTAGTATCTGTTAAAATGAGCACCTGATATGTTGGAAGGTTTTGCTTATAGGTGGCCATCTCCAGCTAGGGGAGTGGACAGTTCTGATAAGTAGTTTCTGAAACTGCAGAAGTGAGTTTGTCTAGGCTCTTGTACAAGTGAAACTAGCCTCCTGGTGAGATTTTGTTGCCTTAGTAATTCAGACCTCTCAGCTCCTGCATACTGACAAGTAACTTTTCTCCATTTTAAAGAAACCAGCAAATACCACATCATGGCAGTGATTAGGTCACCGTAAAGAATTCAGATGTAAATGCTGAAGCCTCTCATGCTGTTGTTGTCCACTGTGGACAATGTTTTTCACTGACTCTAACAGACAAGGTAGTGGTGGTGTAACGGTGTCACTCTGCTTTTTGGTCAGAGTTTGAGGTACTATCTGTTAATAATTACTTTGGTGCAATGCTTGGAATGATTGATATCCTGTGTTTACTATCAGGTTTTCTTGAACTGTGATGCATTATTAGATTATGCAATGAAAAAAAATCTTCACAATTAAACTTTGGAAGTCTTTTCTTTCTGCAACATTGACAGTGAAATACAAAAAAAATCCCCAAAACCCACAAAGCAACAACCTGAAACAAAACAATCAGAAAACCTCAAACCAAAACCTAGCAAAACAGAAAAAGTTTTGATAACTGCAGATATTTTTTCTGTGAAGTGCCATTTCATTGTGGAAGATAATGCATGTTTTCGTATTGCTAGACATTTAACTTCTTCCTTTCATTGCTACATGCATGCAAAATACCAGAGGTAATGAGGACAAAGAAATGAAAATAATGTGAGTGCTTCAAAGGTATCATTCTTCCTACAGGTGTAAGTTTTCAAACGCTGTTATCCTGCTGAGAATATTTTGAACTGGAAAGTGGAGTAATCCTCATTGCTGAAGTCATTCAGATTTGGAAGTGTAGTAGTTGTTTTACATGAGCACACGTAGCAATGTGAAGAAATTTCAGAGATGCCAGGCTCATGTCTCTGTATTATTTCTTTAAGCCTGCCACAGGCATGAGTGGAATCTTTCCTTCACGTAAAGGGACCAATCCTAAGTACAAACATAGTAAGACGAGTTCAGAACATACGAAATATGAGAGACGTGGCTGATGAAATCTAGTTATGAATGTCTTCTGTGTTTTGTAGATACATTGAGATCTCGATGCTGTCTCTTGGTTACAGCACCTAATTGCTGAAAAGTTGTAAAGGATAAAAAAAACCTCATAAGATGGCTGGGTTAGTAGTTTAGGGCTGCTCTTTATTTTCCTATTTTGATTTAATATGGTGAAAGTGGTATGTTCATCATGTCAAAATAAGCTCAGATCTTAAAAGCTAGGGTTTTTCTACATTGGAAGGATGTGGTTTCATGGTTGTTGGATGAGTGTAGGGTTTTTTTTCCCTATCTTAATCCTCCTTTGTTCAAACTACTATTTTTCACTTTCCTTTTTATTGCCTGTTAATATGTCCATTTCTTTCCTAATTCCTCTCAGCTATTCCTTCTTCTGCTACAAGCCTACATGTTTTTGTCACTCTAATGGCAGCCTTCCTTTTAGGCTTTTTATATTGAAGGCTGTTATTTGAATGCAGTTTGCATTGGTACAAAGGCAGAAAAGAAGAGTTCTGCTAGGTTTTATTATTACAGGTTGCTGTTTTTTCCCTGCCTTTGTTGGGTTGGCAAGTGCTTATTTCCTTGCCCTTGATTCTGCAGAGGACAGATGGTCCTAAGGGGTTTTTGTGCAGCTGAGGAATAGTGTCTCACATTTTTTGGATAGTTCTGCTGCTCATTTTTGGGCTGATGGAAAGGGCTTTTGGACCTTCACTGCTGGCTGTCCACTGTCATTCAAGGGAAGTTCATCACATGTCATGAGTAGTACCTGAATGAAAAAGACTTAACCATGAGAAATGTATGTGCGGTACGAGGCCTGTTGGGTTGACAATGAAGAAGGGTGTGCTGCTTTGTGACAAGGGCACTCTCACTAGTAAGTGATGATTTTTTCCTGGTATGTTTTTTTTTGCTTGCAGTGATTGACAAGTGTGGTTTTATCCCAACTGTTAATGGGTTAATGTATCACTGAAATTATTTGTAGATGTCCTTGTTAAAAAAGGGAAGCTTTTAGTAGTGTATTCCAGCATATATTTAAGAAGAAATCTTCCAGTCTTTGGTAAATAATATGTAAAAGCCTCTTGTGGTTTAACTCTAGGCAGCAGCCAAGTAGATCCCTGTATTATCAGCACTGTTCAGCACACATCCTAAACACAGCCCCATACTAGCCACTGTGAAGAGAATTAGCTCTACCCTATTCAAAACCAGAAGATTCCACCCCTTATTCCATACCATTCACATCATTCTCATGTCCCACACTGTTTAATACAAGCTCATTAACCACCATTCTTCTTCCCACTCTTTGATAAAATACCTAGATGTCATTCCTGTAGTCTGTGGACCACCCCTGCAAATCTCCGTATAAATCCTTTGAGTTCATTTAGTCCATGACCTTGGGCTCCATCTGTCACTCAGGACAGGAGAAGAGGTGTGTTGCATACAATTACTGGGCACCAAAGCCATATCAGATTGTGTCGCTGCTGTGCTTGGACTTCTTGGAAGGCTTCTCCTCCATTGGTTTGTGTAGTTCCTGTTGTATTTATTCCTGTAACATACAACTCAGATAATGGATTACAACAATTTAATGATATATCCATTATAATGTCCACACCTGATCCTTTTGAGTTTATAGAGTGTAATATTGTAGTGAGCTCCTCTTCTTGTTCATAGCCTGGCTGCAGCAAGTTCCTGTTGGAGTCCACTCTTAGTGGAGTCCACTTTATAGTCCTCCCAGGGCTGCAGGGACACAGCCTGCTTTACCATGGTCTTCACCACAGGCTGCAAGGGACTCTCTGCTTCCCCTACTCTTACGTGGGGGCTTCACATGGGAAACAGTTGTCCTTGTACTTGTTCAGTGTGGGTCCTTTCCATGGGCTGCAGTTGTTCATAAACTGATCCACTGAGGGTCGCCTGTGGAGTCACAGGTCCTGCCAGCAAACCTGCTCCAGCATGGGCTTCTTACAAGGTCACAGCCTCCTTAGGTCATCTGCCTGCTCTAGCAGGGGATTCTACATGGGCTGCAGGTGGATTGCTCCTCCACCATGGAGGCATTCACATGTCACGGTCTCTTCAGCTCAACTTCAGACCAAAGTTCAGCCTGTCAGCACAGCAGCACTACCCTGGCCATCTGCCAGCCCAGGCACATCGATGTGTGAACTAAAGAGTTCCCAGGCATAATTCAGTAAGGTGAGAAGCAGTGCAGCAGTACAGAGAGCAGTGAAAGCAAAAAGCAAGCACTAGACTCTTAAAACATGTCAGGAAAGCAAGCCCCATGGTAAGCACCGGAGGCTGCTGCTTACCAGCTGAATAGTAGTAACAGCTATATATTCAATATAATATGTCCCAGTGGAATCTGTCATTATCTTGAAACCTTTGTGCCTCATGTCTGGTACAAAAAAGGACTGTCATGGTTTAACCAAGCCCTATGCAACCGCTCCCACACTCTCTCGGAGCAGTAGTGGAGAGAGAATTGGAAGGGCATACTCTAAAAAATCTTACGGGTTTAGATAATGGCAGTTTAACAGGGGAAGCAAAAGCTGTGCAGAGAAGCAGAGAAAACAAGAAAACAAATTCACCACTACCCGTGGGCAGTTGTTCAGCCATCTCCAGGAACAGGGCCCCATCGCTTTCAGCTGTCACTTGGGAAGACAAATGCCATCACACCAAAAGTTTCCCTTTTTCCTCTTTCTTCCCCCCTACTTAATATACTGAGTATGATGTCACTTTAACAATTACATTTGTTTTGAGAGAGGAAAAAGGATGAAAAATGTTTTTAAAACTAAGTTTCAAGACTTCGAGTTAGGAATTGAGGAATTATATGCTGAAAGAAATGGAGGACTGAATAGCTGTAGGTGGAAAGAAAAATAGCTTTTGTGCTCTATTGGTTAAAATGCTATTGTAGGATTTAATAATAAATAAATAATGCAAACTATCAGGTTTGTTTTCACATTGCCAGACGTGAGGATTGTGTCTGGGGTAAGAAAGCTGCAGCAGCAAGAGTTCACAGGAGACTGAGTGTATTGTATCGTTGCTGCAATTTATATATGAGAGAGCTGAATGTCAGAATAATGGGAGAAGTATATGAACCGAGTGCATCTTAGAGTCCTCCCAGGCTTTCAGGAACAAAAGAAAAATTCTTCAAAGCTCCTTTATAATTTGAATTATATGGTACATGCATAGCTAATTTTATGTGATTTACTGTCTGTACATTTGAATCCCGAAAGACTCCAAAACGCCTGCTAACCACTTGCAGGTTATAGAGGAATTCTAGCAACATTTTCTTGTTATTTGTTATAGCAGCACAGAGGCAGATTGGTGAAGTTGAAAGCTGTAGTCACTTAATTTTTTTAACCAAAGGATATGTAGTTTCTCAGGCCCTTTCAAATCTTAGTTTGGATTAATTAACCATCAAGTGCGGCTATCTGGGCTTAATGTACATGGGAATGTGAAAAAGTGATTGTTGGTAAAATGTACCTTCAGGTGAATTGTAGCACCTTCCTACTCCTTACCAGCTGGTAGCTTCTGGCCTCTCACTACAGATACCATTTTAACAGCTACTCTTTTACTGGTCTGCCAGGGTACCTGGACCAGTAAGTGGATTCAGGTGACAGAAAACATGAATTTTTAAGGGCCTTTGAATAAATACCAAGAGGAGTTGTCTTATGACAATTATATGAAGATTCTTCCTCTCTTTTTCAGAAACAATTGATAGAGAAAATTGTTTTTCTGATAGAGATCTCTGATAAAAGACATAAAAATTATAGTACTCAGGTTATCATACAGTTACTTACTAGGGATACACATTTTTCTTGTCTTTGTTAGTAAGTGGTTGATTTCTGGGGTTATAGAATTGCATTTAATTTTTTATGAAACTATATGTTTTTATTGTATGATTAGGATTTTTTAACGATGGAAGCTAAAGCATACATGTGTAAGTGGAATGAGGAGGGCAAAGATCACTAAGCTTGAAGATTTTGAGGAGTTGATGGCACAGATTCATAAGGCTTCTCACTTTGTCATGGTAGACCTCTCAAGCCATGGTTTTCTTGTCTGGATGGAGTCAGAGCAATCAGTTCAAGTGTACACCATCAGATTCAAATGACAACTGAAAGTCATTTCTGAGTTATCTGTTCTGCACAGGTCTTCATAATGAACATTACAATCTGTTGCAGCTGTGTTCTCTGAAGTCCATGGATAATAAACATTCAAAAAGTGATGTGAAATTAGGTGGTAAAATCTCACTGAAGATTTTTTCTTCATGAGATTCAGGGCTGGTTTTGATCTCAGTTTTATTACTGGAAGTCAAGGATCTCTTGGTCTCCTGGTCTGTATGGAACGAAGTGCTTTTTAAATTACTTGTAGTTTACATCTCTAAATTCTCAACAAGTAGGATGTTGGAATATAATCTTCCAGTATATGACAAATGTCTCCATAACATTTTGTCAAGACTTGATCTGGGATAACGCTCAATAGTAGTCTTTTCTTCAAAGGCCTCCTGCCTCTAGTGGTGATTTTGATTTCTGATAATGAGACAGATGTTATTTAGTGGTCATAGTGGTGTTCATTACAGAAAATAAGTTCACTTCTGCAATAATGCTTTGCTTTTATAATATTTTGAGACTTTAGGAACTTAGACGCTTTAAGACTGCTTCCTGGTTTTATCCGTGCTTGTAAATGCATGTTGATTGGAAATGACCTCAGCACTAAAAAAGGAAATAGCAGAATGTAAAGAGTAATTTGAATGTAATTAAATCAGCATTTCTTTGTCAGAAGCTGGAAAATGTTTAGTAGGATAAAGTCTTGCCAGACAGATGTTTTTATTCAAGCTTTCTTGCAGAGAATTTTATCTGTTGTTGCACAAATATTTTTTGTGTCCTTGCATTTGATGCTTTATTCTTAGGACTGTGTCAAGACCTTGTCATGAGCATCTCATGGTCTGAACAACAAAGCATGTTTTAATTGGAGGAAGGGTCTGGAAAGCACCTAAATTAAGAGTTTTGGAGGAGGTGGTTTCACAGATTATGGAGCCAAGCTAGTGATGTTTTGCTGCCAGACAAATTTCAGTTTTCACCATGCAGTGCATCCTCTTTGCTTGAGCATTCTCAAGTTCTCCATTAACCTTCCTGTGAAATAAGTGAATTTAGCAGTCCCACAGAAGACCATCCACAGATCTGGGTCAATCCCAAAGCATCTCTAAGCTTTGAAACAGACCTACCTGTATGGAAGATACTGTTTTAATGTGACTGTTGGGAGGTGCTTTGAACAGTGGTGAAAATTCTAAAGTTCTGCTAATCAAGATGAGTTAAATGTCGGCTAAGAAAATGTATTTACTTATGTAAAGTGCAACAAAATATTTTTCTTGCAAGAAATTTTACTCACAATGTAATTTATAAAAGCTTTTCTAAGTGAAGTAAATTGCATTTCAAATGTATACCTTTTTAGTCTATATAGGACTTTGTGCACATACAGGTATTATACAGTAAACCACAAATACAGTAGTAAGTCCATTTGATTTTTAAGAAATCCACCAAAATAAAACCAAATAATAACTGTGATATTTTAGAACTTTGAGACCATTAAATCACCTTTTCTAGTTGGATTATATTACAAATGCTTGAGATTATCTTAGGTTTTCTGTTACCAAATGAAACATCTGCTTTGAGGCAGTGTTTCCTCATTTTCCTGTTATTGTAGTTCTCTGTTTATGCTGCAGGTGCCTAAGCCTTACCAGAATGAAATGGAAGTGGTTTATATTACCATGACATGATTCCAGATAGATATATTGAATACTGGCTGTTTCTGAAAGCAACTGTGTCAAAATGGTTTCTGTGGAGGGCAAGGTAGTGGCTGGGCTGAAATACAAACTGTGAACTAGGTGTTTGCATGTGACAGTCAAGTGAGTTTTAAAAACCATGCCCTCCCTATTAACAGATGAGTGCAAAAGTTGCAAAGAATAATTCTTTGTCCTATGACTCTTTATATTTAATACCTTTCTTTTTCCTGGAGATGGTACTCTGTCTATTGGAGTGTGTAAAAGAATGGCATGACGTTCTTGGAAATAAAATTTCGTTCTCTTTCTAAATGGGCTTAATAGTCTAATAACTGACATTATAGTTAAGTACACATCCCTAATTTCAGTGATACTGAGTACAAGCATAGCCAAAACCAGTACAAGACACCAAGTTTTAAGGGTGTTTTGTTGTTTTCAAAACCTTTTTGTCGTGCCCTTTCTTTCCCTTTGCTTTTGTGATGCTGACTCCTGTTTTGTCCACTACATTACTTGTCTCAGAGGTTAAAAGGAGTGGATGATTTGGAAAGCTGAAGCTGAAAATGAAAGAATCACATATCCCTTAGCAGCTGGCACTGCGGGTACAACAAAACTTAGAAATTATTGTGCTGTTGCAGTAGGGCTGCCTCATATGGTCTCAGTCTGAATCTCCAGATACACTGCTGCTCATTGCAGATCTTTTGCCAGACACTTTTCCTCCCAAGATACAGAAATTCAGTATGAGTTCAAAAGCTTGTAAATGTGATCCCAATGATTAGGGTCTCATAATGCGGTTCAATATCTCGCATCTGAAATTTGGCTGGCTGGCCAGTTGCCTCCTAGTGCCCAATGAAGAAAATGTTGATGGGAAAAAGCAAGTTTAAATTATAGGAATTCACAATACTAAATATTTGTGTCTTTTTCAGGTAATATGCTTACTGCCATTTTAAATATCATTCAAGAAACCTTGAAGAGTTTAATCACCTTTTGACCCCCTTTATTGAAGTTTACAGTCTAGCCTTATGTTATTAATACGTAAGACCAATTCAGTTTAGGAATACTGACTGTAGCATGCTGCTTTTGAGATGACTGCTTGGAGACAAAATAGTGAACCACTGTATAAACAAACAATACTCCAAACCCTGGTATCCTAATACACTTCAGTAAAATAATAGGGAAAAAAAATTAGTCAATATGAAAGTACTCTGAGAACTGGATTTATCTTGTATTTTGTACATTTTTGGCTAGCTACAGGAATACATGGTCTTCATAATTAATGTTTCTTTCTCTAGAATGAATGTTTTTTCCAGTAGTCAGCCCTTTTTTTTTAAAATCCTTTTTCTCTTGTAACAGCAGCCGTCTTTGGATTAGTTTCAATGAATTTTGAATATTAATTTTAAGATAAGATACCGTTTTGCAGTGAAATCTGTATTGTAACTTACAAGCTCAAGTAAAAGCTGTATAACTGCACTTTACAGTAACTTTTTGACTTAATACTCTGTTTGAAAGAAAACTAAAAGTACCTATAAAAAATTCTCATATAATGTATTACTTTATGTTCATTATCGTCTTTTATTTCTGATAAGAAATGCCTGCCATCTGTTGCCACTTGGAAAGCTTCCTATTGATGAACTATAGGAATGTGATTTCTTCTATAATAACACTTCCAGTGTGTCTTGGTGGATGTAATACTTATTTATCCCTTGTCTGACTCTAAAAAGTGTTGAGGCAGTGGAAAAAGTGGAGGAGGAAAGATATGGGGCATAACGCACTGGGGCTGACAGTTGTGATGGTAGGTGGGAAGCAATCAAGTAAGTAGGCCAGGTTGTTGCATTTAGTGTGTATATACATGTTCCTTACTTTAAAAATCTGCCGTTCTCTTATTTTTCACTCTCATTGCTCTTCTTCCTAAACACAACCTTTTAAAATGCCAGCTCTGATTTAGTATTGGTGCTTTATGCATATTAATATAAGACAGTTCTTAATCATCATTGCCTGACGTCAGGAAAACCTTAGTCTTTAATTTCTTTACACTGTATTTGCTTTTGCCTTCAGAGCTGAAGGCATCTAATGCCAAAACCTGTCTCCAGATTCCTATAGGGAAGCAGGGTGCTTATTTCTCTGCTGTGTTGAGTTCCCATTTATAATTTTAAATGCACTTTCATTTTCTTTCTTCATGATGTAGTCCTGCAACAAAACTCTGTAGTGGGCTTCTATCATAAAGTTTTGGAGAGGTTACAGGTGGTCTTTATGGGAGGGGTTTAATAATGGTCGTGCTGCAAGCTAGAATTGAGGGTATGATATCATTTGCATTTGTTTTTCTGCAGCTGGTGTACTGAGAAGAAAAAAACACACTTATTGTCATTTTCCTGTGTTTGCTATGACCTTGCTGTATCAAAGGCTCCATCTTGGAGAAACTGTAAAACCCTGAAAACACTGGATCTTTTATTTAACTTCACTCCCCCCACTGTCTTTAAGTAAACAAACAAGGTGTCTGATTACATTGCTACATTATCTGAAGTATAAGAGTTTTTCAGACATTTGAGAACATTTTTCTAAAGCCCACCATAGCTCTTTCTAAACCCAGATATAGCTCTTAGATAGTTTGCACATGTGGTTTCTGTCCAGTTTATATTTAATTCAAATAATTCTTTCTGTTTTCTCCTTATCTTCTAAGTAACAGTCATACAGCTCTCTCAGACCAGGATGTGATAGGTGAATATAGGAAAGACAGAGGGTTTTTTTTTGCTCACACAGTGTTCTGATACTTGGTCCAGTTTCATGCCATTCTTCCTTAATGTGTTCATCTAGAATTGAAATTATTTTAGAAGATGCTTTACTTAGTGATTTACAACATTGCACTTAAGGCAGGCTGTGGCTATTTTAGTTGGCCCATGATAGATTCTGGATTAGTCTCTATCTGATTATGGCTGCATTAATTATTGTTAGTGTTTGAAGCCTGTGCTTTCATATGTTTGGATGGAAGGCACTGTCCATCTGTCCGTGGGGGTTTTTATACTGGTAAGTCTTTGCATCTATGAATTCGAATCTGTGATGAATCTGATGAAACTCAGTATCTGTTGTAAATGAAATATGAATCTCAGTGCAGGGATTATGTCTTTCTTCTTTGAAGTGTTCTATTACGTTATTGGTAGGTGAAGATGTAGATGTGTTTTTAAAGTAAATACTGTGTATAACAACTCTCTAGTCTTGCCATTTTTCTGGCAAATAGATATTTATCGTCTTTAGTTGATTTTATTAGAGGAATAATGGCTACTTGATTTTCAATATATATTCCTTAATTTAGTGCTTTATAAGCATCTGTTGTCAGTTGAAAATTTAAAGAACACTAATTTTACCACAAACTGGTATTTGTTTATCTCTTTGGCTGCAAACACATTGATGGATCAGTTTTGGAACCATTTTTTTAGCTAAATTTAACAGGTTGCTTCATGGTTCAGGACTCTAATGCAGTCAGTTAATTTTAATAGAGACTCCAAATCTAAGCAATGTGTAAGAGAAAATATTGAAATAAAACCTTTTATCAAAATGTCATTGTATTCAACCCTGGTATTAAACACATGTCTAGTAAATGAGATTCTTAAGATACTTGGCAAACTGAGATTGAATGGCTCTTGTTGTTGTTGTTCTTGTTTGTGTTGATGGCTTTGTGTCTGGAGAATCAAGTTTATTTTTAATATGTTTAAAATTTTAATAGTACTTATGTCTTATGAATTTTCTAAGGAAGTTTATTCTGGTGATAGCTGGGAGGAGGTGGTGTTTTATGTTTGTCATTTCACTCTTCAAGTTGAAATGACAGAAAATGTTACCAAAATTTGTGTGAAGGGGTGTGGGACCCAGTTTTGAGCCACTCAATCACTTAGACTTCAACTTCATTGCTATTTCTCCTGCCTTAATGAAATCCTTCTTTTCTTTATTATGCCTTTGCCTAATGACATGTAAAACAGAAACTTTGAACATCTTTGCTGTTTTGACAGTTTACTGAAGGGCCTATTTCATTTTCTCTGGACAGAAACACATGTTTAATGAAGAAGTACCAGATAGATCTGCCTCTCATTGTACCGTAAAAGAAAGTATATAATGTGAATAAAGAGTAAATGGGTAGATTTAATGCTACTATGTCCTGATTATTGCTTCTACTTTATCTCAAACATATGTGTCAGTTTTTACATGTCATTTATTGTCAGTGCTGTCTTTTATTTCACATCAAAATCAATGAAATTGCGTAAAAGTGAATGTGTTTTGCTTTGGGGTGAACATTTCTTAAGCCACCTTAATGCCCAGTGCTATGCCACCTTAATGCAACTATGTAGGTAATGGTGGGAATACACTCTGAGTAGTCTCTCTTTAACCCGTTAGTCAAGTGTCCTCAAAAAAAGAGCCAGGTTCTCTTGAGATCAAAGAAATAAATACTACATGGTTGTTTTCAAGGATGTTTTCATGAAAGTGGTGTGGTATCAAAAACTACTTCGTTTTGTATTACCTGATAGGTGACGTTACCATTAATCATTATCTAAGTCCTCTAAATAACATGGCAAACTTAATTGCGAATAAGTTGGCCGAAGATCCCGTTATTTGTGCTTTGGTTGACTTGTCAGCTCTTTGTCTTTTCATCATGAATGTGAAGTGTGAATTGGCTAGTGAATAGTAACAACTTTCGGACTAAAAATCTGTCTAGCGTAAAGCTCATCAGTCTCTTGAGTAGTAATATTGAGGATCAAGTTATACTTCCTATGTATAGGAAATTTTGCTGCAGAAGTGTTCAGACAGAGCTTATTTGGGTTGCCAACTGGTTGCAGGAAGGGAGAAAAAACCATTTCCGTCATTTGTTTAGTTCCAGAACCAAGACTAGAGATGAAAAAAAACAAGTAACAAAATCTAAACAGCCTTTTCAGTTACCAGCTCACACAGTCACTTTAAAACTACGGTCATAAGCTTTGTTTTTTAAAAAATTTTCTCTAGTATTCTTGTGGCAATAGAAATGCTCTTGTATAAATTAGAAATTTTAATATGTCTTTATCGAGGATGCTTTTGCTTGCTGTGTGCAAAATAAAGTGGGGTTTTCATCCTTGGATGTTTTTTTTTGTTTTTTTTTTTCCCTTTTGTGATTTCCTTTAAACTGTGCTTCGAACAAATAGACTTGGGAAGTATTTCAGGGAGAAAAACGTGATAGTCTAGATCTTTAAGTATTTCTCCAGTTTTTCTTCTCCTATCATCTTCCCTTTCACTCTGTTGTTTTCTCAGGGTTTGTGGATGTGTTTGGTAAGCATTGTTCTTGCTTTGATACAAGCATGCAATGATACGAGTTACTGGGAAGAAATCCATGATTTTCCTACATCTTTTAAAGTTATCCCTGCTAAAGAAAGTTCCTGCTTTATTAAGGACCAGTGAAATGTCCCAGCATCCCCACCCACCTTGTCCTGGGATACATTAAAACAAAATAGAGGTGGAGCTTAGAGTAGGAAGGCATGGTTATTTTCTTCCTAGTCACTTTGTCAAAGGTAAGTGCATTCTGATAGCTTTTATACAGGCCTTGCAGTGACCTAGTTTTTAGTCTTGATTGACTGACCTGATCTCCTTCAGTGACAAGGTGACCCACTTAGTGAATGAGGGGAAGCCTCATCTTGTTTATATGAACTTTAGTAGAGCCTTTGGCACTTTCCCACAGTATTCTGTAGAAACTGGCTGCTCACAGCTTGGACAAGTGCATTCTTTGTTGGGAAAAAAGCTCCCTGGATGGCCAAGCCTAGAGACTGGTGGGAAATGGAATTAAATCCAGCTGGCCGTTGGTCACAGGTGATGTTCCCAAGGGCTCAGTACTGGGGCCTGGTTCTATTTAATGTTTTTATCAACAACCTGTGTCAGGGGATCAAGTGCTGCTTCAGTTGGTCTGCAGATGACTCCAAATTGGGTGGGAGTAGTGATCTAGAGGGCAGGAAGGCTCTACAGGGTTATCTAGACAGGATGGATTGGTAGGTTGGGGCCAGTGGTATAAGACTGAACAAGGTCCAGTGCTGTGTCCTGCCCTTGGATCAAAACAACCCCATGCAATGCTACATGTTGAGGGCAGAGTGGCTGGAAAACTTGCCATCAGAAATGGACCTGGAGGTGTTGGTCGACAGCAACTGAACATGAGCCAGCAGTGTGCTCCGGTGGCCAAGAAGGCCAATGGCATCCTGGTCTGTATCAGCAATAGTGTGGGCAGCAGGACCAGGGCGGTGATTGTCCCCCTATATTCGTCACTGGTGAGGCTGCACCTTGTGTCCTGTGTCCAGTTCCGGGCCTCTCACTACAGGAAGGACACTGGGGTGCTGGAGCGAGTCCAGAGAAGAGCAGTGGAGCTGGTGTAGGGTCTAGAGAGCACAAGTTCTGTGAAGAGCAGCTGAGGGAGCTGAGGTTGTTTAATCTGGAGGAAAGGAGGCTTGGGGAGATTTTCTCACTCTCGACCTGAGAGGAGGCTGTAGCCAGGTGTGGATCAGTCTTTTCTCCGAGGTAGCAAGTGATACAAGAAGATGAAGTGGCCTCAAACTGTACCAGGTAAGGTTTAGACTGCATATTCAGAAAAAATTCTGTGCTGAAATAGTGGTCAGGCATCAAACCAGGCTGTCCAAGGCAATGTTGGAACCCTGAAGGTATTTAGAAGATAGGTAGATGGGGCACTAAGGGACATGGTTTAGTGATGTGCTTGGCTGCATTCACAGTCTGTGGTGCCAGCACTTACAGTAGAGTGGGTGAGTGCTACTTGCAAACCAGTGTGTAGAGGGGAAACTGGAGGAACTGACTGTTGAGGTGGGTCTGGATGGCTGTCAGGGACACAACAGGATCTGGAAGTCTCCATCGTGAGACTGCTGATGAATGTGTTGTTTTAATTTGTTTTTTTATGTTGCAGGACAGTCCTGTTTTTTTCCGTGTTCAGTTACTAAGATGACAGCTACCTGCTTTATTGAAAGTAGAATGCTGATGCCATCTGGTGGTGTTAGGACATTACCAGGAATGAGAAAAACCTCTTGTGAGGAATTCCACTGATGTGAAAAATTACTGGCATGATACTAAAAAAAGTACATGGCTGTATTTTCTGCCTTAACATGTAATTATTCTCTTGAATTAAGTAGTAAAAATCTGTACATGTACTCATAACAAGGCTTGCTACAGCAAATTTAAATCTTTAATCCATTTATTTTTGCTCCTCAGAAAGTTTTGTTTCTAGTAGTTTATTTTATGAAATAGTGCTTTGCAAATACGACATAAAAGAGTTTTAGTGGAGCTTGCAGTATTTTAAAACTCAGTTTGAAAGACAAATTCTCTTGTTGCTGCATTTTGCTAAATCCAGCACAGACTTCTCGCTGCTAATGTTTGAAGTCACTGTGCTCTTTTATAAGTTGCTTATATATTGTTTCAAAGTAAAAGTTCAACAATATACATCTGACAACAGTTGAAATAAAAAACTTTGGTATCTGAAGCCAAAGCAACCACAATACTGTTTTCTTGGTCCTTCCATCTGTTGAAATCGTGTTCTGCATTTTAAGTTGCTTACCTGAGGTAATATCCTCATCCTTCTTCAGAATACTGTGCAGTCTGTATTGACATTTCTAGCAATGGAAGTAGGATTATGACTGCTTCTCCAGTTCTCTTGAAGTAAATTTCTGACTGATAAGTATCTTGCCCTACAATGGAAAAACTTGAAGAAGGTACTTTATTTTAAGCTGGTGAGGCTTTTTGATTAATTTCATTTAGCTGTTACTCTTCATCTGTTGCAGGTCAGCATATTATTCTAAGAAGTTACTTTTAAATAAATTTCCTTATGGAACAGATGCTTGTCTATTCAGTCATGAACAAATTCTATCTATTGCAACTGGTTAGAATAACGGACTATTTTTGTTTAACCCAGCTAGTTGAAAAAGACTGATTCTGTGCTTTTATCTCTTCATAATCTCTAACCTCATGACCACAGTATACTTTACTTGCATTATGATGGAAGTGGGAATTAGACTTAGTTCTAATAACTAATTGCATTAGTTCTCTCATTACACGGTTGTGCTCACAGTATCAGGAGCCATTTTTTAATTCTGTTGTCATGAAATAAGGTGTTTCCGTGCCTGTTCAGCTAGTATAGTTTGTGGAATTAGATAGAAACAGCTATTAAAATTGAACATATATAATAGCACTTAAGAATTTAATGTTAATATTTAAATTAATATTTAAAATGTTAATTTATCAATGTTTATTTGTCATCTTTGAGAATAATGAAACTGATTGCTGTTGCAAGGGTTGTATTCTTTTTCTGCACTTTAATTCACCTCATTGAAAATCTCAGTTTATCTGCCGAGTTTCACCAGTGTGCAGCTAGTAGCAAAAGGGAGATGCTTATGCCCAATGTAAGCCACACAATCATAAGCATCAGATTTGAAAATTTTCTTTTCCACACTTAGTTTTGAATCTGAACAGTTCTATTGTTTTAATGCTTTGTTCTTAGAGCTATGACTTTCACCTTAAATACACTGTCCTTGTGAATTGACGTACACCTGCTGCTTCAAGTACTGTTGTCATTCAGCTTTTGATGCTGTATGACTTCAGTACTTTTCAGCAATTATTGAGCAAAATTGTTATTATTTGCTACATTTAGCTGTATTCCTCAGGGTTTCCCCACTTTGAGCACTGTACTTCTGCTTTTTAATGAATTAACATTATTGTGCTATGTTTCAACAAAAGAAAAGTATAAATGCTTATTATGTTAAAGTAGAACAAAGTTGTAATGGTTTGTAAATCTGCCATTCACTTCAGTTCTGGATTTATACCTGGTAAGAATAGCTTCCTGTTTTGCTTTACAAAGCTAGGTGGTACTAACAACAGTTAAAGTTTGATAATTTGACAAGTTGTTAAAAGCAATCACAGCACTTTAGAAATCCTTTAAAGAAAGTATTAGTACTCGCTTCTAAATTATTACAGGATCAGCAGAATGATCCACTTGCCCAGTCTCCAGCAACCATCTAGAGCTAAAAAGGAACTGAATTTCCCTGTCTTTAGCTTTCATAGTGCATCACTATCACCCTGTAACTAGAACAGGAGGAACATGGTGATGTAGGACCAATTTGGTTGTTGATTTTTTTTCCTCACAAATTGAGTGCCACTTCCTTCTTCCTTTGCGTGAGCCAGAGTGTAACCTTGTCCTCTTCCACCAGCAGTGAGGGAAGATGCATAAGTCCTTTTGGAAGACTGTAACTCAAGGTCATGTTGTGATGTGCTTTTGGAGTGGTGATAAGCCTCTGAGCTGGTTTCTTTAGAAGCAGAGTGTCCTGCTTACCCCAGGAAGCAAAGTCACCGCTCTGTTCTCCACATTTTGCTGGAAAAATGTATCTGTTAAATGACGAAGTCTTACGGAGTTTATTCTACTGTATATGGCTTTGTGTCCTCAATGCGGATCTTTTTTGTGGGTTCCAACGAAAGAGCATCTCTTGCAACTCTGCATTGTTTTCAGTTAATAGTAATTTTTAATTTTGAATTCAATCGAAGAACTTCGCAATGGAACTGCAAAGAGGTTTTTATTGGCATTGTTCTGAAGTTTTTGTCAGGTGCTACATCTTGTTTCATCTTTATTTTCATAATTCCCTTAGCAGTATAACAACAAAATCAATAACTACAGGCTATGCCTCCAATTTTTTGGAGCAGGAAGATGGAACTAGTAGTAGTCTTTACCTGTCTGTGTAACAGCTGAATCTTCCCTGTGTGAATCAAAAAAAAAGAATTGCTTCTTCTGTCAAACTTACCTATTCATGTGAGGTTGTATCAGCTTTAGCCAAAGAATAAAGGTCTTTTTTATTATTGTTTTAAATATAATTTTATTCTGACAAATACCTAGTGATTCTGGAAATACTAATTATTTCCTTGAAAGTGTTTTGGAAGATTAAGATACAAAAAGCAGATTACTTGAAAACATAGCTTGCTCATCTAAATGTACATCTTCAATTAAAAATATTTTCTTTTCTTACTGAATTTCTAGTCCGTAAGTTGTTGTTCAAGAATTCTGCTTATTTATTTGGTTATTTTCCTGTCGTTTTTGCAGATAATGAGTTTCTTTTTCCATCACATGGTAACAGGACTTCTTAGGACTTCTTTTAGAGCAATTTTACTTGTCTAGTAGGAGACTGTGTTAAATCTTTTTTCCTTCTTTTTCCTGAGGATCAGATTTTCCCCCCTTTCCTTGCTTACAAGTGCTTCTACTCCACTGTTATCTTAAATTAATAGAGATACCTAAATACTTAGGTGAATTTAGTGAGCTGAGTACTTCTTTGTGGCAGCTGTATTTTGAGGAATTTTGGATGTTAACTTTCAGACGATTTTTCTGTCTTTTCAGGTCTCTGGATGGCAAACTCTGAAAAGAAATGCTGTTTTAAGAGGTATGCCTCATGTAGGCTAAAATATTCTGAACTGGTTTCTGTATAAATGATAAGGCTGTACTTCTGAGGAGTCCCTCTGTTGATTCTCTCTGTAATCTTGCATGAATAATAGTTTCAGTGCTGACTTCTCTATGAAATGTGAAAGCTTGTACTGGGATATGCAGGCCTTGTCTTATCAGTGACACAATTTTAGTAGAGAGGCCTGCAATACATTGCTTAACTTTTGCTTGATCATCTTAAGAGAACATTGCCTTAGTGGACGAAGTGGATGAAGCACAAACAAAATTAGTTGACTTTCTGAAATATGCATATCTCCTTTCAGCCTCCCCTGACTTGGTGTGTGTGGGTTCGTTTTTTTGCTTGTTCTTTAATTGGGAATATAGTCCACATTTGGTAAATTTCCTCACTCCCTTTTTGATGTTTTATAAGACTTCCAGACAGTGAGAGGCTGACACCATGCCAGCAGTGTGGTTTAAAATAATGTCAGCTGGAGACAAGGTGAAGAAATACTAATCTTTTTGCAAATTATCTTTTTTTTCATGTTAGCTGAATGTTTGGAACATTTTCTGTGTTTGTCTGGGGTTTTATGTTCCAGCACTGAAAGAAAGTGTCTCTTCTCCCTCCATTGTTGGTATGTTGTTTCTGAATAATTCATTGCTTGGCAGCTGTTAAGAAAACAGTCTCTTCAAAATGGAATCCTTCTAGCAGGTCTCCCATCCATTTCAAGCAGATGTGGTGGCATATGTTAGAAAAGTGGGCTTTGTCTTTGTAAGAGAATTAACAGGATCTCTCAATTCTTTCTAAGCACTTCAGAGGGCTTCTTGTTTCTCTAAAGCAGGGCAGTGCTGATTTGTTCTGTGTCCAGAATAATAACCAGGATGAAGTACTAAGAACTTGGGTTAAGAGTGCCTCTTCAGCTATTGAGTAAGATTGGTGTTGCTCATTTTTATGCAGTATTTACGAAAGTCCTAAAGGATGTGATGATAAGAATTAGGGAAGGTGTTACTGGTATGTTCAACACAACCTGTGAATAGAAATCAAGATGAGGATACTGCACTGCGCTTGGAGGTGCACACTTGAAGGATGAGAGGCATCATACCCAAGTTGCAGAAAATGCTCCTACTGTCTCATAGGTATCTCCTGCATTGCAACTTGGGTACATTATAGTGGATTATTCCCACTTTACTCCCAAAATGTTCAGCAGAGAAGGTTCCACAGCCTCTTTGAGCAACCTGTTCCAGGGCAAAAAATGCTCCTACTGTCTCATAGGCATCTCTTTAGTTGCAACTTAATTTAAGTGGGCCTGCTTTGGGTGCAAGGTTGGATTAGAGCAACTTGCATTATATCTGCAACATTATCCTATAAATCTATGTAACATGCTGAAGGGACACTTTTTATGAATATTACATTTCCTGTAAAAACAGGTGGTTTTTTTGTTTTTGTTTTTTTGTTTGTTTGGGTTTTTTTGTTTTTGGGGGTTTTTTTGTTTGTTTGTTTTATTGTTTTGTTTTGGGTTTGTGTTGGTTTGTTTAGGGTTTTTTGTTGTTTTGTTTTTGGTTTTGGGTTTCTTTAGAACTGAGGAGTGACTTCTTACTATTCCAGCAACATGGGTTTGAGGAAGAAAGACTGTTTTGGCTCCAGTGTTCATTAGTTGACTAAGTACAAAATAAGGCTTTTTAAATCAAATGTCATGGTTCAGTTAGTGGATTGAGTTTCATAGTTATCTACAGTTCTTAACATTTGAGACTGCTTGCTTTCATAGATTACTATTTGAGCAGATACATCTCAGAAGAACTGAGAGTTTAATTTAGAAGAACTAAAGAATTTCTATATTACAGATATTTGCCTTTCTTGGCTTTGGCTTTCTAAAAACTAAATTAAGGTATGGTATTTTCTGTTTTCTGCTAACTGCTGTGAGGGTTTAGTGGGACCCTGAGGTTCACAGTGTTTAAATGAGCTATTAGGTTTGGAAAATGATATTGTAAATGTTCAGAATTTGGTCTGTCCTCTGAATTTATCTCCTTTTGTATAGAATGGTAGCTTTCTGTGTTTAGCTTCTGAACTTGACAGTGATCCTGTGAAAGATTTAGAAGCTCTTGAGCATGCATCTTCTACAGTGAATGATGGGTCACATTACAAAATAAGGCAAATGTAAAAATGTCTTTTAGAGGCTTGCTATTCTTACTAAATCGTGCGCACTCTAGAAGTCTCTGAAAAAAAGAGATGTCAATTGGGAGATATGTTTTTGTCTGACTTTTTTAATATATATTTTTAGGCAAGAAGGTATCAGCTTAGGTTGTGCTTTGCCAAAGTAAACTTACCATCTCTTTATTATTGCTTCAAGCTAGTGTGTGTCACTTTAATGTCAACCTGATTCTGTGTGTTTTCTTTTTACGGCAGCCAGTGTTAGATGTTGAGCTCGCACTAACTTCATTGAGTTAGTGTCTCTGTGATTATGATTGTCTAACAGTCATCAGCAACTTGGGATCAGTCAATATAGAAAGAAGTTCAGCTTGTTTATTACATGGTTAGGCAGAAGTAGTAAATTCATAGAATCATATGATAGTTCAGGTTAGAAAAGACATCAGGAGATCATGTCCTTCATGGGATGTAGTTACTTGTAACAGGAATGGCATGACTTGTGTCAGGGGAGATTTAGGTTAGGTATTGGGCGAAGGTTCTTCACCCAGAGTGTGTTTGGGCACTGGAACAGGCTCTCCAGGGAAGTGGTCACAGCGCCAGTCTGACAGAGTTCAAGAATGTTTGGACACATGGTGTGATTGTTGGAGATGTCGTATGCAGGGTAGGATTTGGACTTGACTATTCCGTGGGTCTCTTCCGACTCAGGGTATTCTATATAATCCAGCTGCTCAAAGCAGAGTAAACTGAGGTCAGACCAAGTGGCTCAGTGTGTTATCCAGGTATCTGTCTGTGTTTTTAAGCTGCACAGTTTCTTGGGAATGTGTATTTAGATTTCTGCAGTTTCTGTTTTTAAGGTTAGATTTCTTGTTTTGGAGGTTTGTGAGTTCATTTTTAGCTTTCTTTTCAGTGTATAACTGTTTGAGAATGGGAAGATAAGTTCTGTGAAAGAGATCACCTGGAATTCAGATTTGAAAAAATAGCCCTTTTTCAAAGCGAAGGTGTTTAAGGGAGACCTGGATTTGTCTGGAAAAACAGAGGAATAGGTTGTGTGATTCTTAGTCAAACTTGATGTTTTGGATGTTGTGTAGTCTTGCTGTTTAGTTCCAGTTTGTGTGAGATTACTGGCATGGATAAGTTGCATGTGCAGAAGCTGTCAGTAGCCTAAGCAGAAGGATGTCACTTCATTCAGAATACTTCAGAGGATTCCACCTGAAAAACATGCTTTGCTTCCTTGACATTACTACATGTTGATATGCTAAAAGTGGCCCTTTAAGAGTCTACTTAAATGATAAAAACAGATGCTGAGACTTCTGAAGGACACTGAGATTTTGTCCAAAGACATGTCATCTTGCATTCATGGGGGGCGAGCAGTTAAAAATAACTAAGTTGGTCTTCAGTTGCTTTTTTGAAAAACTCAGTATTTGTATGTTTGATAAATTAAAATAAACTGAAATTTTCAGGGTGATTAGACTCATGTAAAATCTTAAATATTTGAGAAATATATTTTCATTTCATTTCTGTACTCTTAATATTAAAATAACCAGTAGTATTTGTAACAAGCTGGGGTTGAGTTAACATAGAAGTAGGATTTGGCATATCAGTTACAATGTACTTGTCACCATTAATGTCTTGGGAATATTTTGTACCTTCTGCTTGCTTCTAATCTCCAGATCTAATGCGTATTTCTTCTCCTGCAGCAGTGTACTTACGATTATATATGATTACTTAAAATAAGTGTTTGGTGTGGGGTTTTTTTGGTGGGGTGAGAACAGCTTGGCTGCCTTATATGACGAAAGTGGTGCTTAACTTTCGTTTGGCAGTAGGCCAAGGCAGTAGAAACATGGGTATCGTGGGATGCCTTCCCAAGAGCAGATGTGTGGTTCAAGTAGACTAGTACCCCTTCTGAGCTGATAGTTAATGTATTCCAGATAGGAACGTGAGAGACATCTTATATTAACTACCTATCCACATGGGGAGTTTCTTCTTAACCACTGTGAGTGGTAGCTTAGCTTTGTATTTCCTAGTATGAGTGTGTATCATCTTCAAATGCAATAATAATGAGAAAAATTGTTGATGATGAAATCTGCGATTGTGTTATTTACGTCCCTCTGAAGTGATACAGAACAGGCAGGTAATTACTATGGAATTACTTTACTTGTGTGGAATTACTTTATGTTTTTAATTAGTTGCTATGATTAGTGAATGTAATTTCTTATATGAGGTTGTAACACTAATGTTTCTGTTTTTTCTTTATATGTGTCATTAGTTCTGCTAAATTTTTTTTCTATTTCCCTCTAGGAAGCAATTCAAGTTTTCTGCAAAGTCTGAGTATTTATGTTATCTGACTGAACTGACATCTTGGTAATACGCCTTTTTTTTTTTGCAAGCTTCTCTCTACCTTTCTAAATAAGTATTAAGTGGTATGGCCTTCTTTAAATTTTACTTTTATTAATTTTTAAATTTTTACTGAGTCCTCTTGGTGTAACAGGTTAACTGTTTTGGAAAGCAAGAGAGGCATTCTAAGTTCTTCTTTTTCCCTAGACTAGAGGACATGGGTCACAATTGTACAAAATGCAGGCTTAAATAAAAAGTCTGACACTGATAGCTTGCTTACGGATCTTAAAAGTTGCATTGTTTATTGGAGATTCAAGGTGTGCTGAAGCAACCGTGTCTGCATCTCTGCACGAGCAGAGAAGATATCATTTTCCTGTTCTAGTAGCTGCAAGAAAACAGCATGGGACAGGCCTTCTGGAGAAATCTCTTCCTACTGTAGGTTTTATCACCTTTTGAAACTGAGGTGTCTACTGCCCTGGAAAGACCTGTTATCTTTCTGTTGCTTTTTCCAATAGTTCTTATTTTCAGTCCTTTGAACATTTAATGAGAGAGACTTTGTCCTCCTTCGAAGGTGTATGAAATTTTCATAAGGTTGATTTGATAGGCTTGCTCTTGATATTCTAGAAGATACTAATTTTTCCAGTGCCAAAACTTTGTTTTATAATATACCCGATCTGAATTTTTTTTGTTTGCTGTTGGTTCTTCTAGTGGCAGTGTTTATCTCTACTGTCTTGAGGAAAAATTGTAATTTTTTTTCTAGAAAACAAACAACTTATTTCCTTCACATTTCACTGTTAAGTTTTTGGCTCTTCTGCCTTAGTAGTGCTTGGATTTTGCCTGTGGTTATCCTGAACATCTTCTTCTGAATTGCTGCCTAGACAAGTAACTAGAGTTATGTTGATACTGCCGTTTTCAGGATCTGTAGGCTAATTTCTTTTTTATCTGCCATGAATTGTG
Source organism: Rhabdornis inornatus (assembly GCA_013397075.1). NCBI lineage: Eukaryota > Metazoa > Chordata > Aves > Passeriformes > Rhabdornithidae > Rhabdornis > Rhabdornis inornatus. The sequence continues at coordinate 11,573 of VWZS01003258.1, read as the reverse complement.
GTTTTTAGTGTGCTCACTTTCTATTTAACTGGTGTCTTGATGCCATTGCTTGAACTCTTCTTGAAGAGTGATCTTGAATAGTTCTTCCTCAGCACCTACAAAACCTACATACCTCATGTAGTAGTTTTTAACTGATGACCTAATACACTAACTTGCAAGGATTTAATATGAATCTGGTTTTCAGAGAGTTAAAAATAATTCTGCAATTTAGAAAAGTTCAGTTTCTAAGTGTAGGTTCTCACTTATTTTATCTACTGCAAAAATCAAGCTGCTCTTTTATTCTTCTGTAATGGGAAGTCACTAGATTTATAACTGAATCTCAAGTGCTGTGAAATAAGTTTGATTTTTTTTTTTCTCCTATTGTTTACTTCTTAACTGTGAGAACTGGAAGTCTTCCTAGTCCTTTTTGTGTAGTACAGTCCAGATTTGAATGGGTGGGTGTTGGATATGTTTCTCCATGGTTTATAGTGGAACGTATGGTACTTCTCTGCACTACAATAGTTCAGATTGGTGTGGAAGTTTACTTTTTGTGATAGTTCTTTTTTCTAGTGCCGCTTCACTGAACATAGGAAAAAGATGACTAAATTAAAGATCAGACAACCTTGTTGCAATATTTCTGTGTGAAACTTGGGGAACATGTGTCACCATTCAGATTCTGAAATGTTTTCCAGACTGAGCTAGATGAAAACCAGTATTTGTAAGCCAGGGACAGTAAAATCACTTTAAAGGAAAACTGTGTAATTTGGTGACTTCTGCAGTATGAGAACTAAACGTAGTAGGTTGTAAACAGGTATAGCCTGCTGTGTTAATTAACTAGAATGCCGATCAAGTTCTGTAACAATACAATTTTTAAAATAATTTGAAAAAATATAATACAGCTATGTATTATAAAAGATAACATTTTATTTATAAAGGCATTGGCTTTGTGTGGTGTTTTCTGACTATGCAATTTGGCTTGCTGCAAAAAAAAAGTTAAATGAGCTTTTTCATTTTTTGATTTCTAATTTTTTTCTTTTAAAGATGTTTATGCCATCTCATGCTCAAAGGAAAGGAAAAATTTCTAGTTCAAGTTTTAGCACAACAAACTGCTCCTCTGCCAATGAAATGATTTCAATCTATAATGTAGTGTTTAATTAATTTGTGTTTAAATAAAAGGGATTTCAGAAGGTTCACTTTCCAGCCCCATTATTTAGACACAGATTCAAAATTATGCTTTGAGTTAGTGACACAAGGCAAACTTAAAAGTGTGGTTAAACTTAACAGTTGGTTTGACTTTTTGATTGTCGAAACACTCTTGAATCTGAAATTACTTTAAGGATTTTCTCCATCTATATTTTGTGAGTTTTCCATCATTATTAGACCGAATACAATGACTCAAATTACCAGGATAGTAGGGTTTCACCTTAAATCTGAGTCTGGTTGGTAAAAGAACTTATTAGTAGCGTCTTAGAGGGGTTGTTTTATATGCTTCTACAGTACTGACTTGCAAAATAGTGTGGGGTTTACATTGTGTAGTTTCTGTGAGGTGACATAAAAGTTAGTGCCACCACTGTGTGTACACATCCATGTACGTTGTACAAAAGTCTGAAGCTGGGTTAACACAAGTTACTCATTTATTCCCAAATGACTGCAGCTGTGTTACTTTATGATATGTCTCTTCCACAGACACCAAAGATGCTAACAAGGAAGATTAAGCTTTGGGACATTAATGCCCATATAACCTGTCGTCTGTGCAATGGATACCTGATTGATGCTACTACTGTAACAGAATGCTTGCATACTTGTAAGTAAAAGTATAATTAAGTTAAAGTTGCTGGCTTGGTTTTTGTTTGTTTCTGATTTTTTTGTTTGTTTTTTTCCCTTAAAACTTGATATGCAACATGTTGTAATGGTTTTCAGTTGAAATTTAAAATATGTATTGTGCATCAGCCAAAATAGCATCTGCTTTACTAGGCTGCTTTTCTTTAATAGAGGGTTTGCTTTTTTAACAAAGTAAATGAAGGGAACACTAAAGCTGTGCTGCATAAACTTGAAGCCATATATAATTAGTAGTAATGTAAATATTCAAGAATGCAGTCTGTCTTCATGCTAAAGGAATGTCGAATACCTTGTTCTTCTGTGATGGTTAATATAGCATATGGTCTCCACCTGGAGCCTTTCAAATGTCTCTTTCTCCCCTGTTTCTCTGCAGAAAGCAGAGTAGTTTTATTGATAAAGAAACAAGTATGTTGTATTGTATCCTAAAATTAGCTTGTGTACCAAAACTTTGTAATAAAGTAGTCTTTAGTTGTTAAATTACTTTGTGAATTTCTACTTTTGTGTAAGTGAAGGATGACTTAGAACCTTGCCATGCATCCCGTGTTTTAAACTTATTCTGTCACAATATTTATTTTTATTCTGATCAAACTAGTATGTTGTTTTATTAGTTTGACTTAGTCCTAAATTTTGGAAGGCAATTATTTGGTGACTGTGTCTTCATCATAAAGCAAAAAGTGTCAGCAGACTTCACCTTATGTATCTGACAAAGGGGAAAGGCAATGCTCGTGATTTGTCAGTGATTATGTTTTTTATTATATTGCATTTAGAAGCTCTGTTTATCAGCCTTGATGAACTTGTACTTGTCATACTTCATGTCATTCTGGATATCCTTATAGAGTCTAGGGTGATAGAATGGTTTGTTCTATGGTTCCAAGAACCACAGAATGGCTCTAGAATCTATATCTAATCCCCTGGCCATAGGCAGGGTGAGCATATACTGGATCAGGTTGCTCAAAGACCCATATAATCTGGTCTTGAATGCTTCCAGGGATGGGACATCCACAGGTTCTTTAGGCAACTTGTGCCAGTTACCCTCACAGTAAAGAATTTCTTTCTAGTATCTAATCTGAACTATCCTCCTTCAGTTTGAAGCCATTCCCCATTGTCCTGTCAGTATCTGCCCCTGTACAAAGTCCCTCACCATCTCTCTTGTAGTGCTCTTCAACTTTTGGAAGACTGCCTTATGGTCTCTCCAGAGCCATCTTGCTTCATATTTCAATTCCCATAGTGTTGTTTTCAGAGCTAGACTTCTGTTTAGTTTTGCTCAAATTTATTTACTGCTGCTAGTAAGAAGAGTGTTGTCTTGGTTAGAAAGGCTGGTGTTTGCTAGGGAAGGCAAGAGGTTCTCTTGGATTGAAGAACGTAAACCCCCTCCCTCCAAGTCAGTATAATTTTGAAATTAAGGGGCTTTTAGGCCAAGATATGAGGATAGGAGTAACATTTCTTTACTAGTGTGTATAACAAGGCAAACAAAACAACAACAACTGCAGCATTAACACCAGCCAGGAGACGAGCCCAGTTCCAGCCCTCTCGGCCGCGGGCACTTTCCCCTCGGTGCAGTTCCCGTCACAGCCAGCAGGGGCGCTGGTGGCTCCCGGCGGGCAGGGCAGGTGCGATGATCCCCCGTGGCTGCAGGGGGCGCTGGGGTGATGGTGGCTGTGTCCCAGATGGGAAGGGATGGAAAAGAGAGGCTTTGCTCACCAACACTGGGGACAGTGTCAGTCCCAGTGCTCCAGCAAGACGCTTGGAAGTAGCAAGCTGAAGCGGGAGGGCATCCTGGCAGGGCCAGGTGCGGATCCAGCAGCAGAAGAGGCAGCTACCAGCATTGGGATGGTGGTGGTAGCAGTGATCCTCCTCTTTCAAAGCCAAGAGCTAGCAACTGCTCCCACTCTCCTTTTACCTGCTTCTAATCTCATGGTGTCTCTGTCCCTCCAAGAGAAACTCCCAAAAACCCGAGGAGTTCCCTCTTCTCCATCTCAAGTACCCAGCCGTCAGTGCTTCTTAGCAACGCAATGGGAAAAATTCCACAGGTAACAAAGAAAAGAAAACCTAACCCCCAACAAGTGTATACAAAATGAGTATCATAACAAGTTAACATGGCTGACAGAGAGCTAGAGAGAGATAATTTTTTATTTTCTCTTAAAATAAAACAAAACCTCACAAATACCCCATAGCTGATATCATCTGGGCCATCTGTTATATTTGCTTTTGCAGGAAATAATGTAGATTAATTCACAGCGCTACAATGTTTGCTGCAAGTCAGAAAATGCACCTTACTACCTTTTCCTGCTGCTTTTTCTGGGGCAGCAGGATTTTCTTTGGCTGGTTTCTCCCTTATTTTGACAGTTTTTATTTTATGAATACTACTTCACCCTGTGCCCTGTAGAATTAGTTTTCTGCGAAGAGGCACAGGGTCCCATCTTTTTAACAAAACTTCATATATTTTGGCATTGTTTGTATTGTATAAGATAATGATAATGATAATAATGTGTGTTCCTGGAACAGCATTCTTGCAAAATCTGTCATGAAATTACCCTGCTTGTTGAGATAGTGAATTCTCTTCTCAATTATACCACCTTGAAATTTTCATTCTGTTTTACTCAGAACTAAACGTTTTTCTTACCTTTTCAATTTTTCTCCAATTTCCTGATCTTCAGCCATTCAAAGATTTCAGTAGTAAATGAAGTTCTTGAGTTCTTTAGTGAAAGTAATTTGGAGGACTAAGGCCAGTTCTCTGGAGGATCAGGGCAAATTTTTGTAAAACTGAATTCAGGAGAATACAGTGTTTTTGCTTTCATTCCTACTTATTTCTCTGCTGTGATTTTAGCTTGTTGGTCGCGGGTAGGCCTCTAAGTCAGTTGCTATAAACTTTATTAGTAGTAACGGTCTTAAGTATTTTTTTAGTTTGTATCTGTTCGTTGATTAAACCTCTATACTAGCTGATACAGGGAGGTCTTGTTAAATTTTGTGTTTGTAATGTCAGTTTTGTTAGTGTTGACATGTGAAAGCTGTCCTATGTTACGAAAGGGAAAACCTCACATTATGAAAGGTGTCGTCTTTATCAGGATGATAAAAGGTCGACTTGAACTAGATACAGAAATGAAAAAAGTCAAGAGACATGAAACTGTTAAAATTAAAAAGTGAGCATTAGTTTGTTGTTTTTTTTTCCCCTTGTTCCTGTTCTGATAAAACCTCTCTGATATGTTTAAGAAATCAGAAAATGTACAGCTCAGTTCATGTGCACAATCAGTGCCTGTATATCTGGGTAAACAGATCAGAGATTCTGGAAAACCAAGGTAATGGAAAACTCTAGTAATACTATTGTTTTATACCATAGAACGATTTCTGTGTTGTCTGTCCATTACTCCAAAGACTTCTAGTTTCAGGAGAGTTTATTAATCCCAAGATGACCCCAGGGAAAAAAGACCTAGATGGCTGCAGCACCCTTCATAAGCCATCTCGTGGCATTTATTTGAATGCTGTGCTCAGACTGAAACCTGCCAGAACGTTAGCCAACTTGTGAGCAGTTCATTTTAGGAGGAGTTAGTTACCTAGTCCAAGCTGGAAGATGTACTGACATGGGATAATGTTTTAGATATCATAGACTCACAGAATGCTTTGGGTTGGAAGTAACCTATAAAAGTCACCTAATGCATCACCACTGTAATGGGCAGGGGCATCTTCAGCTGCCTAAAGTTGCTCAGAGCCCTTGGTGAAGCTATGCTGGCTGTCTGGAATGACCTCGCTGTCCTCCATGTGCCTTAGCATAGCTTCTAGGAAGATGTGCTCCATGGTCTTCCTAGGCACAGAGTTAAGGCAGACAGGTTGGTGGTTTCCAGGACTCTCCCTTTCTACCACTTCCTAAAAGTGGAAGCAATGTTTCCCTTTTTCTAGTCACTGGAGATTTCACGTGACTGTCAGGACTATCGCTGTGAGTGGCTTGGCAACTACATCAGACAATTCAAGACCCTGGGACACATCTCATCAGGTCCCAGAGGCTTATGTGTATTCATGTTCCCAGGTGTTCATAAATCTGATCTTTTCATACAGTGGAAGGGGCTTTATGCTTTCAGTGCCTCCTCTGCAGTTCATCTATGTGAGAGCTGTGGGAAGAGAAATTGCTAGAGAAGGCTGAGGCAGAAAAATTGAGTACCTCAGCCTTCTTCTTGTCCATTGTTACTGGTTTGCCAGTCATGCTTATCTGGGGCGGGGGGGTACACATTCTTTGACCTTCTTTTTCTGACATACTTTTAGAAACCCTTATAATTCTTCATATCCCTTCCCAAGTTCAGCTTCAAGCTGTGATTTGGCCTTTCTGAGCCCTCCCTACACATGAAAGCAACATCCCTATTGTCTTCCCAGAATAGCAGTCCCTGCTTCCTCTGTCAGATTCTCTTTTTATTGACTTGGTAGGAGTGGAGTTGTGCCTCACTTTTGCAAATGGATCTACTGTTCTGGCACTCTTCTGGAACAAACTGCTGTGCTAGATGTGTCCTTAATGTGCAAAGCTATGGGGCTTTGTCTAACCTTTGCCATCAACAGTGCTGTCATCCTAGGTGTGTAAATGCAAAGCACAATGCAAAGTTATAATGCTTCATTTACTGATGCTTAATTTTTTTAATTAACAGGTGTTTATGTAATTGTACTGTCTTCTTGTTTGAGAGGTAGATGGCACTATATTTACAGAAATCCTTTCATTTTGTGTGATAAGTGCATAAATACCAATACTACATGAACTAGTGTACTTCAAAAAAACTCCCTTCTTTTCTCCATACCCTTTTCAGTTGTAACTTCAAGTGAGTGAGGATATCATGTAGTAGTGTATTTTATGAGTACTGTTTCGGGGCAGGACAGAGGAGAGTGGTGTAGAAATAGTTTACTTTGAAAGAGATGGGTGATTGTGTGTATGCATATAGAAACATACAGCTTAATAGTGAATGACTATTTTAGCAGCTCCTAGCAGGACATTTTACTAATACTGAGGGTCTGTGACAATGTAATCTTTTTTTCTGTGGAAGTTTAGCTGTAGTGTACTCTGTAAAGGTTAAAATTAAAATAACATGCAGATATCCACTTTCTTGCTTTGGATTTTTTTTTTTTTTTGTGTTGGCCTTATTGGCGCCACACACATTTGCTCTGTATGTGGCCAGGGTTAAAGCAAATACATTTTGTTTGATCTCTTAATGGCAAATAGTTCCTGTGATGCCATCCATGCAGTGTTGACCTGCTAGAAATTGTTGTTCTAGTAAATTTCAAAGTGTGGTTTTTGTGTTGTATGTTGTGCTGAGAAGGTTTTCGATAGGTATGGATACTTTAATTCTAGTGCATCCCTTCCCTGTAGAAAATGAATGAAAGATACTGGAAACTGTATTCTGCAAGATCATGCAAATCATGCACATATGATATAAAAAAATGAACTTTATGAAAATTACAGTAGTGTGCATTCTGTGACTGTATAAAACAAGACTTTTATTATGCTACTTCTGTTACTTTTTAATTGTGAATATCTTTGTTACTAGTCTGTAGAAGCTGCCTAGTGAAATATTTGGAGGAAAACAACACCTGTCCAACCTGCAGGATTGTTATACATCAGAGCCACCCATTACAGTATATTGGGTAAGTATAAAAGTAGAAGTGCAAGTAGCTTCACTCTAGATGGGTTCATCCCCTTTGATACAGTATAGTTGCTCCCAAAATTTTCATGCTTGCTTATCAGCATGTTAAACATTTGAAAAGAACTTTGAAGGAGATTGAGGAGGAGATACAGGATGAAACTTCTGCTATGAATTTGCAAGGCCTTAGCATGACCACTTGTTCCAGACTTAAAAACAACTGAACTATGCACTTAAATGTTTAATTTCTGTGTGATTTTTAATGGGATTTAATCATTCCTCACTTTGTATGCTTGTGTTGTAAAAACTATATTTATGAAACATTTGTAGGAATTACACTTTTACAAAATTATCAAAAATTAGTCTCAGTTGAGCAGTGCTTTTCAGTGTCTGACAGTAATGAGAGAAATAATTTTCAGCTTTATTGTTCAGTTAATCTTTCAAAGATCTGCTTAAATCATAGGAACAGATAAGAATGTCATAGAATCATTATGAAATGGTTTAGGTTGGAAGGAATGTTTGTGATCATGTAGTTCCAGCTGCCCTGCTGTGGGCAGGGACACCTTTTACCTGGACCAGGTTTCTCAAAGTTCCATGCAGCCTGGACTGAGCTTTTCTGGGGGTGGAGTATGCACAACTTCTCTAGGCAACCTCTTCCAGCTTCGGCACTCTCACTGAAGAATTTCTACCTATTATCTAACCTACACCTGCCATCTTTTAGTTTAAAACCATTCCCCCTTGTACTATGTCTATATGCCCATGTAAAAAGTTCTGTTTCCAGCTTTCTTGTGGATTCCCTGCATGTAGTGGAAGGCTGCTCTGAGGGTTCCCTGCAATCTTCTTTCTCCGGACTTTAAGCCCCAACTCTCTCAGCTTGTCTTCACAGGAGAGGAGGTCTTTCCCTCTTGTCATTTTTTCATGGCTCTCCTCTGGACTCACTCCAACAGGTCCACATCCTTCTTATCTGGGGACCCCTGAGCTGAAAGCAGCAGTCTAGGTGGGGTCTTTTGCAGGCAGAGTAGAAGGACAGAATCACCTGCTTCAATCTGCTGCTAAGTTTCCTTTGATGCAGCCCAGTATGCAGTTGTATTTCTGGATTGCAAGTGCACATTGCCAGGTCATGTTGATTTTCCCATTCACTAATACCCCAAGTCGTTCTCCTCAGAGCTGCTCTCAATCACTTCTCTGCCAGTCTGTATTTGTGTTTGGGATTACCCCAACCCAGATGCAGGGCCTTGTACTTGGCCTTGTTGAACTTTGAGCTTCACATGGACCCACCTCCTAAGCATTCCTTTCTTCCAGAGTGTCANACCTGCCATCTTTTAGTTTAAAACCATTCCCCCTTGTACTATGTCTATATGCCCATGTAAAAAGTTCTGTTTCCAGCTTTCTTGTGGATTCCCTGCATGTAGTGGAAGGCTGCTCTGAGGGTTCCCTGCAATCTTCTTTCTCCGGACTTTAAGCCCCAACTCTCTCAGCTTGTCTTCACAGGAGAGGAGGTCTTTCCCTCTTGTCATTTTTTCATGGCTCTCCTCTGGACTCACTCCAACAGGTCCACATCCTTCTTATCTGGGGACCCCTGAGCTGAAAGCAGCAGTCTAGGTGGGGTCTTTTGCAGGCAGAGTAGAAGGACAGAATCACCTGCTTCAATCTGCTGCTAAGTTTCCTTTGATGCAGCCCAGTATGCAGTTGTATTTCTGGATTGCAAGTGCACATTGCCAGGTCATGTTGATTTTCCCATTCACTAATACCCCAAGTCGTTCTCCTCAGAGCTGCTCTCAATCACTTCTCTGCCAGTCTGTATTTGTGTTTGGGATTACCCCAACCCAGATGCAGGGCCTTGTACTTGGCCTTGTTGAACTTTGAGCTTCACATGGACCCACCTCCTAAGCATTCCTTTCTTCCAGAGTGTCAACTGCCCCACAGAGCTTGGTGTCACTGGCAGATTTGCTGAGGATGACCTCCATCCTGCTGTCACTGACAAAGATGTTAAACAGCAATGGTGCCAGTACTGACCCCTGAGGCACAGCGCTTGTGACTGGTCTCGTCTTGGTTATTGAACTGTTGATCACAGCTCTTTTGAGTGCAACCATACAGCCAATTCCTTATCTACCAAGTGCTGCATTGGTCAAATCCATACCTCTCCAGTTAGTGACAAGCATGTTGTGCAGAACAGCATCAAATGTTTTGCTCAAGTCCAGGTAGATGCCATGACTCACCCTTTCCTCATCCACTGTCTCTGTAACCTCATCATAGAAGACCACCAAATTTTGTCATACATGGTTTGCTCTTGGTGAAAGCTGTGTTGGCTGTTGCAAATCACCTCATTTTCCATCTGTATTTGCATAGACAAATTGCACTTTTACTAAGTATTTTTATTGGGTTTCTTCCTAGTTTTCTTGTTAGAAAAGACATTCTTTTTCTTAAGTGCTTTATTTCCATTTTACTGTGGTGTAGTAACTCCTGCTGATGAAAATTCATTGTGATGGTGTGTCTGCATTAGCTGTTGCATATCAAGCAGTGTTTTGTCTTCCATTATAAAGAACTTGTATTTGTTCATTTTTTGATGTGCCTTTCTCACTTCTGTAACAATTTATGAAGCAAAAGTTATAGCAAGTGAGTCTGATTGCACTTTTACAGAAAACTTATATTGCTCAAGCTCATCCTCATTCAGGAGCGTGAAATTAAGTATGCTGTCTCCACGTTTATATAATACACTGATAATATCCTGTATGAATGTATAATCAAAGGGACAGGTAGATGCAAATAGGCAGGAGTGAATAAATGGCATGAGAGACATGTTTGTCTTGGTTCAAAAAGCTGTTTTTTGTGCAAAAATGGACCAGGAGACAACATGATACTGAGAACAGCTAGAGGACAATTTGTTACTGATTTTTTGTTGTTGAGTACACTTCAGTTTAAGTAAAGCTGCTTGAGCTAGTTGTAAAATACTGCCCCATCAAAACTGAAACAGACTTAGTCCATCCTACTTTTGGATAGATTTACTTACCTTTAAAAAAAACCAAATTGACTGTTTAGAGTTTCACGAAGTGTTTGAAAATGGAGATTTGAACTCCTATTCACCTCTCTCTGTCTGTAAAGTGGTAAAGCAAATGTGTCCCCTTGTTTATATTTCTAAATACTCTTAAATAGCATCATAGAATCTTAAAATTCCTTAGGATCTTAAAGATCATCTGTATGATCTAGTTCCAACCCCCAAATTGTCACCTCTGGTGTAATGGTGATGTCTTACTTACGTATTTCTGTTGAAATATTTTTGGTGATGTGTTTGCAGTCCATATGTGACATGTCATAATCCCAGCCTGTAAAAATGGAATTTCTTCTGGTCAAAATGACTTGAATTTAGGATAAGTCATATTCTGAATCTTGTTGTAGTGCTACTTAAAATACTATAATTACTGTTTATAAACATCTTGATTTGTCACCACTTCTTTACTTGCTTATTGATATCCACTGCTGTGAAGTGCTCATGTCAGATGCTGAGAAGCCTGAGACTATTCTTGTAAGCCTTTTCTGTTCAAGTCAGATTCAGGACTTGATACTGCAGACTCTTTTGGGGTAATGACATTGCAACAGCCAACGCAGACACTATAAATGCTTCTTATACTACTTCTTAATTGAAATTTACTGTAATATTTAATTTCTTTGAGACTGTAACTTATTTTGGACTGGAACAGGATTTTTCTAGGTGGGTTTGGAATTAAAAGTTTAGAATCTTAACTGGCCCTACTGTTCTATTTGCAGTGGGATTATTACCTTTTCTCATTTGAGTTGCATTACCTTTGCAGGCTACTTAGCTACATAATGTTTCTCACAGTTAAAAATGTTGTCTTTTAAGAACAAAGTAAAATTTATTTATTGTGGTCTTTTTCTGTGACCTGTTCTCATGCATTTTAGAAGAATCCTAGTAAAGACAACTAATCTAGAAGTGTGAGAAATTAGTCTATAGGGGTGAGAAACAAGCTATCCTTGATTGTTTTGTGATAAAAATGAGTTTATCTGTAAGTTGGAAAAAAATTTCAGATTATTAGTGGCATACTTGTCTTGATGCAGAAGGACATATACTCAGTAGGGTGATTTCCTCCACAGCCTAGTCTTTCTCAAACTTCCATTTGTTTTCTG
>VWZS01003255.1:185142-253474 GCA_013397075.1 Rhabdornis inornatus | reverse complement strand
CAATTCAACCCCCAACAATGTGTAATTCAGATATGAGGGACATGATGTGGTTTCATCAGGAAAAAATAATTCTAAATCAAAATATTAGAGCGCTCCCAAAGTCCAATTATGAACAATTTTTTTGAAATTTGTCCATCCCTGTAGACACAACATGCTTTGACTCACTCCTTATTGGCTACTGATATCATCTCAGTATTCAATACATACAGCAGGCACCACAGGAAACAGTGTGGTCAAACAGAAACCATCTGACTGAGCTCAAACACAAGAAAGCAGTATGTGGAAAGCAGAAGTTAGGATACAATACCAAGAATAGAAACACCATATGAGGATGTGTATGTAGCAGGCCATCCTGGAACAGCTTGTGAACCAGCCATACAGCAAGTAGCAACATTGGACCCTGGACACTGAGAAGCCAACACAGGTAACACCCAGTCAAGCTATGGCAAGAAGTCAAGGAGAAGAAAAGGATTATAAGAATGACTGGGAGTGACCATGCAAATAGAGACCATACGACGGTCTGTGATTGGCTGGAAGCTTTCTAGAACATTCCATCATAGCCTATATAACTGTGTGATCAACTCAATTTTGAGGTCTTCTAAGGAAGCTACATAACCTGCAAACATCAGACTTCTAGGGAGCAAGGACTTTATTTCTTAGAGGTAGCTGTGAGCAGGTGTTTCAGTCTATGTTTTATGTTGTGGCCTTGTACCGTCTTTTTATTTCTCCTTATATTAAAGCTTTCAGTTTCTAGCCCTTTAGTCGTGCTGACACCATCCCGGGGTCAGGGCAGGCCGGGCCTTGAGGGCTGCAAGGATGAAATTAGCAATACCAAAGTTTGGCTTGTACTGAAACGTACAAGGCATGTAAAGTGCAACAAGAAGGGCTTCTGTGGGTATATTAGCAGCAAAAAGAAGACCAGGAAAATAAGAGTCCAGGTGGAGAATCAGGTAGGTGATCTACTAATGAAGGGCATGAAAGATGTTGATGTACCTAATGCTTTACTTATTTCAGTCTTTACTAGCAGAATCTCTTGCTAAGCTTTCCAGGTTCTGCCAGTTCTGTTCGATCTTTTTATCAGTGATCTGGATGCAAGAGATGAATGCACCATTATTATGTTGATAATACTGAACTGGGAGGTGCTTTTGACTCTCTTAAGTGATGAGAGGCCGTGCAGAGGGATCTAAATAGAGCATTAAGCAATCATCAAGGCTATAAAATCCAAGACCAAATGCTGGGTTCTGTACCTGGGACAGGATAAGACTGGACACAAGTACAAATTGGAAAAGAAGCGGTGGGAGAGCAGCCCTGCAGAGAGGGATGTGGCGTGGAAGCAGCTCAGTGCAAGGCAGCAGTGAGCCCTGACAGTCTGGCAGGCAAACAGCATCCCAGGATGCATCAAACACTGCACTGCCAGTGCAAGAGAGGTAATTATTCCTGTATTCAGCACTGGTGCAGCCTCTTCTGGAATGTTGGGTGTAGTTCTGGGCCCTGTGATTTAAAAATCATAGAATCAGAGATGAAGGATTTGACAGTTCTTGAATGTGCCCTGAGGAGGGCAACAAGGCTGCTGAGAGTTCTGGGAGATGTGTTCTGGGAGAAGTCACTAAGGACTGTGGGCTTCTCTAGTTTGGAGAAAGAGAGGCTGAGAGGTGACCTCTTTGCTCTGTACAGCTTCCTGAGCATGGGGAGTGAGAGGAGATGTCCATCTCTTCTCCCTTCTCCCAGTGACAGAATGCGTGGGAATGGTACAAAGCTGTGCCAAGGGAGGGTCAAACTGGACATTAGGAAGCATTTCTTTACTGAGAAGGCAAACAAACACTGGAACGGGCTTCCTGGAGAGGTGGTCAATGCCCTGAGCCTGTCACAGTGTTTAAGACGCATCTGAACTATGCCCTTAAGAACATGCTTTCACTTCTGGCTGGCCTCAGGCAGTTGAACTGGATTATCACTGTAGGTCCCTTTCAACAGAACTAGGCTTTTCTATTGTGTTCTATTGTATACAATTGTAATAGCTCAGAGGAGGCTCAAGTCAGAATGTACTTAAATGAGCTGGAGATACACAAACTCATGGAACCTTTCAACCATCGAACAAGCAGAAACAAGTTCAAGTGTAAAGGCCTGCACTTGAGGTAGAAAATCCAGTGCACTGGTACAAGCTGAGCACTGGCTGTCAGAAGATCAGCTTTGTAGAAAAGGACTGGGCCTCTTGGTGAACAGCAGGTTGAACTTGATCAGCAGCATGACCTCACAGCAATGATGGTGAAGGGCATCCTGGGTGGTATAAGCAACACCACCAGTGGGTGAAGGGAAGTTAATATTCTCCGTTCTTGAAGATTTTTCAAAATTTGTCTGGAGGTTTTCAAAAGAGCTGTAGGCAACCTGATTTAACTGCAAAAATAACCCTCCTTTGAGCAAGAGATTAGACTAGAGACCTTGAAGACCCTTTCCAGCCAACAGTTTATGATTTTGCCATAATAGAAAATATAATCTGATATACTTTAGTCATCACAGGAATCTTAGCTCTCAAAATTAACTTTACTTAAGCACTTAATGGGTAAGTGCAAAGGAAATTTGATGGAATTTATGGAGTTTATGTTTAAAGTGCTTTGTTTATAAGAAAGACTTTAGATTTGAAAAAATTTAAATTTTCTGTGTATTCATAAAATGAATAATTGATCCTTTAATATATAATCAATATAATTATTGATATGCACACCTCCCCAAGTCCCTTACCTTTACCATGAATAACATTTTAAAAGTGCAGTGTAGAGCCTGAAAGTCTCAAAGAAAATATATCTAGACACTGATTCACAATCCAAAGAGCTACCTCAGTATAACTAAAAGGCTTTTGTAAGCAGTATTACTCAGTATACTTAGACCTGTTGAAAAGAATTTAAATATTTATTAGGAAATATTGTGGAGAAAAGCATTTTTTTAAGCGATAAAGAAAAGCTTACAAAATATTGAGTTTCAAAAAACCTCAAACAATACATTTAAATTGAACTGTGGATTTTAAGAGCTACAGAATGGTTTTGATTGCAGTTAAACAGTAATATTTTCTTTGTATAGACCCCAGTAACAGATGTTGCTTTTTTTTGTCAATCTGTAAGTAATGTCTTTTGTTCAAAGAGCTCTAAGGCTTGCATATTGTGTTTGTAGTTTAATTTGTCAGAAGTGGTCAGATCACATTATTTAGCTGCTGCTTCTTTTGGTCCTTAGTATTTGTATGACCTGGATGCTTTGTGTAAATGTTCCTCATAGGACTGCTATGAATAAGTGGTATCAAAACTAGACTGTACTAATCTAAAAAGTCTTTTATCATTAATTTCAGCACTTTGTTTGGTCAGCTGAAGAGTGCTTAGAAAGCCAGCTTTGTTCAAGTCAACAGTGTAAATAGGGGGAATGTGCAGTCAAATGCCACATGGTGCTTAGAGCTGCCGCGACTGATGCTGACAGTGCAAAATGGCTTTAAAGCAACCCCCTGGGTGGAGGAGTCTTGTGTTACTCTCATTTTGTGTTCCTTAAGCAGTGCATGTGTACTGCCATATTTCTGCTTGCCCTTCCCAAGGGTTATTGAATGTTAGAAGAAGCTTGGAGGTGGCTTTTTATCTTGGCTGTAGTTGGAACTGGAGAAAAGGAAACAGAGAGGAAGACAGTTTAAGACATATCTGTCTGCTGCTTTCAGTTCTGCCAAGAGTTGCTATGCTAATATTGGCTATGCTGCCAATATTATAAGAAGATTGCCTAATATTATTAGGCATATAGTATTTTGTTTTGTTATATGTAGACTTATTGTTTTAAAGAATAATCGCACAAAAAGATGACTCAGTCAAAAATAAACACCTCTAGACAAAGAATCTGAAGTCTGAAATACATATTTTTATAAAGCTCAAGCTGATTTTCTGATGAAAAATGAGATTTAGATCCATATATTATGTTTTCTTGACTCTTTGTTCTAGTTCTGCAAAGCCATATAACTTCAAATCTTCCAGTGCCTGTTTTACAAATAGGCTTTGGTATTCAGAAAGAAATAGGAAAACACTTAGGTCCTGAAAAAGGGGAAAAATGCCAGGAAATAGGCCTGTAGATAGGAGTTTGATATTACATATGCATGATACGTCATACTAATGTTTTAGTTTCTTTTCCTGTTGTAAGGCTGAATGATTTGAAGTTTAGAGTTATGTCTTCCAAGAAAACAAACACATAGACAATGTGGTGGCTTGCTGAAGGTGCCCAATTCTTTAGCCAGCAAAGGCAAACAGTAACTTGTCTCTACTTCATGAAAGCATGATTGGATGCCTAGTAAAATGACTGTGTAATACGGCATGATTGGCAGTTCCTGCTTAGGAAGCCAAAGAATAAAATAGCACCAGCAAATTCCCTCTGACTTCACTGGAGCTGAGTTTCAGTCTTAAACAAATAATGTTGAAAAAATGTGCTTCAGAAACTTTGGGTTAATCTGTTGGTTCAGATCAAGGTAGAGGAGATAACTATGCCTGCAGGCATTAACAGGTCAAACTTATCTTTTCATGGTTGTGGGATTTACTGAAATAAATGGATCAGATAGGGCATGTGGTACCAAAACCTATCGGGGTAGAATCTGTGCAATCCTTCCAGAATCTGTCCATTTCCAGGGTGTGACTGAGTATAATTTTGGCTGTGCAATTGGCAGGCTTCTCTCTCTGCAGCTCCTTTTACCTTTAAGCACAAATACTTCTAAACTAGGAGGGCAGCTAAGAGAAATATAAGTTTTTAACAGTTAAGGCACATGATTGCACTGTGCAAAGGTGGAGCAAAACAGGAATTGTGCAAAGAGGAATATATGCAGAAAAGAAAGGAAAAATGGCATTGTAATGAGTTCCTTAGGAATGTGTTTATCTATAAAGAAAAAGTAATTGTACCATAAGTAATAAAAATAGGGGAAAGGAATGTATTTAAAGACAGAAGGGTGGGGATTGTTTTATATTTGTGAGCCTAGGTAGTATAAATGCATGTCTGTTTCACTAAGCATTATCGCCTAACTCTGTAATTAGGAAGACATAACTACGTCTCCAATCATCCGTCTACTATCTTCAGCAAAGCCAGGATTTACTCATTCCTTTTTCAGACGTCTGAATTTGTTCATTATAATGGATTGACTAAACAGTGAATTTAACATCCTTTCTTATGAGCTTTGAGCAGTCTCTTGCCTTGCCTGGTGCCATATGGTTGTCTCCTAGTCAGGCAAGGAGGACGTTCATGTCTTGCCCTGCCTGCAAAGGTGCTGACTTGGGCAGGCCACCTCACCAGAGGGAGAGTGGGGAGAGATGGCTGCTGAACTCAGCCCAGATTTTACAACTATCACAGTTTAGAAAGTGGGGTTCTAAATCATTATACCTAACAAGTACACCGTTGAAGATGATGTTAATTCCACAGTAGTAGGTGCTGTAACTAACAGTGGAAGAAGAATGAAGGTTTAAAAAGATTTCCTCTTCTTATAAGCCTTGTTGAAGTAATAAATTATTAAGTATCTTTTTCTTTTGGCTCCTTAAACAATAGACTGGATTTTTTTGGGGTTTTTTTTGAGCTAATTTCTCAGACAGGAATATATCGGGATTAAGTTGAAATATAAAAAGGATTAGACTATAGTAAAAGGAAAAATTTGATGAGATGTCTAAAGATTGCTCCTTGTTTAAATTTATTCTAAAGATCATGGACAAAATTTTATGCTTTGTATTTGGATGGGCTGGGAGTCCTGTGTTTTAAATGTATTTTCATTTCTACGGTCTGTTTATTGAGGTGCATTAGCATGAAAAAGCTAAACCACATCACATTACTTACTGCATGTTCTAGAAGTTCACACATTAATGCTGTTTGGTGGGAAATGAGATGAAGGAAGTCTAGAAAATTTAAAACTGTTTTGCTCTCAGGCAACACAACTCTTTTGCAGAAACACATCTTCATTACACAAGCAACATAAAATAATTCTATTTATTAATTTTATAGAAACTAAATGAAATCTGTGTCAATCGTAAAGGAGAATTCTACTGGAGGTTTTTTCTTTTGTTTTGTTTTTTAATCTATTTTTTTCTTTTGATCTGCCTATGATCTTGGGTGATCAACAGCATCTAATGAAACCATTTAAGATTTTTGTCAGACACTTTATACCTCTAAGATTTTTCCCCATTTAACAGAATGGAATCTCAAAGACCCACAGCAAATTGAAAGCTTCTTCAAAAGTACTTGAGCAGAAGAGAAATAGAGGGTTTTTCTGAATTACCTTAGTCACAGAAGCTCAGATGATACTCTAGCTAAGTCTTAGGATTCTGTTTTCATATGGATACAGCACTCATTTGCTTTAAAATCTGGTAGTTCTATTAATGCTTATGGAGATTTTAAGTTATTCCTAATCTTCATTTGAGCAATGATCATGTAAAACTTGCTTGAGATAATTTTGATGTCAGATTTTCAAATCTGGTAAATTTTCATATAATTGGTCATCCATAAATTTCTTTCTTTCCTTTTTTTTTTTTTTCCTAAATACATGTACAAACACAAGTTCTGACTGGGCTTGTGCATACAATAGGCTCTATGTGTCTGTGCACATGTACCATAAATGTGCTGGCATGTGACACAAGTTACTGAGCACAACAGATATCTGCCTAGATATTTTGGTTAACTTTGAAATTACTTTTAAACTATTAAATCCATTTACATGTATTTGACCACTGCTGTGTGTGTACCACTGTTTCAAGACTGTCAGCCTCTACTCCCATCTGTTTACTGTGATATGACAAAGCTTCCACGTATTTTTCTATCCAGAATACTTATGTGCAGTTTATCACAATAAGCAATGAATTTCAGAGATGTCTACAGAATATACAAGTGGAAATCTTCTATTCTTTTAGCCATCACAGGGTAAGATTGCTTCCACAGCTTCATCTTCATTAGGCCTTTGAGGAAAATCTTTGAGGAGATTCTTCCAATCAATTATTTGGATGTGGTGAGTCACTAGGCTTTGTTATTATATTTGAGCAAAATTCTAAGTTCACGTATAGATGAAAACAGATTCAGGAAAGGAAATTGCTTGTTAACTGAAACCTTAAATAGTTTTCTTTAAGAAAGCACAAGTGATCAGTCAGCTATCATCCAACTATGCCTTAAAGTTCTTTCTAATTTAATGTATTTCCTCTTTTACATCTTAACACACAAGACTTGTTACAGAAGACAGAAGCTGTCTTTTGTATTTCCAAACTACTGACTTTTCTTTAAGCCAAAACATACATATGCTGATGTGCCAAGTAGTTCTTCAGGTAGGAAAGTAAAAACATGTCCAGGCATGTCCTGGAGATTGGAGGAAAAAAGCCAGAAAATGTTTAGCTCAAATAAAGCATCAACAGCTTCCTTTTTACTACTTTCAGCAGCAATCAGATGTCTAATTAAATTCCATTAGCGTAAAATAAGGCAAAGCTTTGAAGACATAAATCAATAACTAGAGAAAATGCCACACTGAATGTGTTAAGAGACTTCTGAAGCTTTGCCCATACTACACATTCTTCCAAGTTTAAGCCCTCTGACTTAACTTGGCCATAACTAAATAATCCAAACTAACATTTGGAGAAGAGGAGTAATAGGCCTTTTTGGAATATAGTTCACCTAAGATATCTGGTTTCCCCATCCCGCTGAATGTGTAACTTGCAAGGCTTTGCCTATTATAATGTGACATTTCTTCACTCAAAAGCTCACTTTTATTTTCAGGAAAAGGTTTTGCTGCAGACCTAAATTCATTACACTGCACCAACAGTGAATTAATCTTCTACAAAGGCTTGGTCATTAAAAAGGTAAAATAATTCAAACCAGCACCACGAAGGATTTTAAACCTTTGTATAATAATACATGGGCTCTGTGGCAGAATCAAATTAACTGGTTTCCTTTGTACACAAGAACAATGAAGTGTCAAAGTACATAACCAAGTTTTTTAAAACAAGCAAGTATGTCCTTTTAAGTCCTTCTCATTAAACAGATACAGCCTGATGAGGATACTGAGGCTACTTGTGCATTTAATGCCTGAGAAACAACCCCTGCTGTAGGCAACATGTTCAAAAGTTTGATCTAAACCACAGAAACACCAACTCCATAGGACACATTTCATTTTGTTAAAAAGTTTGGAATCAGATAACTTAGTCTTCACAATCATCAAACTTCACAGGTTAAAACTAGGTGAGTCTGTTTTAACCTTCTCATGTTCTGCCAAGAGCCTTCTAAAGTGTTCCTTTCTTAAGTGTTCTGAAGTATCTGTAAAAATGCTATTTAAGAACATCCAGCATTAATATGGCATCAAAACTACTAATAATGCTGTTCCAGATGTTTGTGGTGAATTGCTGAGCAGGAAAATTAATGAAGTCATACTTACACAAACAAACTTGCTTTAAAATACTTGTCCAGATCTGTCCCAAACCCACTAAAATCAAATAATTCTGTATTCTCCTTCTCCCTAAAGCAGTGGTCTCCAACAAATCATGTTAAGCTTCCTAATTTCTTATGTATTAGTATCACCAAACTTTTTAAATTGGAAACAATACACACTTTACAGTTCTCGTTGGCTCTGTGGACCACTTCCCATAACATCACGGCCTGAAAACTTAGATCTAGGTATATGATAATTGAAAGCATGACTACAGGAGGTTTGTTTGCTCTCATTTTAGTCTGGTACAGTGTATAATAGGATTGAGGCATAGACTATTGACAGGTGAGACTTATACCTAAGATCCTGATCTCTCTATACATATATCCATAAGGACAAATTAACTCAAAGTCTCCTGGGTGCTGAAAAACAGAAGGAGCACAGAGAAAAAACAGAAGGAGACAAAAAGCTTTTCTTCCATGTTTACTCTTATGCACCTGAATAAATCTGATAAGCCCTCTCAGCTAAGTATGAGACAGAGTGAGGGCATTCCAGCCCCTATGCATTGCCTTCTTTTTCTCTGGAATCTGTGTATGGCTTGTCTTCTTCAGCAGGCCTGAAGAAGAGAAAAGCTTGTTCCATTCTGACTTGAGGGAAAAATATAATCTAATGAGTGGGACAGTGAAACAAGTCCCCAAAGTAAAATGTTTTGGGATTTTTTGAGACATACAAGTCTGTGTTTGCAGACTTCAGTGACTCCAAGTTGTACCTCCAAAAGAGTATATGTATTTCCATCTAAAATCCTTGTCAGAAGTCCTTGTCCTTAAAAATATTCAATGAAGTCCTTAAATACCTTGCATTTCAATGTGTAATGCCTGTAATGCTAGTCAGCAATGTAAAAATAGCTTTTTAGAGGTGCATTACTGTCCTTAAAATGCCAAAGCAATTGTTTAAATGAATACACTTTTGTCGTCCTGCTTTTAAAACTAACCTAAAAGATGAAGACAAGAAAAATGTCTCCATCTTTTAGGGGTCTCTCTAGATGACATGCTGTACCATTTAAGTTATACTGTTCCTTCTTAAAGACTAAACATCTTAGAGAATAATACAATACAGACCCCTATTCTCAAAGCCTCATCAATGTTGGCCAGTTCGGGTTGGGGGGGAAAGAATTGGTCAGGAGAAACTGGCCTGTGGTTCCTGCAGAAATGAAAGATGTGGGAAACTCTTAAGTTCTTATGCCAAGGTTGTTACAGCATGGAGGCTTTTCATTGCAGTGTGGTAAAACCTGAAATAAGGAGCCAGCTTAGCTGTCACCACTGGGGGCCACTGCTACTTAGCAAGAGAGAAGGAAAAGGAACCTGCTGCATGGTCTGGAGTCTGCACTACTGGAGATAGCTCCTGTAGAGGCAAGAAAATGACCCAGTATGGAGTCACTTAAGAGATGGGAATAGCCAGCAAAGATATGCATAGCGAACTGAAACCTCCTGACAACGAACATACAACTTTTGCCAAATGTCATCATGAGTGATGGCAGAAGTGGCAGCAACCACTCACCCTTTGCAGTGGTATTCCCAGTCCTGCGCTGATCCACATATCTTTGGGAAGGGCTTGCATACCAGTAATAATTGGGACCCCTTACTAATCAAACCTGCTCAAAAATGGGTCATCATCATCACTGCCTTCTATTAACTGGAATCACTTTTCTTGTTAAGAAGGAGCACAGAAAATATGGAATAGGTAAAAATGTTTTTATGGCAGAGACTTTGAGGAGTAATTAGAGAGAAAGACAAAATGGAAAAGGATAAGATGGGCAGAGGAATTACATAAAAAAAAGAAGTGGGTGCCTTCTTAGAGTCTTGAAACATTTTTTTTCCCTCCATACTACTTTGTAAGTACATACTGCTGGAAGCATGGGCTCTGGACTAGATGCAATAGTCATGCTTTAAAAGTGCTTCTCCTAAGAATCAAGAAATTTCAAAAGGAAATCTTTCTCACTCCAGACATTATTCATATTTATTACATTATTTACGCCCAAATTGATCCTTCTGAAAATCTTTTGTGTAAAATATATTCATGGAACGGAAACCAAGGCCTGATTTTTCCTGTCTCTTTCCTATAATACGATGGCATAAGTCACTGACTTCAAACAGACTAGTGTTAAAAGTGACAAGGGACTCACACCTCACAACAATTTAACACACTGATAGTTTGGAGAGGAGCAGTTATGTGTCACATACAACAATATTTGCCCCTTCATACTGCTGGTTTGAACAGCATCAGGTATTTTCTCTTCCTTTTGGTCTGAGCTGTCATGACATGGAGGAATGACATCTAAGGGCCAGCCTGATTGAATGTAATCCTTCTGAAAACAAACACACACACACAGATGAGAAAGGCAGAACTGGGCAAAGAGGGATTTCTCACCCCCAGAACTGGTGGACAGACTGGTGTAATTGCTGCTAAGAAGTACTGAATGTTGACCTACCCAAACACTTTTTGTATGTCTCTGGGACTAAACAAGCCCTATAATGCATTGTGCTGTATCCATGCAAATCTCTGTTTGCAGGCCAGCCTGGAGAAGCATATCAAATGCAAATGATAAAAAAAGCAGGTGTGGGTCACTGAGGGATGTTCCAGGCCTCATCCCCCCTGGGAGAGCTCCGGCACCGGTACTGCTATTGTATATTGTTAATTAAATCATTCTAATTAATTCATTCAAAGAGTAAATTAGAAAGAAAAGAAGATAAATTACACTAATACATTTAACCCCATGCTGTTTATTTAGCAGTTGAACAAAATAATGTGGTTAAAAAGAGTCTAACAAGGCAAAAGCCCAAGACACAGCTGTTTAATAGCATTAAAAATGAGATCTCAGACTGTGCTGCAGGCACATACTGCCTGTTTGCATTTAAAAGGCCTGCCAAGATAGCTGTACTGGCAAACCCTACTAGCTTAGATGCAGCTGACACTAACAAAATAAAACAAAATACATATTTCCATCTCCTGAGTGAAATAATCTGCTCTGGTAAATGGATTATTTTACCAGGACAGCTCTGCCAGTGTTAGAACTCTTGCTGGTCCTACTAGGGTAATCTGGGAGATCTTCTAGCTACATAGTTATGCCTGAAAAATATTTAAGTGTCAATAAACCCATATGATAAAGTTTGCTACACATTCAAGGTTCCAAGAACTTGTCTCAACACAGAAGCCAAACCAATTTAAATAAAGAGCAAGGTGAAATAATTTACTTAAAACAGCAGTGTTCTCTGCATAGGAAGCAAGCTGGATTTGAGTTGAATGCAGATTTTCCTACCCCAATGTTTTCAGAGTCAAATGTGGCACTTAATTCTAGAGATTAAAATGAAAATATTTAGGGGTTTTTATGGACACACTCATTCTTTCAGACTTCTTATTACAAACAAACAAACAACCAACAAAACCAACCCTAAAAGATTATCAATTTCACATTACTCTAGAAGCTGAGGCTTTGAGAAAAGAGCCAATTATCTTGTGATTTGTGATAAAACCATGATATTTAGCAACACTGCAAAGATCCTATCTATCCTGCCATACTAATACTAGGAGAAACATGTCTCAACTAGTTCAGCGGGCATGTTAAACTGTGTCCTGGAATAGGCTAGACCAGCTTTGTTTTCAG
Organism: Rhabdornis inornatus; assembly: GCA_013397075.1. NCBI lineage: Eukaryota > Metazoa > Chordata > Aves > Passeriformes > Rhabdornithidae > Rhabdornis > Rhabdornis inornatus. The sequence goes on along the minus strand of VWZS01003255.1, from coordinate 241,427 downwards.
CAATGTCAAAATACAGACTGGCCCATCTACAAAACTGGCTTAACCAGAGTAGTGCTTAACTGCGATCTGACTTAGTTCTCAGACCAACATAAACCAGACCAAAGACTCGCTTGGACCAAGTTAATTTCCTGAGTGTTTTTTCCATGCTAGCAAAACAAGCATTCTTATTCTAAACGTGCTATAAGCGGTATTCAGACAACCCTATCTGCTTCTAACTCCTGTGCAGGAAGGAGAAGAAACACTTTGGGTGTTTCATCACTTATGCATAAATAAGAGCTCATTAGAGCACATCCAGAAGAACAGCCGCTGTGGTTTCCAAGCATGGACTGTGGAGTTCCTTTTTCTTCTCATTCTCTCTCTGCTCGCACCAGTTACAACTGCCTTACACACACAGAAGGATCTGTCTGGCTGTGTACTTGTTTCCCCAACAGATGACTTAAAGCTTCATCCAATCATTCTGCCCTGATTAACTTAACAGGTTCCCCATTTCATGGAAAAAAAAAAGGAAGATCAGTACTTCATCTAGTCATTCGCTTACAGGATTATTACCCCATTTTTTTCATGCAGGGTATTGCCCAAATCTGCATGCTGTGGGCATCCACATAAATCCCATATGTTGTCCACTCTGTGAATCCCATTTTTCACTGACCATTCCTTACAGCTATGATTCAGACGTTGCTAAGCAATAGATAGGTAACATTATTCTATCATTTCGGTATATCACCCATAGTGATAACTATGCCTGTTCTAAGTTTGTCCTAACACTGTATGAAGTAACGTGTCCCTGTGTTTTTAGTTGCATAGAATGAGATAATCTGACTTTGACACCAGATTGTGGAAGATTCACCAGGATGGACAGGATTTGGGTGGAATCTCTGCAGGTTTAGTTGGGGGAAAATGTAGGAAAATACAATCAAGGCAATTTATGGCTATGTTACAATGAAAGGAAAAACCCGGACTCATAACATGGACACTACAATATGCAACAAAGGTTGAACATTCACAGTCTAATCCAAAATCCTCTACAGGTACATGACTCAAGTGAACAGTGGTGCCTGTGAATACCCCTTGTGCAAGGTTGTTTACAATTTACAACAGCTTCTCACACCTAAACAACTTTGAAACATTCTTTATTACATACAGATGTGCAACATTTTTAGACCACGCAACCCGCAATATTTCATGTTGTAATAAAACAATATTGTAAAAAGAAATAATCCATGAAACAAATTACTCTTTAATCTGCTCCCCGTTCAGCTATGCTCTCCAGGCTCGCATATGCCCACAGGCTGTCTAGAATTACAGATGTGTCCTGCTGTACACTAAGTGTGTGCTAATCTGCAGACTCTCGAGTCCAGCAACACAAATACAAATAACCCTCTTCATGTTAGCAAATTGCTTGCAGGGCATTCCTTTTTTCAACAGGAGAAGTTTAGGTGACATTTAATTACGAAGAATGAGCAAATTCTCCTAACTATAACATTCAAAAAGAAGCTTCCTGCTGAAGCGAGTAATTGTGCTTATCTTCCTTAAAGCCTCTTTAGACTAATACCATTGCTCTAAGTGATATTAGCAAATAGCAAGCTAGCAATATGTGCAATGTTTAGTATGGTACCTCATGTTTTTCTTGTATAGAGCCACACAATACCATTACGTAAACATCGTTATGTCTGGAAGATGTTTATTGTCGAAATCGGCCTTTTGCACATACTTTGCAAAAGGCGTTTTTCACATACTTTGTTAATTGGGAAATAATTAAAGCCAGGCTTCCCTTTGTGCTGCGGGAGGGCAGCAGTGAAAGGGCAGCTCTGTGAAGGCCTCCAGAGAGCGCAGCGGCCGGCCGGCCCGCGGTGGCTCCGCAGCACTGCCCCGCGGGCGGAGCAGCGCCCGGCGGCGGGGCTCACAGCCCGCCATGCCCGGGCTCCTCCGCGCCATCCCGGCCGCTCCGAGGGCGCCGAGGAGGACTTTCCCACCATCTGCCTCGCTCGGTCTTCGCCACCCAACGGGACACGCCACGAGGAGCGGGACTATTCCCGTTCGCTCGGCTCTCCCCATCCCGGGCAGCCATTGTTCCCCCGGAGCGCGGTGCAGGAGCTCGTACAGCGAGTGGCTGCTCCGCCCGGCCCCGCGGAGCCCCTACGCCGCCCCGGCCGGGTGCGGGGCAGGGCAGGCAGGGCAGGAAGGAGAGGCCGCTCCGCAGCCCCCGTCCGGAGCGACACGACGTCCCCACCGCACCTTCCCCGCCGCTGGCCGGGACAGCAACTGCGAGCGCGCTGCCCTCGCCCTGCCGTCCCTCCCCTGCCTGTCACTCACAGGCTTTGCATAAAGCCTCCCCCCGCCCTTCCAACCCATATACCGCTTCTCCGCTGCGCCGCCGGGGCAGAGCTGCGGCCGGCGTGCCAGCAGTAGCAGCAGCTACTCTTTCCCTTTCTTCCGTCCCTCTTCCCTACCTCCCGCCCTCCTTCCGCGACCCGCCTCCCGCCAGCGGCAGCAGCTCCGCCCGGCGCTGCTGCTCGCCCGGCTCTGCTGCTCGCCCGCCGCGGTACCGCCGACCGTCCAGAGCCCGGCTCCTCTCCCATGCGCGGCGCTGCGTCGCTCAGGCACCTCCGCGCTCGCCCGGGAGCCGCTGCTGTAAGTTGGTGCCGCCGACCCGGTGAGCGCCCGGCGCGGAGGGAGGCGGGAGGGCAGAGCTGGGGACGGAGCGGCCGCCGCGCTGCCGGCGGTGCTTCTCCGGCTGGAGCCGGGCTGCCTTGCTGGTCCCCGGCAGAGCGGAGCCCGGCCCTCCTCCGCCCTGTCCGGATCGCCAAGTACCAACGGGGCACTGGTGGGTAGGCGTTTGCGGTGGTTTGTTATCTCCTATACTCGGCTGCCCTTGCAAAGCGTCGGCTGCTGTTACGGAGGCTGCCAGTCTCCCCGGTGGGCTTCAGCTTCCTGCTTGGGGGCCCGGGCGGTCCGAGCATCCCTCAGCGGGCTGAGGCAGGGCAGGGAATGAGCGCTGCTCCCTGAGCTGGCTGCGGCGCTGCTCTCCTTGTGCCGGTACAGAAACTTTTGCACGTGGTTATCGCTCTATAAAGGTAACTAAATGCATATTAACTTCTCGCACTGGTTTTTATATCAGTCTGGGAAGAAGCTCGGCAAGTTTCTTCTCAGAGAAGGGTAATTTAGGCGCTTAGATGGGGCGAACTGAAGGGAATTTAGAGTTGCTTTTCTTTGTTTGCATGTGGTGAGCTGTAGTGCATTCCTAGCAGGAGCAGTGTGTTCTGCTTTCTGTCTCGCTGCAGGTCCTAGGCAGCAAGAGTTTCAAGACTTCTAGGCAGTGTCACGGTTTGCCTCTGCCACACTGATAGCATCGCTGCAGATTTAGCAATTGAAAGCGGTGTTAGTTACATCGATGGGATGATTAGTAGATTTACTGTCTTTCGACAGTTTCACTGGTTCTAAAGAAAAACACAACCACCGCTGTGTAATTACACAGTCGTATTAAAATGAGCGTGCATCAGGGATGTGTCAGTAATTTGAAAATACTTAATTTTTCATTTGATTTAGGCTGAGACCTGCATGCTGTAGAACTGTTAAGTAGGACAAGGAGCCTGTTGTTTAGTCTTACTGTAGTGTTTACTACTGGACTGCTGTGACAAGTAGCCTGTTGATGTGTAATTATAAATCAAAGTCTTGGTTCAACCTCTATTCCTAGATAAAATCTATATCTGTAATTTACTGACCACTTCTTGTCTTTCACATACAAATACTATTTCTAAGGAAAAAAATGCCTGAAGGGAATTGGCTAATATTATTCAAGATGAACACTTGATGACTGACTGTAAATTACCTCTGCTGAAGTATTTGAGGCTTGCATAATTTCTGACACCAAATAGAGAAATTGGAGATGTCATTTTTGTATTTTAATATTCTTACAAAAGTCTGGATTGACCTAATTGCCAGAGACTCGGGCTGTTTAGAGAAACACTGCCTGTTAGTGAATGATGATACTTGCTTCTAAGGGATGTTTGTTCGGCTAGTCCATGTGCAAACTCATCTCAGCACCACACTGGAGGAAAAGATGTGTATAGATATGTATCTTTGTTCTGTTTGGAGAAATACGTTAGCTTATCTTAAATGTGAATTGGCATATTTTGAATTCTTCTCAGTTGATGACATTGCGATGATAAAGACAATCTTACAGGAACAGTTCAAGACCAGCATAAGCGAAATCTACTTCTCACCAGGAGACTAAGTTTTTATTATAGTAGGGTGAAATGCTTAGTGCCTTATTCAGTAGCTGTTTGAGAGGGAGTTTTATACAAATTTTGAAATTTTTTTTTCAGTGGTATTTGTTACTATGGCTGTGGGTGGGCTTTGGGTAACAGACAGTGATCTGTTCCTTCCCTCTGCATGTGGTCTGTAGTTCACTAGTCTCCACTGTCTGCATAACTGTAGGGTGGGTTTTTTTATGTTTACCTCTATTTTGTTGTGGTTATGGGCTCATTCTGAATGGTGCTGAACAAGCATTGCTCATGGGAGTACACAGCCTGGTAAAAGATCTAAATGCCTGCATCTGCAGCTTCTGGTGTGAACTTTACCTGAACCCTGTGTGCATGATGAAAGAAAGTTTTCAGTATACTCTGAATTCCCTCAATATGTGGGGGCAAAGAAGAGAACCTGTGTTTTCATAGAGATCCTGACATGCCTAGGCTGTGATGTCTACACATACATTCAGTTAACTGGAATGGAGGGTGGGGGGCAGTGAGCATGTTCAGAGACTGGTTATTCTGTTGTCTCTGATCAGTGGGGTGTTTAGCTTCTATCCTGCTCCCTGGTGAGGAACGAATAAGTCCTCAGTGTGAGGAAAACCTACCTGTAGAGATCCAGTGAATACTGTGCCTTGCATCATAAAGCATTTAAAACAGCAAAGTGCCTGGAAAAGCTAGAAATTTTTGATAGTAAAGTGTTCAGGTTCCAGTTGTGTCTTCAAACTTCATGCATACTAGTGTTTCAGGTCAAGACCTTTCTGTAATCCTTCAGTTCCAGGAGATTTTAACCTGTAAATGGTCAGTGTCTTGTTTGCGGCTATAGGTTAAGTGGGTTATTTTAGTCTGAGATTAGTGCTCAAGATCCTTGAATGCCATCTGGGTATTTTTTTTGCCAGACAATACAACTTCAGTAAAGGTAATTTAATATTCCTTGTAAAAGAGTTTATGTTTTGAAGACATACCACCTGCCTTAAGTTGTTCTGTGCCTAGTGCATTTAATAGGTTGGTCTGAGGACCACTGGTATGATCCCTTTCTAAGCTTTTGCATGGTTGAGTGAGACAGATACTCTGCCTTGTAGCTCTGATGTGTAGGACTCCTCTCTGTTTTGGAGGCCTTTGGATTGTGCACTGTAAATTGAGCAGTGTTACCTGCCCTTTTCAATCCCAGTTAAATTTCATCAGGCAAATTGTGTTTCATATTAAAGAAAATGGACTGTGGTAGTTTTACAATAAGGTGTCTCTCTATTCCTTATTTAAGTTGGGTTTAAGGGCTTTTCTGCTGTAACTAAAGGGAAAGGTGTAGACAGATTTGCTGTTGTTCAATATGGTGAATCAATCATATTAGCACAGATAGTGAGGAGGATGGTACTGGCTGTGCTGCAGTTAGACTGCAGGTGTTGCATGTTCCATATACACAGATTGCTTGTTCTGAAATTGAGTCTGCTGTCCAAATTAAACATGTGGTTTTGATTTTGTCAATGTTTCTGGTCATATGAATCTAGAAAAATACATGTATTTAAAAATGCTATTTTTGAGGTTTGTAAAGCTCGTGTATTATCGTGAAGCATGAAATGTGGGAATGAAATTCTCCAGTTCTTTACTGCTTGAAGATACTCAAGTATATGAAATGTCTGAGAGCAAAGTATATCCACATTAAAAACCTTCACAAGTGGCCTCAGGTCATGCTCTGACTTAGGACATTGCATGCTTTCCAGGTAGATTTTTTGGCCAGTTCTTTATTTGAAGGTGCAGTAAAAGGTACTTGGGACATGCAAATAGCATAGTAATTATGCAAGTTTTGTTCTTGGCTTTTACTGAGTTTTCTCTGCAGTTTGAAGAGAGAGAAGTGAGATTATTACGGTACCAGTCACAGCCACAGCTTGCACTGAGTTCTTTATGTTTCATCTCCTACTATTTGCACTATGGCTTTTTTGCTATTGGCTTTATACCACTGCCAATATTCCCCCCTTACCCTGTACTCCATACTATTTTGACTTGACTCCTAGTTAAATCTGGAAACTTGCTGCTGTAATTATACATAGGCCTGGCAGGTAACACTAACATTCACCTCTAAAAGAGGACCTGAGTAGGTTTTGTTTGTTAGGAATAGGGCAGGATAGGAGATGTCTTCTGTTTTATGCCTCCTCAGAGCTTCAGAGCTAGCTAATGGCTTGAGCTCTCTGGACCTCACTCTCCAGGTGGCTTCAGAGGCAGTGTCTCAGTGACTTTGGATGGCAGTCAAAGCATGTTTTTCTGCTGACCCTGCCTAGTGATATGCTATATCACTATAGCAAGCAGACACTGAATTCTGTGGAATAATGGTGGAATCTGTAGAATTTACTAATAATATTTTTTTACAGTTACACAAATCTAAATGTATGGTTGATACCAGGGATACCAGGGTTTTGTTTCAAACTTTTTTTTTTTCATTTTGTGCTGTTGCATATGGAATCACTATACCAAAGGGAAGCTTCCTAATGGGATTAGTAGGTTTTTGTTCCCTATGCAGCTTTTGACATTCCTTAGGTATTCTGTCTGGTAGCTCTTCCTGCTGTGATTCAGTACAGGAGAATGTTTCAAGCATGTGCATGTGTATGTATGTAATGAATCAGCTGGTCTAGGTTTGGGAAGGGTGAGAAAATCAGTCCTCGTTCATTTTCTTTCTCCAACTTACTTGCTTACTGTATTGCTATGAAAGTTGGAGATCAGGTTTCCCAAGATAAACCTGCTCTTGGGCAACAAATTTAGACTATGTCATTTATGAATCTCAGCTTACAAAAAAATAAACTCTTGCCAAAGGTAGATGTAATTCTCTGTCCACTGAGCTGTAAATTAAGGCTTTTACTCCCCCATCCTGTAGTGAATAATAGATACACTTTTTTATATGTAAAACTAGTAATGATTTTGACTTTTATTTATATTAAATTTTTTCTTTGCTTATAGGTGTGAAAGAAAATGTCGGTCAGCATGCATGAAAATCGCAAGTCTAGGGCCAGTACTGGCTCCATAAACATATACTTGTTCCACAAGTCATCCTATGCTGATAGTGTCCTTACTCACCTAAACCTCCTGCGTCAGCAGCGTCTCTTTACAGACGTACTTCTCCATGCTGGAAACAGGTCGTTCCCCTGCCACAGAGCAGTTCTGGCTGCCTGTAGCCGCTACTTCGAAGCAATGTTCAGTGGAGGACTGAAAGAGAGCCAGGACAGTGAAGTCAACTTTCACAATTCTATTCACCCAGAAGTCCTGGAGCTTCTTCTGGACTATGCATATTCCTCCAGAGTTATCATCAATGAAGAAAATGCAGAGTCACTGCTGGAGGCAGGTGACATGCTGGAGTTTCAGGACATTAGAGATGCTTGTGCAGAATTTCTGGAGAAAAACCTTCATCCCACCAACTGTCTTGGTATGCTGCTGCTGTCGGATGCTCATCAGTGTACCAAGCTGTATGAGCTCTCTTGGAGGATGTGCCTTAGCAACTTCCAGAGTATCAGTAAAAGTGAAGACTTCCTCCAACTGCCAAAAGACATGGTAGTGCAACTCCTTTCCAGTGAAGAATTAGAAACTGAAGATGAAAGGCTGGTATATGAATCAGCTATCAACTGGGTCAACTATGACCTGAGTAAGCGCCACTGTTACCTGCCAGAGCTACTGCAGACAGTGAGACTGGCCCTCCTGCCAGCCATATACCTTATGGAGAATGTGGCCATGGAAGAACTTATCACCAAGCAAAGGAAAAGCAAGGAGATTGTAGAAGAATCAATAAGATGCAAGTTGAAGATCTTACAGAATGATGGAGTGGTCACCAGCTTGTGTGCCAGACCCCGAAAAACTGGGCATTCACTTTTTCTTTTGGGTGGCCAGACCTTTATGTGTGACAAGCTGTATTTGGTGGATCAAAAGGCAAAGGAGATCATTCCAAAGGCTGACATTCCAAGCCCACGGAAAGAGTTCAGTGCTTGTGCCATTGGCTGCAAAGTGTATATCACTGGGGGGCGAGGATCAGAAAATGGAGTCTCCAAAGACGTGTGGGTGTATGACACCCTTCATGAGGAGTGGTCAAAGGCTGCTCCCATGCTGGTCGCTAGGTTTGGCCACGGCTCTGCCGAGCTGAAGCACTGTTTGTATGTAGTAGGAGGGCACACTGCAGCAACTGGTTGCCTTCCAGCTTCGCCTTCCGTATCCTTAAAGCAAGTAGAACAGTATGACCCTGTGACCAACAAATGGACCATGGTTGCCCCACTGCGAGAGGGAGTAAGCAATGCAGCTGTAGTCAGTGCAAAGCTGAAGCTGTTTGCTTTTGGTGGTACCAGTGTTAGCCATGACAAGCTGCCCAAAGTCCAGTGCTACGATCAGTGTGAAAACAGATGGACAGTACCAGCCACCTGCCCTCAGCCCTGGCGCTACACAGCTGCAGCTGTTCTAGGAAACCAGATTTTTATTATGGGTGGAGATACTGAATTCTCTGCATGCTCCGCTTATAAATTCAACAGTGAGGCATACCAGTGGACTAAGGTGGGAGATGTGACAGCGAAGCGAATGAGCTGCCATGCAGTGGCATCTGGAAACAAATTGTATGTGGTTGGAGGCTACTTTGGCATTCAGAGGTGCAAAACATTGGACTGCTACGATCCCACACTAGATGTATGGAACAGCATAACAACTGTGCCCTATTCATTAATTCCCACAGCATTTGTCAGCACATGGAAGCACCTCCCCTCTTAATTGTGTATATGTTGGCAATTACAAGTTATCAGGTAAGAAATAACAGCTTTGAATTTCACTGTAATAATGCTTTTCAAAAAAACTTTTGAGCAGCAGTTCTGAGGAGGGGTGAGTATGTTTGATGCAATTTTACATCTGGATCACCTGAGACTTGTTTACAGGCTGTTGTAAGCCAGGCACCATGTCTTTGATAACACCAGATCCTGGAAGTAGTTTGCCACGTATCTTGCACCCACTTTTACAAGGCGTTTTCCTGCATGATTTAGGTGTAAAAGACAGAGAAAAAATAGCATTTTCAACTTGTAGGGAAATGCAGATAATCCTTTGGAAATTGACTCTGGCTCTTAAGTACTAAGTGCATGCTAAACAAAGGTTCCAGTGCCATTTTTCTAGTGACTGAGCCTAGGTCACTCTGCATCCAGTAGCAATACCCAAAAAAGATGCAGTAAATTCTGATCTGCAGCCTGATAGCAAATTCACTTGAATTTCCATGCAGACAGCCTTTAAAGAAGGCTGCTGTCTTATGATAGCTGTTTTACAGGGAGTTCAGGCCTAACTTTCAATCTCAGCTGGGCAGTGTGGTTGCATCTGCATGGACTAAGGCTGCGTTTTCTCCATTGTTACACTTTAAAATACAGATTTTTCAAGATACTTATGCTTACATATGTTGAAGTAGGTATAGTGTAAGGAGGATGTGTAATTAATATTCTAGCCTGAAATAATTACTAGTCTATAGCACACACTGTTCCAAAACAATTTAATTATACATAATGCGCCAGGTTCTTACCAGATGCAACTTCAGCATTGTATCTTCTCACAAGCAAGTCTGAATTTGGTCTTGCTTGATTGGTTGTTGTGAATTTCTTATTTTTGTGACGAGGAGAGAAAATTTTTGCTATTAATCTGTGTATTTTGCAACAAACCTGGCAGACTTCCATTTGCGTTGTGTTGCTTTTATTCCTTACTTCCCTCTTGTGGCTTTAGTACGAAATCAGTTACTGCCAGCCAAAAAATGTAGTGATGTCCGTGTTCCTAAATAATCAATGCCCTCTGAATAGTAGTTTCTTTTGGGGTTTGAGCAGTGTATATTGTATTGATGAAGGCAGGCAGGTTATAAGAAAAAGAAAAATAAATACAGTTGCAGTAATTAAACAAGCTATGCATGTGCTTCTGGGTTACCTGAAAGTTCAGACTGAAGAGGATCTCCAGAATATAGGAAGAAGAACTTGTGTGTAAAGACTTCTCTAGGTTCTTCTGTTTGGGACAGATCATTGGGGAGGTTTTTGGTGGTTTTTGCTGCTTTAGACATTTGCCTGACTCTTGCAGTAAATGCAAAACCCAAAGATTTTTGAAGCAGTGTAGATAGTGCAGACAGTTACTCTTGTAGTTGCCTTTCAGTTGTCTGGGAGTTTTGATTGAGTCAAGAATACAAGGTTGGGCCCATGCAAAGCAGCAGCTCAGCTTTGAAATCTACTGTGAAATTGGGCAGTGTTGTGCCATGATGCTCTTCTCTTAGGTGGTTGTTTGCCTTGAAAACACTACTCCCCTCTCCCCACTTTGTTCTTCCTGACTTTTCTTCAGAAAGCACAGTAAAAGCTAGAGGCTTACCAGGTCCTGGTTGCTGGCAGTAATTGCCCCCCTGACAGCAAATGGAAACCCTCATTTTTGTGTGTCAGCAGCCTCCCTAGCTGGGAACTACATCTTGATATCTTCAGTTAATTTGTATTATTACTGACTTTATGTGGTTCTCAGTGTTATCGGAACAGCAGTATTGAATGCCCGGACTGAGGTCTGTGCCAAGAAAAATATTGACTTATTCTTCTGAGTCTGACTTAATTGTTCTGGAGTTGACAGTGCATGAGGGAGTGTTTTATTTTGAAAAAGAGTTCTCCGAATATAACGGTGCACAAAGCTTTCCTTTACTCCGCAGTATCTTGTTAAAAGCCATTATTTTATCTTCGCTAACACACAAGACAACTGCCTTAACTAGCACACAAGATAACTGAATGTAGCTATAGACTGAAATCTCTCCAGTGCTGTGTGCTCATCCAGCAAGTAGGTTGTTTTTTTTTCTACTGACTCCTGCTGCTTTGTCGGTGGGTGGGAGGGCCAAAAAGGAAATTACTTGTGATTACTCTGTTTTAATGGTGCTGTGTGGCCCCAGCCTGACAGCTTTTAGGAAGACTTCAGCCTGCTTTGTCTTGTTCCTCAAACTCAGGAGTTTTGAGTCTGTTTTTTTCCTCTCTGTTTTGGAATTGTTTATAGCTTTTTTAAAGTTCATCCCATGACAAGAAACACTGTTTTGACTCAGTGTTGATAGTCTGTTTTGATGGGAAGAATGTCAAGCTATGCTGAAGAATGCCTAGAAAAGACTAATCAACACTGACTGGACCCCTTTTTTTAGACATAAAAAAAACTAACCCACACTTGCAAAAACGCTATGGACTGTTAAGTAGGCTGGGTTGTTTCCTGTGAATGTTCTCTGTTGCTCGTAGACATTACAGCCTGAGAGAGATGTGGTGTGTTCAAAGGATCTGTGAGTGCACTAGAGCTCATTTGCATTGTAATGAAGTAGGATTTGCCTTCTAAAATTCTAGCAGTGCTGTCAGAAATTATTGTGATGAACTGATGATGGTTTGGAAGCTGGAATTTTGATACAGCTTCACAGTGAAAAAGCAAAGCAAATCTCAGTATCCAGAGGCTGAGTTTCTCATTAAATAATTGATTTTATAAAGGGCTCTAGGTAGGATTCATTGATGGATGGTATATTGCTGTGTAAAAAGAAATTAAACAGAATTCTGCTTAAATGAATAGTAGATGTATTTTAAGTAAGGGAGTTCTATGGCTCTCTCTCTGTTGTGAATAAATTCAATTCAGAATTTGTTATGGTCAACAGAGGTATTGGGGCAAGACAACTTCACCTTCCCTTCTGCTTTGTTCCAACTGGGTTTGTTTTGGCTGAGGTGTAGAAAAAGCTCTGCACTGAGTGTTCTTGTCGATTTTTGTGAAAGAGGAGTTACAAAAGGTTGTTTGCTTAAAACAAGTCCACAAACTTTTAAGATTCTGGGGGAATATAAAAATGTGGAAGTATGCAGGATACAGAGTCCGTCACTTTGAAGTGTATCAGGCCACTTTGATTTAGGTTTCAAGTGACTGAATTTATACCCAAAAAATTAGTCAGTCTTTCTGCAGTCAATAGTTTATGTATTAGTAGCTGGGTATTGCACAGGAACTTTGAGGTTCAGGGTGGGTGGGGAAGCCTGTCAACTGGGTTGTGTCCTAAGCCTAGATTTTAGATTTTCGTTGACATCTAACAAAAACCTTATGGTATATTGTTGCAGCAAAACCTTTTAAGTAATTTCTCTCTCCTTTTCCTCCTCCCCTTCCCATGTTTTTAGTTTACTCCTTTATTTGGAGAAGAGAATTGGAACCTCAGACCTGGAGAAGTTTTTATGAAGAAAAATCATTCAGCATCTCTTGCATTTGAAGAAAATCATCTGCACCTTGTAAATTATCCAACCTAGACATGAAGGAATGGGAGAAGAAGCCCTTGTCTTCAGTGCTTCAACATGTGGTTTAAGTATGAATGGACAAACCTCTGATCTGGTCCTTATGCTAGTAATTGTGGATTAATGCCAATGTTAATCAGTTCTTCAAAGATGGAAAAAAAACAGAGACAGAACTTCCCTTAGCTGTGCACCACACAGCACTTGATTTCCATGGACCCCACTGTTTTTATGTGAAATTTGAAATGGTTGTCACCTCTCTTTGTGGTGGTTTGAAGTGCCACTGCCAGCTGCAGGGAAAGCAGGCCAGGTCTGAAACAGCAAGATGCTGCTGTGAATGAAGATACAGCGGCATTGCTGCTGAACTCTGCTGGCTGGAGTGTGCTTGCCTGTGGGCAGTGCCTACAGCATCTGTTACACCCTGTGTTGCATTGTCCAGTGTGCAGTAAGTGACCTTCTGCTTCACAAGGACCAGTCCAGTGGTGAAATATTTTTGCAACAGTGGGGAACAAATATTACATCTCCAAAATGCTCATTGTTCCTGTTCCTACCTGTATTTATAATTCAGTCTGTCCCTTTCCTATTATGTTACTTGTTGTAGATATAGTTATTTATTGTTCAGTGCTTGCATGCTGAAACAATGCCTGCAATTGTCCTCATGTTGCAAGGGCTTGTGTGAATTGTGTGTTTTGCACATGTTGTGATTGCTGACTTGCTCTGCTGCACAAAGAAAGAAAACTATTGGGTAACAGTTGGAGCTGGGAGGGAGGAGTGGCTTCCCAGTCGGAAATGGAAGGATTGCAAGACAGGATTTTAAATTACACATGTACTAAAGGAAGAAGCCATGGAGGTCACTTTCTCAGGCCACCAGCTCCCCAGGTTGCATGTGGTGTGTCTTGTAGATGGTGTCCTTGCACCATTTCATCTGTTGGTCATGCCTTTCAATTTCTAACCTGGAAATAGCCAAAGTTCCTTGCAACACTCATTTTGTGCAGCTTCCTGATTGCAACGCAAATACTGTGGAAGAGCTTCTGGATACCAAGCCCAGATGAAGTCATTGTCCAAACTTATTTATTTATTTATTTGGTTGGAGGAGGGTTACCTACCATATAGCCACATTGTCCTGAAGGAGTGGAGAATGGTGATTCAAGAATGAAAACAGAAAAAAACCTCAATATAGGTTAATGATGAAGTCTTACAGAAAAAAAAAGAAAGCAGAAATTTTGCACTGACTGGATTGCCTCATCCATCTGGATTTCAGATCATCTGAGTGGCCAGATGTCGAAGACCCAAGTGCTCTAGAAAAATTCTTATGGGGATAGAAAATGAATTTCAAACCTCTTATCTTAAAAAAAAAAAAAGCCCTCAAACTCTGCTGCTTTTTATTTTTGTTGTCCTGGTGTGTCTTTAATCACTTGGTTGCTCAGAAGCCTCAGATAATCCTGAGAAACTAAACCTTGACGTTTAAATAAAATTTTTTCTTATTGTTCTGTTCTTTGGACAGAGATGAAGCTACTCTTAGGAATTTCAGAAGCTTGTGTTTCACAGATACTTTCTTTGCCAGATCCTGTCGTGAAGCTTGTATTGTGTTTTTTCTTAAATGTTTCTGGAGCCCAATATAACTGGCACATTCAGTAACATGGCTGGTGTGTGCTGTGCTATAAGTAAACAGCTGCATGTGTGCATGCAAAACAAAAATAGTCACATTGGTGATGCTTGCCTTTCTCTGTGACATTGATGTAGCTGTATTTGTGAAAGCTTTGTCATCTGAAAGTGTTTACATTGGTCACTGGAAATTTCTCTGCGCTGCCTTACATTTGATTTGCTGTTTGGAGTAGACTCTTTACATTTCAGAAATAAAGTATTTGGAGTTCTGTGAATACTGAGAGAACATTGATTAATCAGCAGTCGTTTGCAGTTTTTAAAAGGGTGAGTTCCAGCTAGATGTGATAAAATTATAGTTCCACTGATGAAACTGATTCCTAGAAGTGGTAGATAAAAAGAGTATTTAAATCCACAGCCTCTCTACCCTTGCCACCCCTTAGATGACCTTTAGCAATAGGAGAACAGATTAGGATAGGTCTTCTTGTCTCCTTTCTATATCCCTGTACCTGCACCGGTTGCCATGTTGAAGAAACAGCCTTGAATTTTTTTTGGTCTTTCATCTTGTGGATCACTCTCAGGGGTGTGAAGGGAGCCATAAAATCAGACTTCCTGTGTTTTCCATGTCCTCTCCCCAGGCACTATCAATTACATAAGGTACAAGGAAGTAAAGAACTGGGTCCCCAGGGGCCCCTGTGTTTGAACAAGGACATGTAGCTTTGAGATATGTGCTCTCTGTCAAGCTGATCGGAGTCCAGAGGTGAAGCTGCCTTGTATCTGACTATTTAGCTTATGAAATCTGTTTTGTAGCACCATGCGGCTTCCGAAAGTGCATCTGTTTCCAAACTTGTGGTCTGCTTTCAAGTCCTCGATTAATTCCTGTGTGTAGGCTGAAGGAAACTGAAGTCAGGGTGGGCCTCTGACACTGCAGGGAATACACTAGGCTCTTGCTCTATGAGCTGTTGTGGGAATCCTGGCTAACTACTTGACCATTTCAGTGCTGCAAAACACCCCAGACTTAGAAGCAAATGCAGTTCACAGCAGAGTGCACACAAAAACCCTGGCATAAAATGGGAAGGTTCTTCTTATTTTGCAGGCTGGTTACTGTAGAAACATAGAACAAAGGACAGCCTTCCTCTTCTGGTATAATTGTGCAGCCCCTTTTCTATATGTCTGACACCTGTCTGAATAAGAGTGATTAGAACAGAATAACGTTCCCATTCCTGGCCATTGAAGATGTGGTTTATGTGCTAAAAGAAAACTGCAAGTGAAGAAGTAAAATTGTCTAAGTTGTTTGCTAATATGTCTTAAGATTTTGTTAAACTCACTTTTTTTCACAATGTGAAACTGAAGGTCAATAAATTATTAGGTGTTTCCTCTCCATTGAATGTTTATTTGAAGTGTTGTCTCTTCCTCCCCTCTTTCTTCACCCCTAAATGCTTTGAATCCATTATAATGCCCTTTTTAATGTCCTCTTAAATGAAGCACATCAGCAACATGCAATTAAATGCTTTGGTTTAAGCTTCTGCTTCAGCTGTGCTTTCCTTCCCTTTGTTCTCTTCTGCTGCTTTTACTATGATCTCTATCTCAAAGTTCAGCAGTTAAAACTCAGAGAGCCTCAAAACATTTAAGAACAGGAAATGCAAGTTTGTTGGTGCTTGCAGTTTAGTTCGTGCCTGATACCACTTGGAAGTGGAATTAGGCATCTTGAATCCTTTCTAATTGTCAAGTCAAAAAATGCTGGCTGCATGTAAAACATTCCAATTTTTCTATATAGATGTATAGTCAAACTCTTTGAACTTCTCATCTTACATTTTTGTGTATACATGGTGGTGGGTTTTTTTTGGTTGGTTGTTTGGTTGTTCAAATGCATTTTAATGCTCTTGATTTTCTGCTTTGGCTTAGCAACTGTCTGGCCTGAAAGTGTTGCTGAACACTGTCCAGATATAAAATAGCAAGTTTTCTGACATCTTCCGAATTACCTCTGTTGAAACTCCTGCAGCTGCCCTGAGAAAAGCCACAGGTTTCTTTGTGGTTCTTTCTTTGCTCAGAAGAGTTGGGGCCATAGTATTAAATGACTTTCTGGCCTTGGCATGGCTTGGTTAACCTGTGTTTGAGATACTTGCCATCAGTTTTGGCTGGGGGACTGGGACACTTAGACAGTCTTTAAATATGAAGAATACCAGAAGAAATCAGCCTTTCCACAGAGCAAGGTAAAGTTAAATTCGTTTCAGTGCTTATTGCAAGCTCTTTGCTGGACAGTAACCTGGGTTAGTTTCTTTTATTTGGATTTCACCAGGGCATGGAATGTTTACAGCAGTGCTGGGCATGAACAAAGTGCTGTAGAGTGATTCAACTGATGTCATTTTAGGGCACTTATTCTATCTGCTCGTGGATTCAAACTCCTTTGCCTGGAAGTTCTCTCATGCTGGAGGTTCTGATATTTATGCTGAGAGTAAAAAAATGAATTACATTTAGGTTTTAAACAACTGATGATCTGTACAAGACATCTGCAAGGTGTTTGCTTTATTCATAGTAAGTATGGAAACGAAATGCCTTGAATGATTAGAAAATAATCAGCTCATTAGCACTGACTATGGCTTCATCAAGCATCCTGGGGTGATCAGCCCTGACCTGTGAAAGTCTCAAAGGCCTTGTTTATGCTAGTAAATTGAATATGCCTGGGGATGGTCTGGCATGGAGGCCAGCTGGCAGGAAACAGCCTTGAGCACTTTGAGCAGCCCCTTGTCCTGGCGAGACAGGGTGGCTGCATGCAAACTGTTTGGAGTGGCTGCTGCAGTGCTCTGGCTCCTGAACCCTATGCGGGAACACACCAGAGGAGTGCGAGTTTGCATGGGCCAAAACCATGTTGGGGCCTCAAATGATTGAGCAGAACGGACAGCCTGTTCTGTGCCTGGGAGCATGCCCGAATGCAATTTGATATATTGTCATTGTCCCAGCCAGAACAATGAGTAACATCACCTTTAGGTCCTTGATAGCTGGGCAGACTGGTAACTGGTTGTATGACCCAGAATCAATGACCTAAATGCTGATGAAGGTGGAGGGAGGAAGGAATGCTGTCTCTTGAGTGACACAGACCTTGGTAAGTGGGAAAGATGGGTGCTGAAGAGGTAGAGTCATGCAGCTTCTTTAGATCCAACAACATGAAGCTTTGGAAGTGCAGAGAGGGGAGGGTAGGAGTGTCCACACTGTAGGTGAAAAATGTTTGGTGTGCCCAAAGCCATCCTGGTGGCAGTGCCCTGTGGGCTTTGCAGCCGGAGCATGGTGTCTCCTGGTTTCAAAAAAAGAAAATGGAGCAGAGTTCTATCAGAACCATAGCACAGGTGTACACATGGGAACACATGTGTGTGCCTATAACCCTGGCTGGCAGACACTGAATGAGACAAATCACTTTTTTTATAAAGGATCATTAGTCCCCAGTTTTACCCAGTATGGCCTCATTTTTGGCCCTTACACCACTTACAACTGTATAATTTACTCCCATCCACAGTGTGAAAGGCTGTGATCCGAAATGGTCTGTCATCTGGGTGTGTGTATGCATGTAAACCATACAGAAACATAAATACCATAGAAAAGCCTTATGTTTATACAATTTTTTACATTTGTGTGTGACATGAAACCAAGTACAAGCTCATTCAGTAGTAACATACACATATACACAATACACACATAGACTATCTGTCTTCTGTGTGTCTTTAATAGTGGTCTGTGAATTTTAAAGTTTCATTATTTGTTAGAAGCTGTACATTTAAATATGAGAATTACCCTTGAAACAAAACATGGTACATAAGGCGTGACTGTGAATTAAAATACGTGGCTAAATAAATTACAAATCTCTTTCATAATCATGTTTAGGCAATGCTTCTGGCATGGCAATGCTCTGACACTCAGGAAACCAAACTAGACAATGTGTCTTTTTTTTGTGTGTGTGTGTGTCTAGTTACCCTAGAAACCATAATCTGTATCTCTGAAGCAATGGGGAGCTATGAAGGAGGCAAAGCCACAGGAGTTTTCTTCTAAGACACCTTCTAATCCTTCTCTTATGTTATCAGACATTCAGTAAATTACTTAGTGCTTGGTAGTAGATGAAATTCATTTGATATTTTGTAATCACACTGGAATTTGTGGGTCATAGTCCATGCTCTGATTCAAAGGTAAACTTTATGGCTGTGTTACTTAATTGCAATTACATATTTATACAAGCCAAAGCCACAAATACAAACTAAGGCTTTACAAACCTCCATCTCTTTCCAGGAGATTTTAACATACCTCATCACATTTCAACCCAACAACAGGTTCGTTAAGGAGCAAAAACACTTAGTCCTAGCCTCAGGCTGAGAAGCTGGGGCGTGGGGGATTTGTTGAAGGGTACATTAGAAGGAGTAGCAGAATCTCCTTAGTTCTCCCAGCACCTTCTCCTGGAGGCACTGGGTACACTATACCAATCAACAAGATGTCAGAATGCTTTGTGAGACTTGCTGTGAAAACTTGTCATCTCGTTCATGTTGTTAATTGGCTTGAGAAGAGTTAAACTATTTACAGAGGTGTTGCCTCCCAAGACTAACAGAACCAGGTCTAAAAGAAATAAGGACTTACCATCAGATAAACACAAGCAACCTGGCTTTTTACATAGCAGCGAGGAACAATAATTCTTTCAGGCAGATGGTTACTCTTTACTTAAAAAGTGCTGATAGGAAGCAGAAAAGTTTAGGGAACTGCTGGTAGCAGAGTATTAACACAGACTTAAGTGTTATCCTGCTCCTTGGCATCCCTCCCAGTACAGAGAGGTACTGAGCAGAAGAAAGATGCAGATTGGACCTTTTATCTTTGAGGCAATAGACTTTCTTTTCCATTCCAAGAATAGAAACATCTTGTCTTAAAACACTTGGAAGGAGTATTTTAAAGCCTGGGGGTCCTATAAAGGGACTCAATCAATGTGGACTTCCTCCTAGGGTGAATGGCTGGCTGGAGTGTCTTGGTTCAAGGTTTCAGGAGCAGCTACATGAGAGGAGACTTGTGGTTGGTGAAAGTGTCCCTGAGTACACAGCATAGTGGTCCAGCTTTCATTTTCCTATGAATGTATCCTTTAATTTCCCTCACCCCATCTTTGCTCTTACCATATTTATGCTATTTACCATACCTGTGTAAATTCCTCATGGAGCTGTTGCCCTAGGCCTTATAGTTAGACAGGGAACAGTGAATATTGCAGAATTAGGAGGAAGGGAGGTAAAAAACTTTTGGGGGTGTTTGCTTACATATTGCCACTGAATATAGTCCAGGAGCTATATACCATGGCCTGATAATCCTGTGGAGTATCTGCCTTTCTCCTACTCTACCTGTATGTCTCAGCCACACAGCTTGTAGCTATTAGCTTTTTGCAGCCCTGTGTGACACAGACCTGTGCTTAGCTGTTTCTGGTTAACTTGTCAAAAACCCTGGAAGCAGTTGTATCATAAGGTGACATCTGATGTAAGGTGTTAGCCAGGGCCTTTTGGCTATAGAAGGGTTAGTCATCTGTGCTGATGTATGTCCTCTGTATGTCCTCTTCTGGCTGAAGCATGCCTTTCATGTTTGATCCTGCAAATGGGGTTCTGGAACAGCTGGGTGGATGCAGATGCTCTCACAAGGGACTGCCTCACTTTGTTCATGTATCTCCAAACAGTTTCCTGGTTACTAGGAGTATTTTATGTCTTGTTTATTGACTACTTTGCATTTGCAGCAAAACAATTTGTGTTGGTATGAGCAATTCCCTCTCCCCCACTTTCCACACTGGTGAAAATACCTCCTGTTTAGTCACAGAGCAGTAAGCCTGTCTTTCATCACCCGGTGGTTTTTTTCAGATTTGCCAGTCTTCTAGTGATGGACATTCAGTTTACTTGATTTTCTGTACAAAAGTGGAACATTTTTTTGAAAGTGTGAATTGACGATGGCTGGGAAATGGCACCTGTGTCCCCTTGGCCACAGCATTGAAGGTGCTGGGTACTGGGGGGTGAAAGGACATCTGCTTGGCTTAAAAGCAGCTTTTTGTGGGAGATGCTTTGGTTCTGCCCAGAGATGGAGGTGTTGATAATAAAAGCGTTGAGTGGCACCTTGAGAGACATAGGAACTTTCTTCTAGTTGGAGCAGACCTAATAGCCTCCAAGATGCTAGAGGAAGTTTCCTAGGAACCCAGGAAAAGATTTTGTGGGGTTTCTTCAGTGCTTGCAATTGCTGGGCCTGGGCAAGACTCGAGGGAAAAAAAAAAAATTTCCTGTCATGCATTTTTCCTCCAAGAAAGCATGACATTTGTGGTCATGCAACTCTACTTTTTAACCTCACATAGTGCATTTGGATTTCTACTTAAAAGTTATTTTATCTGATAAATAAATATCTATAGTAGAATAAATAGATATCTGCAGTAAAATATTAACTTCCTGATCGAAAGCCCCTAGACATCTATGGTCTGTTTTGCTGTCATGAAAAGGTAGAGCACACTCACCTCAAGCTTCATGCAGGGTTGTGTTAAGCTGCTGCTTGGTGTTTCTTAACTGACACCACAGGCAGTAAATGGGAAAAATGACTGGACCTGTTTGCAGCCCCAGAAACTGGGGACGTGGACCTGGAACCTGACTCTGCACTGAGGCTCAACTTCTGATAATTATAGGTGCAGCTGCCAATAAGTTAAGGTGCATTTTCTCACTCTTTGCAGCTATTTTGGTCCTTAGAAGTACAAGTAATTTCTTTCTCCTACTATAGCTAATTTCAAATTACAATCAGGAAAATAGTATTTGTGGTAAAAAAACCCTCTGAACCATTAAAAACTGTGGTATGGGTTCTACAAATTCAGACATAAACTATCTGGCTGTTCAGACAATTGTACAATCAAGTTCCCATAATAAGAATATTTAAATAAAAAGGTGTAACAGTAATTTTTAAATCTGTTGGAAAGGCAAATAATGGATTAATTTTGATCTTTAAAATAGACAAAACCTTTTTTTACCTCTATGTTTGTTAAGCTTAAAAGGTTAAAAGCCGGCCTATAAAATGCCTTAGCTTTCCCTGTCATCTCAAATGCAGTCTTTACCCTGAAAGCATGTGTGTGTGTGCTTAACTTCACACAGCCTGAGTATTCCTTTTGAGTTCGGTGGATTAATTCAGAGACCACAATGTTAAGCATGCATCACTTGCAGGATTGAGGCACATGCTAACAGGAAACAATTTCATGATGGAGCACTGCAGACTGCTGAAATGAAGTGTTGAGAAAGAGACAAACTGTAATTTTTTACTGAGGCCATCAAAAAGATTGGTCCATGGACTAACAGGTTTTACTTTCAGTTAAGGGTGCTTGAACAACACAATAGGCAATGACTTGGAAAATCCTATCTAAACAGTACAATTTTGATACTTTTATATTGTCACTCTCAGAATTTATCTAGCATTCTTTTCTCATTACACTGTATTAGTTTCTTTAAAGTGCTTTATTAGTTTCATAAAATGCAGAAACATAAGTGTTCTCTGAATATTCCCCTGTCTAGACAGCAATGTGTGCATTTTAAAAAATTGCAAAACACTTCCCAGCAGTTTGCCAACAACTGTATTGGAAGAGAGGGAGACGATGTTTCTTGTTTCTTCTCTGAATAAATAGGAAGAGACTAACTAGTTAGTGATCTTGACAGCCAGTTTGAGAATTCAAAGTATTTGTGAAGAATTAGATGCAAAAACCCTAAATTTATTTCTTTCTGTTCTTATGGTGATGAGAATTAGTGATCCACACATTTTCTGCTGCTGTTGGACACCGGCAACACCTCTGATGGAAACATGCTCAGTGAATGTGCTCTGTTAGCACTGAGAATACCTGGGAATCAAATGCTTGGACTAGGGCTACAGTCAGGCTGGGGCAGACAGTTGTTACTCTAGCTCAGCATCCTGCATGGATTAATCACCTGATAGAATGCATCAGAGCAGTCGTGAGAAACCCTGCAGTAGGAACCTGTGATGCATCTAACCTTCCTGGGGAGTTTCTTTTTGCTTTCCTGGATATGAGAGGGTTTCCTTGAAGTTACTGAGACTGTGTACTGCCTCTCCCAGAGCATTCTGTAACCAGTGTCTGAGTTATTTTGTCTGCCAGCCGCCACAGCTCTGGGAAATGCTCTTTCTTCACCTCATTTTTCACTTGACCCTGCAGTAAGGGACAGAAGATCTTGAACTGGAAAATAGTGCACATAACAATTTTGTAGTTTTATTGGTATGTAGACTGAAAATAAGTGCCTATCCAGCATGTTCAAGCACCACACAATCACTGTATCCCAGGAGGGCTGAGATTGGAAGGAGCCTCTGGAAATGGTGCAGTTCCACCTCCACCCCAGCTTCCAGCAGGGTCAGTCACAGCAGGTTGCTCAGGTTTGTGTATCTCCAAGAATGAATATGCTGCAACCTTTCTGGGCAACATGTACCAGTGTTTTACCAACCTCACAGTAAAATATTTTTGCTTATGTAGAAGTGGAATTTGTTATATTTCAGTTTGTGCGCATTGTTTCTTGTGCTGTCACTGGGCTCTGCTCTGGAGTCTGGATATGTCTCCACTTCCTCCCATCAGGTAGTATATCTCTTCAATTTAGCTATGTTTTAAATATAGACAGATGTTTCTCTTTTTAAAATTATCTGCTGAAATGAAAGAAAAGAATGCTTTAGTGTAGTTTGCAATGAATCTAGTAGAGGCTACCTCTGACCCAAATAACCAAGATTTGGGACTAAATTAAGAATGATGTATTATCATATACCTGCTGAATTTAGAGTGTCTTGTGGAGCAGGCAATATCTGTCAAATCACAAACTCCATGTATTGTGTTTTCTTAATGGTTGAACTTGGTGATCTGAGAGGTCTTTTCCAACCTTAATAATTCTATGATTCTTTCACAAGGACTTTTACTCTGTGAACCCTGAATCTATTGATCATGTAGATAAGATATGGTCTGCTGCTCCAGCACACGCATTTATGTATTTTCATAGTACAATAAAGGAAGGATCAATGTTTTTGTGTAAGGCACCTAAAAATCACAGTAATTTTATAGTCAGGCTGTATCTTTCCAAAGGTCAAGGTGGATAACCACTGGGATGGAGGACGGTTGATTAGCAAATATATTAAAATCTGTAAGGTTTGGAAGGAAAATACTTCCTGTTGTTATCCAGTAAGTGACACTTTGTGCCTGTAGCTGGATCTCGATTCTGAATCTTTTTGGTAATGCAGTGCTCACAAAGAAATTAGTAGGAAATGGGTGTGTGAAACAGAGCACAACTTTTGCAGACCTACAACCAACAAAGTACAGATCTTGCTAATTGTGCATTCTTTTGGCACTGGTATATTGTAGGCAGAGAAGGTGGTGTTGAAAATTCTAAAATACAGTATGAGAGGCTTTTTTAGGAGGTATGAGTTTATTAGCAAGTGAGTAAATAGTGTATTGTGCTTGACACAGAGAGTAGAAGACATGGTTTATTCACCAGGTCAGTGTTATAACCTGTGTTGTAGATCAGAAAGAGAGAATTAGTTGCATATGTTTTGTTTTGACATTTCCAAAACTACTTCCAAAAAAAAAAAAAGAGAAAATATGGAGGGTGCCTTGACGGAGGCCACTGCCCACAAACCTTCTCTCAAACAGGTCCATGTGGGTAAAAATATCTCCAGAACAGTGGAATTTTGTAGGGAAAAGCCCTTGAACATTCAGCACTTAGATTTATGTTGTTTCCCTTTTCCATGAATTTCAGACACAATCTTTTACCTACTGTTTTTGAACCATGACAGTTAAAAAAGTATTTTCAACCAAAAAATTGGATATTATTTTTTCAAGATATTTGCTATTTTAAAAAATGGTATTTCAAATAACTAAAATGTTAACTTCTTTCTATTTGCATTAAAGAAGTGTGATCATAGTGCCATAGGCCCAAGCTACAAAAGGTTTGATGAGCTGTAGGACTATCAGATCAGTGCAGAATATCTGTATATGAATTTCGGTTTCCAGCCTCCCTCAGATATCACTTAGTGTGATTCAGATATTCATATCTAATCCTGCTTTCATCTGATCACACATAATCTCTCTGCAACCTTCTTAACAGGCTGCCTTTTGTTAATAAGGCCTGCTAGAAATGTTCAGGAACTGGAATCTTTCTGCCTCCAATGGAAAAATCTCAAACTTGCTGGCCAGATTAAATTTGGCATTTAAATTAATGCAAATTGGTGTTTATTATCTTGAGAAATTGAAAAAATATCTGATGCTGCCATGTCTACCAAAAATATATGTTTTTCAATCTAAAGGAGTGTCTGTATGCTGCGAAAATGTACCATTATGTAAGCCCATGTTCTCTGCAGGACTTGTTCCTGACTGCAAAGCCAGTGAGATTCAAGTCTGACTGTTATTGCTAAGAATCTTACACGTACATCTGCTTGAATAGTCAAGTGAAAACTTCAATTTTGGTTATGTAGAATAGATGAGTGGAAGTAACAGGTTGTTCTTAGGTTGTTCTACCACATAACATGTGAAGAGTAAGAAAGTGTGTCTCCTGTCTGGAGGCAATCTTCCTAAATGCTGAATATGTTGTGCTTTGAATAGCCTCGTGTTTTGGGTCTGGTTCATGACAAAGTATTGAAGAGTTTGGCTAAGAGTTGTGTACTGCATAACTGCTCCAGCTGTCAGCAAGGAACAGACTGGGCTGTATGTGACTGCTGCTGAGGATATTGCACAGAGGGCATGCTCTCTATGCTCTTCCCTGTGAATATTGGAAGGATGAGGTTTCATAACTCTTTCATCACCAGAAGGTGGTAGGGAACTGTGATCTGTTCCAAGGTAACTTCATTAGGCATTGCTGGGAAACATACTCTTTTAGAGAATTTGGGAGCAAAGCAAAAAGGCTTCTTGTTTCCCAGGGGAGAAACAAAGGGCTGAGAAAATGGTGGGATGAGGAAATTCATGAAAGATGGCCTTTGTCAGCAACTTTCACCTCTTGATTGATGCTGGGTGTTGGACTTAGTTACAGAGAACAAGCTGCATGCCTTGCACTTTGCTGACTTTAACCACAGCAGGTTTTGCTTTTGCATGTTGTGATCAGTTTTTGGTCAGTAAATTGAGACAGATCACTCCTGTTGAAAAGTATGCAATGAAGGGGTAAAAACATCCCATTACAAGAACAGAATCTACTACTCAATCAGTAATATCTGTAAGTTAGTAAATTCAGGAGAATGTAAATTCGCTCTGGCAGAAAGTATGCCTAGACCTGTTGTAACAGTTAAGCACAACAAGTTAGTGGTTTAATTTACTGACAAATGTGTAGCCCATGGGTTCTAGTTTGCTCAGCCGTGGGAAAAGCCTTGGTTGTCAGTTCTTCTTCTTGCCAGGGGAGAAGTGATGACAGCTGAAGATTTATTTGTCTGTCACACTTCCCTCCTATGAATGAGGAAGGAGTCCAAAGGGATCATTAAATAAGCAGAATTACTTAGTGGAGATATGTGAAAGGACAGATGAAACTGAGGTGGAGCTTTGCAAAAGCTAACCTAACTGGTGGAGAAAGAAACTTCCCAACAGTGACAACTATACAGAGACTGGGGAGCAGGGGACTATTCCTGCTGGAAAAGCAAATCACCATGAGATGGCAAGAACTGGGAATAAGACAGACAGTCCTCAGAAGACCAGGAGTGTGTTTTTCAGCTGAATTCAGGACTGTGAATGCAACTAGTATAGGGAGCACCACCATACAACTTAACCTCTTGATGTCTTTTATGCAGCCTCTATTCCAAAGTACTCGGCCAGATTTTACCATATTCAAAAAAAAAAGGCAGCTGATTTGGGACAAAATGCAACAGTTAAGATGTTTTTGTATCAGATTTTATCCTGTTTTCACACCTATCTGCTAAGGTATTACTGCTATTACAGTAGTCGATGGTTTTCTTTGTAGAGTTGCATGGTGTGTGACTCTTGGGTGGTGTTCTGTCAGCTCACTGAGCATTGCAGGCATCTGACTGGAGTCTGCTTCCTTCGCCCTTCCACAGGAACGTTAGGACTACACAGGCGGGAAATGGGACTTTTCTGGTAAGGGAGAGCTGGTGTGCAAGAAGGAATAAGTAAGAACAGGCTCTTTATAGAAAATCCTGAAATTAACTTCCTTTGAATCAAAGAGCCAATAAATTGCACTTTTGCTCACATTCAGTTGACTTCTCTGAATCAAAGCTTACCAGAATGTGTGTATACATTCATGTATAAGTACAGGTGTAAACATAGGAAGCACCCTTGCCCTCATACTCAGCTGTCCTTTGCAGCACCCATGTGTGCTCAGCACACTGCTTGAATTCACTCATTTTTATGCTGATGAGGATGGAGTAAGAAGTTGCACAGGGCAGAAGAGACATCTGCATTGTACTTGAATAAATCTTTCAAATCCAGGCTGTGAGCTAGAGAAGTATTATCAAATTAAATATTTTATTATGCAGTAAATTACTGCAAATGGTCAGAATATTACATTTAAGGGGAAGAGTGCAGAACCATTTTTTAAACAACAAGCTGTTAAAAGTTAGTGTTATATTTTGTGGCTAGAGCATCATATTTTTTGTTCATGACCTGGACTGACAGAAAGTTGTATGGGGATGGCTAACATTGTTATGAATCTGAGGAATTAAGCCTTGTAAAGGGTCAGACTATATTAGCTGAAGCAGTAGCAACTTGTTGAGAGTACCATCCTGAGCCCAGTGCTACTCGTTGGCTTGGGCAGGAAGACAACTAAATTCTGCCTGACCGAATGGCACCAAGCACACAATTTAACACTGAATCTGAAAGAACTTTCCACAGCTGATTAGATACCTTATCAAAATGCATTTAAAATCTTGCCTTTGGGAAGTCTGATTTTGCAGTTTAACATTAGGATCTAAGAACAGCCCAAATGTGTTTCCCTAAGTAATATATCTATTTTGTCCCCACTGACACAGATCTCAGGAACCAGACGGTTTCTAATGTATTTGTTCTTAAAATTAGTCCACAGTGGAAGGCTTTGTGCTACGCATTAGCAGAGGGACAGAGAATCTTGTGTGGGTGATTTTATTAGCAATCACTTGGGTAGAAGGAGTCACAGTGATATAACCATGCAAACTGTAATTTTTACTGTTTTGTGCTGTGATAACAAGGGGTTAAAAAATAAGTTTGTGGTGTGGGACAAAAACAAGTTCTGATTTTCTGGAGCCTTAAATAGCATGCAGACTTCTGGACCACCTTCCTCTGAAAAATAATGAGCTGGATGGCTAGAATGAAACACAAGAATATTTGTTCTAAGTGAAATATCTTGACATGTAAAGATATCACATACATACTTTTTCTCTGATCAATTGACAGTCATAAAGTTGTGCTAATATTGCACCAATGCTAATCCGTCCCTTACTGCCTTTCCACCTCTCTCATACAGTATGTGCCTAGGAGGACCTAATTTTTTTTAGGCTCTCCTGCAGCATTGATGACAGAGTCACCTGCCATGCAGCAGCAGTACAGAGAGAGTACCCAGGTGTGCCACCACTGCTGGGTCATGGGGCTCTGGTAAGCTCAGTTGTGTCCATGAAGTTGCTAGGACACATGCACTTTCCTTTTCACCCTCAGCTCTATCAAAGGAAACAAGACATTTCAAAACAGAGGTGCACATGAGCTAGTGGATAAATGTAAAATCTCTTCTTTTGGTTAGAGCCTAACCAGTATTTTCAGCCTGCATTCTCATTCTTTTTTGTTTTTCTGGTTTTTTTTTTCCTTTTCTTTTTTTTTTTAATGTCTCGTCTGAAAGAGCTTAAGGAAGAGTCTTTAATTAACC
Source organism: Rhabdornis inornatus (assembly GCA_013397075.1). Lineage (NCBI taxonomy): Eukaryota > Metazoa > Chordata > Aves > Passeriformes > Rhabdornithidae > Rhabdornis > Rhabdornis inornatus. The sequence goes on along the minus strand of VWZS01003255.1, from coordinate 213,515 downwards.
AGTAAATAGAGTCTCTTGCAACTAAGGAGTAGATTTAGAAGATCCCTCTAATTACTGGAACCAGATTTATTGCAAATACCAGTTTGCTCCCTGTTCAAGTGAGTGTTCCTGTAAAGTGTTACAAAAAGCTTTCATTTGCATCATCCCTCCACTCCAACCGATGTTGCTATTATGTAAAGGGAGGACTTGTTTAAATCCATATGTTCATGTAGTTCAGTTGTTTGAACTGGAAAGGCAGGAGAAATTGGATTCACATGACAGTTCATGAAATTTAAAGTGGTATTCTCACAGTTGATTTCTTGTCATGTGACTGATGTCTCACAGTGTGTCTTGACAGTCCAACTGGACAAGTCAGAAGTTGACTGAGAACTTTGTTTTATTAGACGAATTCTCTAAGTCAAGGTTTATAAGTATTTTGGAGAACTTTCTTAATGACATTTTTATAGAACTCCTAGCTTGAGCTTTTTCCTTACAGAATTACAGAACGATTTCTGTTAGTAGATCATTAAGTCCAACCTTGTCAACTGGACTATGACAGTAAGTGCCACATTCAGTCATTTCTTGAACATGAGTGTTCAAAGTAAGCACTGAGAGCTCTCAATCTCTTGCCATTTTCCTCTGTGCTGTGTCTCACGGCTTATGTATATAAAATTATGTTAATTTAACATCTCTTAATGCCCGTCCTTTTTGGAATCATCTGGTTTAAATTTTGCTTACCTGCTTAGTATGAAACAAGTCTTCTCTGCCTGACTGCATAAGGAAGTCGCAAGTCATTAACAGCTTGTGTTAAAGTACACAGTGGGAATACACAATGTGCCTGCAGTGTATGTTTTGCTAAGGTAGGAAAAAAATGTACCAAATGCTGCAGACTAAGAGTGATGATTGATCTAGGGAGCTAGCTGAAGGACTTTGCCCTGTCCCAAAAATAATTTACAGCTGCCTGGAGAAAGTCCAAACTAATGTGAAATACTTCCATTTGAAACATCAGCTCCCCTCCAGCAGCAGCTTCTCTGGAGCTGCTTGCTCTCAGCGCCAGAAGGTGTTGTTAGAACAGGTTTGACCAGTTAGAGCAATTCAAAGAGCTGTTTAAATAGTTATATACTAGTGTTGCTGGATTAATCTATGTGAAAATGCTTCTACTGCCTCAGTCACCACCACAGTGTTCTAAGATGAACCTTTACCTCTGATCCAAGAATTATTGAGCAGCATTGGTGCCTGGGTTTAGCCCAAACGCTGTGTCAGCAACAGCAGTGCCCAAATTCTCCTAGAAGCATGGGATTGAGAAGAACTAAGAGAGTGGGAAGAAAATGTTTAACTGAAACAGCTATGGAAGAATACAACGAAGAATACAATCCTGTGGTTCTTTCTGCAGGAGAATGCTCTCCTGCTCTTTCTGTCTCTTGTTTCTTCAGGGTGTGTGTCACCCTGAAGCAGTTTTCAGCTCTGCTTTTGGATGTAATTTCAAAAGAGTTAGTAAACAATGAGCTGTGGAGGAGAAGGCTTTCAGCTCTTAGTAATGACCAAATTATAGAAGGAAAGGATAGAGAGGATCAATGACTATTGATTAAGAACAATTCACAGACAGCAAAGGGAATGGAGTGGAGGCATTCTGTAGTAGGTGGAGTACAACACAAACAGAAAAGATCCAGGCCTGCTGGGGTTAACAGTTGCAGTATCTCTATTATTAAATATAACAAAAGCAAAATGTAATCTGTTATTGTTGTAATGCCTTATGTCAATATATCTCAGCTCACAGCATGAGGATGTGCCCAGCTACACCCAGAGCAAGATGTCCAGCATAAAATACAAGAGAACAACAAGTGTTTTCAGATGTCAGAGCATAAGAAAACAGTGGAAAGGTCAAGTGGAGATACATTCTGGGGGCTCTGCTGTTATAGTGCTCTGAAGGAATTACAGATATCAGGCTATCGCTATTGATTCTTCAATGCTTATTGTGATGCCTACTGATGCATTTCAGTTTTTTTTATTCCTCCTTACGGGAGAATATGATGGGAATGTTTTATTTTCTTTCCTTCTTTCTCCAAAATCTGTTCAGAATCAAATAGACTGAAAGCAGATCAGGGGATACATCATACTCTTATTTGGCCTATCAGCCAGGCAATTATGTCTGTCACTGATTTTATCTCACAGATCTCTTCAACAAGTACTTGAGGTCCTAATATATTATACCAGACTTCATATTGCAAATATTGATGTGCACTTAAGTCTCAAAGGAATTATGATCAAGTTTTCACTTGAAGAAGAAAAAGACTAACAGCTGAAACTGATTTTCTTAGATAAAACAATAGCAGGAAGGTTAGTGGCTTAGTCTCTGGGCTCATAATTCTCTAGTTAGAATTGAGTGAATTCTTTTTTCTCATATGTGAACTGAAAATGGATTTCCCAGTAATGTGGTTTTAATACAGCAGAACTGCATGAGAGTTTGTGGATAGTGGATATGTGAAGAAGTCACTGAAGATAACAGGTTACTATACATCATCTAGTCTGCAGGTTCCCATGCCTGCTCCTCCTCCATGGTCAGGGTGAGCTAGTTTGAAATTGTGTGCCCTTTGATGAAAAATGGATGAACCAGTTTTCATATGCCCAGTGATATTGTGAGATGAAACATTCATAAAGGGGCAGTTACTGTAGGAAAAAATTTACTACTAGTTTACTATCCAATGGCTACATGTTATATGTCCTTCTCCACAGGATCATCCACTGGAGTACAAAGCAGGGTTCAGAAAGTATTAATGCCTATAGCAGCTGTGCTGTGTCGCATTATGTCTCATGTGCAGTGGTCCCTAGTAGTGGTTAGTGCTTCAGATACATTCTGTCTTGACCAGGGGAAAGATTCATATTTCTGGGGCTGTTAACCTAGCTGACTTTGAGAAGATCACAAAAACAGCAGTGGTGCAGGAATACCACAATACCTGCTCTGCCTCATTTAGTATATTGGCTGCCAGTGGTCTTTAATCATATACTCCATACAAAGGAAAGCACAAAGAATTCCTCAGCTCTTTTAAAATACTGCAACTATTTCCATCTTATAAATTTTCTCTTGCTTAGTCCTATCCTAATTGTGATCAGGCTGCCTAGATAAGCTATTGGTCTTTCATCTATATAATATGCTTTTGGCCTGAGGCGAAAGTAGAGCTGCTCACTAATGTCAGAAGAACCAAACTAAAATAAACATCCACTTCTGATGTAATTTCTCCAAGGCTTTCCTTTGTGTGTAAAATATTCAATCTAGCTGAAAGCAGTGGTAACTTCTTCAGGCAGTGGCTTTTGCTTTCCTTTAGAAGAAGACTATTACAAGGATTATCAGTTGAAGTGACAAGTTGCTTATTCTGCTCTCATTTCCACCAGCCTGGATCAGGACTAATTCTATTGACTTCAAGGATTTAGTCGCTGTGAGGGAAGAATGTGGGTGAAAAGGTGCTCATAAAGCTGCAGCAGCATTTTGATGCCGATTAGCACTGTTAAGCACCAGCAATCTGGTGTTGCCAGCCAGCGGCTTTCTAGAATTAGCCGGAGTGCTTTGAGCACAGCAACAGTCAAGAGGTCACTTGTATGAGGAGAGTGCTTTTAAAGGGATATTTGATAAAATGTGTACCAGAGTTGTTTCCTTCATTTGTATCGCCTTTTGAAAATCCCCTTCTTCTGTTCTGTTTTGTTTATATGTTTCTCAAGCATTGATCTTTGCAGTGAAGTTTAACATTTCACTTCCTATCTTACTTCCATCCTGTCAAATAAAGTTTCAAATAACTGGAACCACTTGTCTTTCATGATCAAAGTGATAGAGAGACTTGTGTTCTCAAGCTTTCTTGGCAACATGTCAAGAACAAACGCTTCTTGTGCGTAATATATAATAATATGGTTTGCTGCACAGATATATTTGTTTGAAGAAGTGGTAGCTGCATAGCTTTTAGGAAGACCATGAGAAATATAATTTAAGAAATACAAGAAAAACTAAAATAAGATATAGAGGGACTTTATTTTGCTGTAGGGAAAAAACAGATTCATGGACTGTAAGGTCAGACAGGACCTTCTGATCTCTAATTTGACTGACTGTATAATTTAGGGTAAAGAATGTTTGTTAGTATTTCTTGCAGTGGGATTACTTGTGCCCTTCATAAGTTTTTCCAGTTAGTGATATTGCTTAGTAATTTATCTAAACTCAATTGCAATAATATAAAATGCAGACTAAATCTACCAGTTATTTTCCTGATTTCATATGCTGTGAGGTCAGTGACCTGCAAAACCTTTATGATCCCTGTGTTGTGAGAAGAACTCAAGGGCTGAAGTCATAGTGCCCTCTGAGTCTCAAGAAAATCTACAGGTCAATAACCTTTTATTTCTGACCTTTTAACTGGCTCTAGTGGGCCATGAAGACCGAAATGCCAGTTCTTTCAGATTCCTGGGGAGCTTCAAGCCTCTTGAATCTAATTCTCTCTGAGAGTTTTGCTCTCATGTATTCAGGTCACTGGTACTGCAAAAGCAACTTGCAACCATGTGCAAGGAGGAAAATTCAGGGCATCCAGGGTTGTGCATCTAGTGCTACACAGTGAACTCAAGACAGTCATGTAGCTCAGAAACCATTCTTCTGCCTGACAGTAACTCATAGCTTGGTCTTACCTAATCGTGCCTTTCCAGGGAGAACAGAATCCTCATGTATTTCATCCGGATGAGGCCAGTCAATTCACTGGTCTCAGAGTAGCTTCTCTTCAACTCTGCTGTGTACTATAAACTCCATTACTTCCATTTTAGTCATTCTATCTTTTTAAAAATGGCTTGTCTAACTATTCTAAAATCCGTCTATTCTTCTAGCTTTTCTATTAATGTCTATTTTGCAGGCTTCCAAATGTTATAAATTGTCTCCGGACTGATTTGAAGACAACTTCAAGATATGTTGACTTTGAGGGACTGAGGGGTAAAATTCTAATTTTGTTCAACTCCACTAGCATGCAGCCATTCTACTGGTGGAGAGAAAGGCCATTTCCCCCTCTTTTTTTTCTTTCTCCCCATCTGAAAATTATCATGAAATCAAATAGGACCCATGTTTTAGGATATCTTCCACTCCACCTAGGAGAATGAAAACCAGGGGTTGTTGCAAAGGCTGAAACCAGGAGTTGACCTCTTTGAGACCTGCCTCTTGTTCACTTTTTGAACACGTGCGTATGCGGATGCATGTGCACATACATCCATGCTGAATGGGAAATACCGTCATACAGAGTCATACTCTTTTATTCTGCTTTTCTTTCACTACCAGTTGCAGAAACTATTGTCATTTGTGGGTAATGGTGTCCCTCCTGTCTTAGAGAGAAGGGAAGACCCCACAGAAATGGCAACACCAGTCTACATTGATTGCTCCCAAGCAGAAGTATGAAGGAGTATGAAAGTCTCATCAGAGACCTCTCACAAAACCCACTCCTGTCAGGTACTGAGGCTTATGTGGCAGCTGAGGGCCAATTCACTTGTGTGCACTCAGATAGATCACAGGTACTTTGTAAGTGCCTGCAGCAGCATCAGTGTAGAGGGAATAGCTTTCCAGAGTTATGGCTGTAATTTCAGAACAGATCAACTGCTGACCTACACTCCTTTGTTGGCTGTTCTATAAGGCCTCCTTCTACTTTGATATGAATATGTGGAAGTGACTATGTTGTCATACCTGTATCCGTGAAGCTTTCCTTTAAACTGAGAGGTTAAATTTGATTCGCAATTTAAAAATTTATTTCCCCTTCATCTTTGTACTTTGACATAATTGGAACATGTATTGAGCTGAGTTGTGGAAGATTAGGAAAAGTTATTTTTGCCATTGAAAGAGACTGTGGGATTCCCTGAGTACGGGCCAGCCCTGTGGGTCTGAGTGCAGTATGGGACTCCATGCTCAATGCTGCTCTGGCAGGAGGTACGTCGAGTGCAGTTGCTACCTTCAGCACAGTCATTCCTGATGGCTCTTAAGGAAAAAGGCAGCTGGCTTTGCTAGAGTTGTCAGGAACCTGGGGTCAGAATGCCTATTCCACATCCTGCAAAACTGCCTGCTGTGGCTGTCTGGGGACTTGCTAGCCACAAGGCTCAAGCAGACCAAGTTTCTACAGTTGCAGTTCTGGGTTGTGGGTCACTGGGGAATGTTGTAGGAGTAATTAATTGGTCTATTGAAGTTTGGCTATTTGGGTCACTGAAAACCAGTTAATTCCTAGGGAGTGTTTCAGGGCCAAGGGATCCTAAAACACCTGTAGCTCTTTTCTGATACACTAAATGCCTGGAGAAGTCTCATCTATGACAGCTCAGTGTTATATTTCCTTCCTGTCCTGAACTGTGGGCATGCTGGAATAGGCTGGTGTGGGCAGCAGTCTGTCCAGACTCATGGTTGCAGTTCTTGGATCAACACCAGGACTGAAGCAAGACAGGACATTTTCTATCTCTATACACCACCTCCTTACAGGTACACAAAGCATGACATTTAGTTTCATTGAGGAACAAATCTGTTTTGTTTTCCATACAACAATATCGAGGATCTTCTTCGAAATGCTCTCGAAATAATTTGTATCTCTTCAAGAAGACAGCCAACTGTCAAAGTAGGATAATCTTGAGGTACCACTCAGTTTTGAGTTCTAATATGCTGTGATTTTTCAAATGGAGATAGGTATGCCTTGTACTGGCCCAGTCTCCTGTTTATGAAGCTAGAGTCTAAACCAGAGCCTCCTGAGTCATATCACAACTTTTCCACAGACTTTGGTGGGATGCCAGGAACATTGCTGCCTGAGACAAACTGCTACTACATAGGAAAAAGCCAGGGCTTAAACTTCAAAGACTTTCACACACAGTCAAGGAGACTTTATTTGCATGACAAGCTCAATGGTATCAGCAAAATGTAAGGACAAAGTTCTTTTTTATCCCTTTTGCAAGAGAAAATTCTCCAAAAGATTGAGTTGGAAAATTTTTCTGTAATGAGAAACATTATTGCAAAATTCTGATTAATTGGAAGGAAATCTTTCTTGAGAAACATAGCAACTCTGTTGAAGGCGTAGTTAGCAAAGGCTTCTCACAAAGGATTGGAACTTCATGAGTGGGTGCCAGAGAAAAGGGAGAGGAAGAAATGGAGGAGTACATACATCTGACTCTACTGGATCAGATCAAAGATCCTATTTTTTGTCATGTTGAATCTAGACGCCTGTGGAAAGAGGTTAAGAGCATGGAATACATATGGTAAGCCTTCTTTGCATACTCTCCATTGAAAGGCAATGAGAAGAGAGAGAAGATGAGCACATTCAAGTCAGACAGCAGCCATGGGGTGGGGGCTCTTACCATCAGGTCCTAAGCCTGGCCTATACCATGTATTAGGAATATATTAGGAATATACTGATATTGTATATATCAGTATAACAAAAGCTGCAGCCTGGGCTTCCCAGTAAGTGAGCACCATGAAGGGTGTCACTGACAGTGTGTGTGTGCATCTTCAGCCTTTCATCAAACATTCTTTCAGATTTAAAAAGAAAACATTTTCCAGAACTGTTCAGTTCCCCAGGATGTAGAATTTGCATGCTGTGGCCAGTTCTGGGCTTGTCCCACCACAGCTCTCACATGCTGTAATGCTAGAGTCAGAAGTACCTTTCCCACTCTGCTAGCAGGGAGCTTTGTACAGGAGCACTGTCTTGATCATCTCCTTTGCTCTTCCCATCAGATCATCAGATAAGTTTCTTCCTCATGCTCTTGGGTGTGATGGTACTATATCAAAGAAGACCATTAGCACCTTTGACACAAAGGCAGTGCAGAAGTGTGATCTACCTGGCTAAGAGAACAATACCCATTAATAATGAGTAAATATTAAGCACAATATCTATCACAGCCTGGGCAAATGATTTGCACAGCTCTTTAGTAAGTGGGAACATACAAGGACCAGGAAATCTGGATTTCTCTCACAAGCTCTGAGGCATGTCCGCTTGTGTTGCTACCTATTTTAACTGCTGGACCACCACACTGTTTCTCACCTCAGAGCTTGATCCCTTCCCCAGTGATTCAGGTAAGACATTTCATTGGCCTGATGACATATGCTGACTGTGACAGCAAGAAATCAAAGAATTTGGAACTAAAAATTCCTGTGAAATTATAGCAATATAATTTTGCTGTGGTGGGCTACTTTTCTGATATCCTCAAGTATGTATTTTCCTCTATAATACTTTTGTGCTACATTTTTTATAAGTAGAGGACACAATAAGAAAATATGTAACCCTTTCCCACCCCCATTGAGCACTTTTTTTTTTTTTTTTTGGTGCTAACTTGCGCTAAATCCTGGTGTGTATTCAGTAGTAGAGAAACAGTTCGCAGGTAGAAACAGAAAAGTGATATGTTGCTAATTATGCAACAGCATGGATCTAAATGTCTTTAATTTCTAGCTGGCTTTAGAATGACATTGTGAACCACAATATTGTCGGCCCTGCAGTTAATTTATATAGTCTATAGTTAATATATATTGACTGTAAACAGTCCCCAAATGCAATGATTTTCCTGATTTCAAATAACATGATACAGTACTGTAAAGGAAAAGGGAAAGGTTGCAGTTAAAGGTATCCTTGATGTATTTCTGCACATTTCTCTTCTTGATGGAATAGTTCTGCTACTGAGACGACTTCTTCCTTGCTGCTGAAATGTAATATTCAGGTTTAACAGAAAGTGACAGACAGAGTGTCGTGATGAAAACACGTCATCAATACAAGAAAAGCCACAAGAAATGCACATTTTTGTGCTAGAACTCTTGTGTGTTATGTACATGTTCACGTTGCATAGATGACTTGCCAAAGCAATGCAGGCCTAGAGAAGGCAGAGGGGCAGAGGAGAGGTTAAAACAAGTTGGAGAGAGCTGCTGCTTGGGTATGGTGCTTTGGTGGTTTATCATGACGAAGTTAGGAACTTAATACTGGCTTAAATCCCACAAATTATGTTTGCCACTTTAGGTCCAAATGAGGCTGGGAAAATAATATGCATGGAAGGAGGTGATGTTGAGTAGCAGAAAAATAAATTAGTTGCTAAGGTTTCTGAGCCATGGCTCCTGCCTGCTCTGGCTGCAGTGGCTAAGGAGATTACTATTCTTGCCTTTCCAGCCACCCTCTTGCCAAAGGGTACCACATTGTATAGCCCTGCCCACTAATTTAAACTACTATTGAACCACCTGGGTTCAACTTGTTGGGTAACCTTTTTTTGTGATTTTTTGCCTCCTTAAAAGTGATAAAATTTGAGTGAAAGCTCATGGAGAATTTAAATTTGAGTTCATCCCAGCCATTGCCATTGAAACCAACAGGAAATGCAAATAAAAGCCTAACACCTTGAAGCTATCAAAAAAATGAAAGCTTCCTCTTTTCTAATGGGAAAAGAAACAAAACTAGGATGGCATCATTTTCCTTATAGCATTGAGTAATCAACATTGGCACCCAGGAGGTCTACACATTTCTGAACTGTTTTATTCTGCATGGGTAAACTTGAGAAATTCAAGCCAAATTACTTACTGACAGACTCTCCTGCAAGATGCACTGTCGAGTCAGCAGAAGTGACTTTGAATGACCAATTATTACTGTTGTTCTTGTGAAAAGCCAGTATTTTACACAGCCTGGCCTTCTTCCAAATTTCCTAGTGTAGTTTAATGTCACTCTGAAAATTTACTTTCAGTGGCAAAGGTAGTACCTTGTTATTATTGGTTCATTGCAGGAGTGCAATGACTAATGTTTTAGTCAGTTATTCCCCTGCACATTCTTCTGTAACAATTTCACACCATGTAATTCTCACTAAGACAAGTGTGGCTGAGAGATAAGCCTTGGGGAAGAAGGTAAAGTTGCTGAATAATTTTGAATGAACAGATTAACCCATACATGTTGCCTCTTACAGTTTTTCTGATTTGTATATTGTAATTTATGAATTAGATTCCATTTTCTTAAGACATGAGAAATGAAAGAAATGAAAAAGTAGTTTGTTTCATATGCTTGTGAGTTATATACTTTTAAGTGGATACTGCTGCTCAGTGAAACCAGTTTTCTTTCTTTGGTCTGCTACTGTATTTGATTTAATTTCCTAGAGAATAGCACCAAGTAAAATCTGTTATGGTTAAAGTTGTAACCTGACTTTTTCCAGCACTGTCCTCATATCAATCATCTTAAGCCTTTTTTTTTTGTTTTTAGCTAAATGTTTAAAAATGAAATGAATATAGGGTCAATATTTACGCAAGCCAAACCCAGGCAAGTGCTGTTTTGCACTCCATAAGCCACAAGAGGAAATGGAAACTAGGGATTAAAACAATTCCAGCATAGAGACCCAACTTTTTTAATGTATGGTAGAGGTACCCTGCTTGCTCCCAGTGAAAATTTAGTGAATCCTCTGATGGCAATTACTTCATTGTACCTGATGTCCTGAAGTCATCCTGTGTTTAAAGGAGAAACCTATGTCTGGAGGAACTTTCAGATTGCTGGACTTCTTTCTCATTCTCTTCCAACTTGTTTGTGTATCATCTGGGAGAAAGTTAAGGTAACATTTTACTTGTAGGAAGCAGCAGGAAACTATCTCCATTTGTGAGAACACAGGCTGCTAGTAAGGCTTGTTTTCTCTCAAATCCAGGGGTGCAGAAGTGAGTGATAGCATGAAGTTTGTCTTGGCTGATGTCTTGCTTTGTTCCCACTGAGAAATGGATAGGAAGGAGCTGTGAGGTGAGTGTAGTGGAGCCACCCTCGCACATTTCCTTAGTGCAGGATGAGAACAAAAGTAGGAGGAGACACATAAATATGTAGCCACCAGATGACACAGTGAGAAAATATCAATCAAAATTGCAGAGTTAAGAGTATGATATTTTTCCAGGCTCAAACGAACTCGTAATTGCTGCAGTTCACCAAGATAGTCCTGTGAAGAAACATTCCACAACCCACATGATGCCTCTCTGCTTGTCCTCCGATTTCTGGTGACTCAAAGTATGCCTAGACTGGGCTTACTTTTCTCCTGGGCTATGTAAGAAGTGCTTATGAATGTTCTCAAGCTCATATTAATAGATATCTGGCTTCCCTGAGAGAGGGGCACTAGAGGTAAGGTTTTCTCATATGCAGGGTCAATATTGTTGTGGTTGGGCTAGTCATTTGAGATTTCATTCAGTATTTATGCTTCCAAAATTTGCCCCAAAGTAAGTTCACAAGCTTACTGAAGCAAAGTTTTAAATATCTCTTGTTATTTGGTCGCAATCACACTGATGATCTATTTTTTTCTAGTGGTTAAACACTTTATGCTTTCAAAGTATATTAAAAGATAGGGCAGAACTAAAGAGCATTAGTGTTAGGGTTGTTGGTTTATTTTGGATTTTTAAATGCATTTTGATCCTCATTCTTCCTCACCCTTTTCCTATGATGGACTTCGAAATTATTTGTCTACGGAACATGGTAAAACTACTACTGGGATCTTTCAAAATGTTTTACATTACACAGTGACTACAAGTGACTTCTCTCCTCAGCAGTCATTACCTTCAACCATGTTTTTTTTCTTTACTCTTTCCATTGCCATATATTTTAATTTTACTGTATCTTGCCCATTCATTGTTGGTATAATGATTGCTTACTTTGTAAAGGACTTCTGGCTATCTTGTATTTAGAATGAGTTAATATAAAACTTATGTTCCATAGTTCTTTTGTTCCTCTTCTGACTGTGTCTCTTCATTGTCATGCTTATTTCCTGAATATTTGTTTTATCCACATGTTGTTTTCCCTGAAACTTTCTTGAAAGAACTTGTTCTGTCTATTCTGTCTCCTGCTGTTTTATCATTTAAATGTGAGTACCTTCCTTTCTTGTATTGATCTAGTAAATGTCTTGTATCTTGAGACACCCTTCTTCTTACTTGTGCAGTTTGTGTACAAGCAGTCAGACTCATTCATTAATCCATAATAATCTTGGTTCTACAAACAGGTAATTGAGAGCCAAAGGCTCATTACAACTGCACTCTCACGTTTGCATCACTGTGATATCTCAGTTCCTTTCAATGTCTAACAGATCTGTCGAAATGTCCCCATCAATTCCTGCCACAAAGAGAGTCTTACTAGGCATTTTTAACATTATGAATGGTGCTTTTTCGTTGTTGTGGGTTTTGTTTTCATTTTCCAATGCAGCCTTTTTTAATCACGTATTATCCACCACTAAACATGTGATTCAGCAGGATTATGGGTTATGCAAGTAAAGGATGGGCAAGTTTATCCTAATGGTAATTTTGTTCTGTTTTTCTGATATACAAGGATTTTATGTATATAAATTTTGTAATCCATAGGTTGTGTGCACAGAAAAACACTAAATCTTTGAGAACTATTCAGTTTAGAATGTTATTCTGTTTCTGTTCTATCCTTAGATTGTTTGTCCCACCATATCTTGTATCACATAACTCAAAACAGAGTCTAAAGAAGACCAAACTGGTTTTGATTACTGGATTACATCTGAGCTCTGTTACAATCAATAGGAGTTATGCCGCTGATTCCCTGGAATTAACAGAGCTATCTACTCAATGGTAATGTAATTGATCAAAATAAAACTGTTCTCTTATATAATTTCTGCCTGAAGGATGACAAAATCCATTTTGTTCTCTTCCTACATGATTTGCTTTCTCTAGTAATCAGATCAAGAGATCACAGTACTTAGAAAAAAAATACTAATTCATGTAGACTCTGCAATCCCCACAGTCTCATGTTCAAATGGACTTTCATGTGGGACTTTGGGGCATGGGCTGAGGAATGCGTAGTGATTCTGGTCAGAGGCACAGTACCTGTTTTTCCACTTGGTTTAGGTGGCCCCTAGCTGATTATGAATTAATCTGATGATAGCACCTAAGTGGGTTTTGTTGTGTTGGCACAATTTCTTTGTGCAGAACACCACTGATGTATCATCCAGGTGCGACTTTAGAGTATAGTCTGAAAGTAGGTGTAAAAGCTCTTTGTCTCAAAAAGTCGGTGTTCAAATTACATGCTTGGCAATGTTACTCTGGAGAAGCTGTATAATCTCCTGTTTTACTAAACAGATTTCCTAAGAACTGATCTGATCTAAGGCTTCTCACAGCAGCTAGACTGATTATTCTGTGATATCTTACATGTTTATGTAGCTGTGCTGGCTCATGTTATGGATATGGGAGGGATGATAATTGGCAGGAGGGCAGATAAGAAAAATCCTTTCCGTCTGAGGATGTCATTCCATGTTTTCTCCAACAACAAAGTCAGCTTGGGAAATCTCTCTTTGTCCTCAGGTCTTCGTTCAGACGTTGTTTCCCACCCTCCTTTGCAGCCACCACCCTTCCAGTGGTGGTGATAGAATGGAACATGCTGCAAACCAGGTTGCAGACAGGAGTGCATAGGCACACAAGGCTGTGGCATAGCAAAGAAATAGGCAGCTCTTGGGATGGAGGAACTGGAGCTTCTAAACCATCTTTGCCAAGTAGAAAATGTGTTGTGAACTGCATCCTTCAACACCGCTAATATGGGCATTCTCCCATGTACATGACTGCATGAGCCATGGAAACAGTTACCCAAGAAGTATACAGTATACAAGAGAGATATTTTGAATGTTCAACAGAAACAAAGCAGGGTGCACACGGCCTTGGAGAATGTGGCAAGGCAGAACACCGGTTAGTATATCTGTTTGGCGTGGTTATGGCTTGGGATTTATGGGGGAGGGGAGGGAAAAGGAGGACTTGTGAATAACTTGAATAACTTGAATAATTAGGAAGCCATTTTTGGTGTCTTGCCTATGCATAGGCACAAGGATTGAAAGGATTCACCGAATTGGCATGACAGGAGGGGTAAGAGAGCTGTTGTGGTCAATCAGGCAGCATTAATCAGTACATGTGACTTGCTATGAAACAGGTGCTGTACTGAAAACCATCATGATTCTAAAATACTTTCATGATAAGATGCAAGATCCAATGCAGATGTGGGTTACAGACAGTCCCAAAGATGAAAAATTTAAAGAGAACTGTGCACAGATGGCTATCTCAGTAACAAAGTATTTACCCTAATGAATTCACTTTAAGTACCTTCTCTTCAGAGTTCATATATAAACCTCTGAGTTGTGCATTTGCTTGCCTCTCAGGTGTTACAGGTAGGTTATTGGGCAATAGGCTCCCCAGCTTACAGTTTGGCAGATAATCTTTTCTAATGGGTACCTGAGCTATTCTTAGGTAATGTAGCTGGCATTTTATTAAAGGTCTGATAATGGCTTAGGATGCTGAGCTCAAGCATGCGTATTCATTCCTTCTTCAAGGCAAGCAAAACTGCCAGGGATCAACAAGGAGATTTATGAGCCTCACTGGAAGCAGTGGGTTTTCCTGGCATTGTATTCAGCAGGAGCAGTGGGTGTAGGAAGGGACATGCTCTCTGCTTACATGAGCCCTGTGGGGAAAACTTTTGCAGATAGTGACTATGGGAACCAGTTCTTTAGTACTTGCTTGGCAATAAAATATCAAATATCCACTCTGGAATGTGCCTGCAGACTGTTCCTGGGGATTTAGAAGTGTGGAAAACGATAATGGGAAATAAAAATAGCCACCTTATTTTGGCAAGAAAAGCATGAATTCACCTTTGTGAAGATGAAAGGGCTTCTCCACTGGAAGCTCCATTGGAAGCTTTGAACTAAGACTATTTGCCAACAGCTGGAAAAAGGGCTCACTCCCCAATGTCACCAAATGGCCTTTCTTCACTGTAAGCAATTCTCCCAAAGGAAGAGCAATTTTCTGTTGAGCTTATGATGGCAAAGCCTCTCCTTTCTCATTTCAGGTGTTGTGTTTGTAAACAAAATGTCTGGTAAGACTTCGCTGAACTGCTAATGACCCTCTTTTGGTGACTGTGATCCTGGGCAGGAGGATGTATTTGATGCTGTGCAGGAACAGAATGAAAAGACAGTTGCTGTCCCCAAGAAGCTTGTACACTCTGGATGTTAGAGAGATAGCAGAGGCATGTAGATGAGCAAATAAGCACAGTGTCTTGTGGAAGGACATTCAGAATGACGGGGGACTCGGGCCTCTGCATCCCAACCCTCAGGCTCAGACTTTTGTTTGCATCCTGACAAGGAAGACTTCTCTAAAGACATTGAGGAAGGAGCTCTGTGGCTGTACTTGGTGCACCTTCCAAGGATAAGAACACCAGAGTAGAGCTGGGACATGCCAGCTGTAAGGGTGCAGTCAGATTATAAGCATGCTATGCAAAAGTAACATCACAGGAAGGGGAGGCTGGTGCTCATCCTGTTCTTCAAGATCCAATCCCACTTTCCATGCAAACAGCTGGCAAAACTCCTAGTGCACTGAATGGGACCTGTCAGAAACAGCAGAGGCCTGGGATGCTATCCTTGACACATTTGTTATGTCTGCCAAGCATCTGGTAGGCAGCATGTCGCACTGGCTTCCTGAGAGGCATCAGATGCCAGGCTTGTTGGTGCACACCTTGTTCTCTGAATTCCTGGATTCCTGGGTGGTCAGGCCTATTGCCATATGCATACCAGCTAGTGCCTGGGTGGCTTCCCACCAGCTGTGGTGCATGCAGGCTGCTCCTTGGCAAATATCAGTGTGCAGCTGAGGCTGGGGTGGTAGGATAGTGTGGAGGGATATTGAAGATGCTGTAGGGAGCAGAGGAGAGAGAGGGATAGCTGACACTATCCCTGCAGGAGACTGGGGACATGGGGAAGAACTGAGGGGATTTGCTGTGGTCTAAGTAAGGAAATTGGGGGAGCCTGGAATCCTTAAGTGACGATGTAGATGAGGTAGATTAATTGCAGCCTGGATGTGACCTACATTTGAGGTCTGTGGTGCTGTGTAGGAAAACTCCATAAAGCAAGGACATTGCAACAAAGTGGGAAGGGACAGAGGTGAAATGTGTATAAAAAGGTGGGAGAGTGGTCATGAAGGATGTGAGAACACTGTGGCATGTAGGAGGGAAGGAGGGAAAAGCATCTTTTATGGAAAGAATCACATGTTGGGAAATAATGCCCTTCATGGCCTAATGTTTATCCTGAACTGTGGAATTCTTCAAGCATTGTCTATACAGACTGTATCCAGCCTTGCACTGGATGCTGCCTTTACAATTAAACAGGGTTTCTTTCCTTATTCTGAAATAGCAATATGCAGACTAATAGCCATGGCACAAGCTACAGGATTTCAGAGATTGGATGAAGCATACCTGTCAGAACTAATCCAATTATAATTTAATTTTTTAAAGATTTGTTTTGATTTACCATATGGTGTAAATTACAATGAGTTTACAGCTCTATCATTTTCACTTTTCTTTTACCAGAAATGCTGAATTACCATGATGGCAACTGGAAGTACCAGGACACTTGAAAGAGGACAGCCTGTCCTTACAGATTTTCAGTTGCAGATTCCTGGGCATATCTCTCTGAAAAGATCAACTAGTCGATTATTTTTTAATATTTTGTAACTTTAATTATGTTAGTACTTTTTGAGGAGGAGTGGTTTGAGAGGCTGAATTGCTTCATCTGCTGAGGAACAGTGACTAGAAAATCACAGAGGGATAGTTTCCTGAGATATCTGCCATGCTTGTCACTGTGGTGTCTAAGTGACACATACTGCAACAGCACTGCAAGAAATCTGAATGCATTATCAGTGGCTTTGCAACCAGTTATGCCTTTGATTACTGCTGACTTTGGTCAGAATTTTGATCCAGATTTACTTAGGAGACATCAGCAACTAAAACGAAGGATTTTTTTTTTTCCCCACAAATGAGCATCGGTGCTGGTTAAGACTGAAAGTCCTGCAAAGAAGGATGAGAATTGGGTCTGAGTCAAGTGTATGTTTGATTCTGAACAGACCACAAATGAGGATTGTTTCCTCAGAACCCTTGCGAGTGACACTAAACTACTGTTTACTCTCTTCGAGCTTTTTTTTCCTGCCTCAGCCTCAAATTCCTACCTTTGGCAGGATGAGCCTACTGAGGGCTGCCAGCAGCCATAAAACATATTCTTCCCTTGGATTGTTTTTATCAAATAGGGTAAATCAATCAAAGAAGCTGAAGATTGAAGCCTTACTACCAGAAGCCCTTTTCCTCAGCAAGAAAACCATCTGACTCCAAGCCCCAGGGCATGACTAAAATTCTTTGCTAACCTCCACTTTGACAGTTAAAACAGCAAAAAAACCTTGTCTCAGTCCTTTTCATTCTACTCCAGGTAATCATATAGTTTTAATTCTCCTCCTTGCATCTTCATGCTGTAATATGAGCTGTGGGCTTCAAACACATAGCATGAAGTACCTAGATGAGAAAAAAAATGCTGTGATTGACTTTTTGCAGACATGTAACTTGCAAGGGGATGTTTATGTAATATACAGCAGAGACCCATTTCCCCAGTTAAGAACTGAGCTTTGAAAACAAAGATATTAAACTTCAGCTGGTCACCTGTCATAGCAAGAATTTTACTCTTTTTTACCCCCCAGACTGATTGCTAAACCTACATAATCCTGAAATGTAACTTTTAAGTGTGATTTATGGTTATGATTAGATTGGTAGTATCAAGTTTCTCTTGTAAACCCCCTTGTTTTCCTGGGATAGTGGGCCTATAAATATCCTGGGAGCAGGACCACTGGGATGATATTGCCCAATTTATTCTAAAAACTTTGTTGTTGTTATTTTTTCTTTCAAAACACAAAAAACCCCACCCCAAAACAACCCCTGAAACAAAAAGGAACCCCCAATCCAACAACTATCACATAATAAAATTGCATGTAATGTGTAATTATCTAATGGGATTAGATTAAAAAATCCTGAACGAAAAACCAAACAAAACCATGGAAAAAGTAGTTGAGAACAAAACAGTCTTAGGAGCTAGAAAAAGAAGGCATAGATTCAAGCTCTAACTGTGAGGACAGAAGCTTATTCAGAGTGACTGTCAGCTTCCCCAGGGGTAAGATGCAAAGGCTCTAAATTGTAACATTGCTGGGAAATGAGACAGATTTTTTCCCCTCCCCTCATTCACAGGAGGCATTGTGACTAAATGAGAATACTGCAGATATTTTGGAAAACAAATTTATCAGTGCCTCAGACTGTAGCTTGCAGCTGCCAAGGGTCTGGATTGTATTCAAGAGATTCTAGAAAGTCATGCAAAACAAACATGAAAAAGAAAAACAAAGATTTTTCTGACATAAACCCTTGTAGTGTTGTTTTCTTTTCAGGGTGTTTTCATTTCACTATACCCTGGGTTAGCTGTTTGCAACTGAGTGTGCATGCATACATTTAACAACTCACAAT
This sequence comes from Rhabdornis inornatus, assembly GCA_013397075.1. Classification (NCBI taxonomy): domain Eukaryota; kingdom Metazoa; phylum Chordata; class Aves; order Passeriformes; family Rhabdornithidae; genus Rhabdornis; species Rhabdornis inornatus. The sequence goes on along the minus strand of VWZS01003255.1, from coordinate 195,267 downwards.
GGACTTTACTGATAGAAAAATGTCAGTATATGATCCTGATTTGGATATGTGGAGTCATTGCTTGCAGCAATGTAGGAGCAATGTAACATAGTAAAAAGAAGTATTTCCTTTCCTTCAGCCTAGGTCCTACACATAGGTCATCCTTTTCTCATCAAGCTTGCTGGACACTGCTTCCTCTCTCACAACCTATATTTCCTTTCTGAATTCCCATGGTTATGAGGCAGTTTGAAGTATGTCATGATGATGCAATTTTTCTGCTCATCCACAGGCTTAGTGGGATTTTCCATGCGGGAGAGCACTGTGGAGGCATTGCACAGCATGGGGCATCTACCAAGATAATTTGAGGAATTCAGTGTATCTTGCTTCTACAGGGGAGAGAGGGGAAGGGTGGCTTTTGGCTGGGGAGGAAGGGTTGTTCTTGGGGACAGAACCCACTCCACACGGGCTGGGGATGGTGGACAGGTTCTCAGCTGGAAGGCTGTGCAGGTCTTCAAGAATGTTCTTGCAGGGATGTACCTTGACAGCAATCATGCCACAGCAAATTTGCATCCCTATACCCCAGGAGGAATTGGGAGTTCAGTCAGGGTTCAAGAGTTGTCCTCAGTGAGCCGGGGCTGGCTCTCCTGCTGTTTTCAGCAGGAATTTTGAAGTGTTTGACTCTGGAATACTGTAATCACAGGAAAAGGATGAAAGAAAAACTCACCTTGGGAGAGCTGGTCAGTGGGAAGAGCTGGCTGAGCAGAAATAAATAAAAAAAATTTAATTGCCTGTGATAATACCAAATGAAAAAATGGTAGGAAGAAGTGGCAGTTTCCTCCTCACTGAGACTGCTGAAATATCCATAGGAAGTCAGAAAAGCAGGATTGGATGGTGGTGTCCTGCACCATTTCATGTTTATCTTATGAGTAACCTTTTGATGAACAGCAGACTTGTGTGCACTCCACAAATATGCAGTCTAAGCACTGAAGTTGCTGTTCTGTCTGGTTCTTTTGTCATTGCACTGAGAACACTGAAGAAACAGCCAGAGGGCTTGAAAAGATCACTTTCAGTGTCTTCATTCAAATATGTGTGCTTTTTTTTTTTTTTTGAGAGAGACAGAGGTGATGTACCTGAATCTGACCAAAATTCAGTGGTTACATTAAAAGTAGGTGCCTTGCTTGTCTAAGACAAAAAGCAGAAAAAAAAAATGTTTTGAAATCCATCTATGCAGTCCAGAATGATGAGCCACTTTCACTAATTTGAGTTATTTAAATATTTTCTTTGTGCTGAGCAGGATGAGATAGATTCCAAAATGAAGAATAATGCTCCACCCCAGATCTAGGATTTCTCTATCAGGGCCAAAGGCTTGAATGTATTATATGAAGAAACAGCTTTCATCTCATACAGAGGCCTTATTGTGCTTCAGAAGTTTTGGAGTTATTTAAATTTTTACTACTTCTGCTTGAGTAGGCAGTCTCCAATGGCTGACTCTGAAGCTAGCAGTCTGTAGTGTCATCAGGTTGGGCCAGAATTGCTCCTCCAACACTGATAGGTACTTGGGTTTTGCTCTAAATCTTAAGCTGAGAAACCTTAAGGTCGCCTAAAAGTTTATCAGATCTAGTGCACTTTTATTGGGATAAGGAGGAAATACAGAGGTGGTAAACAAATCTAAGCACCTATTGTGACTGTGGCTTAGAATCACCAGGAGACCAATTAACACCTTTTTGTTAGGATTAACTATTATGGTGTTTTCAGCAAGAGCCTTAAATTGGTACTTTCTTGTAGTTCAAAGTGTGACTACACTGCAGTTACAAGGGAAGTGGAGATCAAAGCTCCCAGAACAAATAATTACATGAAGGTAAATTCCATCTGATGCAGGAAACAGCAGAAGCCTCCAAAGGACAGCAAACAGCCTGGCCGGGAGCAGCCCATCGGTGTGTGAGACACAAAATGCGGCTTTCAAAGGGAGAAACTCTTCTCGGGCTGGGCTGGGATGAGAATGGGGACGGGGACAGGGGTGAACCGGTCCTCTGAAACCACACCGCTGTGCGGGGATGCTCTCTGCTGTGTCAGCAGCTCCATCATGAAGAGCTTTACTTTCTGAGGTTCATCACTCAGCTGAACCACTGCTAATACATAGCATAGGAATCCTGTGTGAGGTCTGTGTGCTGGGCTGGGAATTTAAAAGGTTAAGGACGAAGAAATCCATTGTGCTGTTTTTGGTGACTTGTTTATTTTCTTGGTGTTGGTCCTGTGCCCGGAAGGAGAGGTTGTGGGGTGGGAATAATGGAATTCCCCTTGTTGCCTCCACGTTCCTCTTGAGGTCTTTCAGTGGTAGCTTGGCAATGAAAAACTTGCATTTAAATACATAACTCTAGAATTAATTGAAGTCTCATCTTTGATGTAGTCTGCACTTAGATGATATTGTCTCCAATTTAGACTTCGAGCCTTAAGTAGAGGGGACTTTCTTTTTCTTACATAAAACACCAAAAAAAGGCTCCAGGCCATGAGTAAATGGTTAGAGTGTTTCAGTGGAATTCTGAAGGAATCGTTGGTTTATTTATTTATTTATTTTTGCTGAAAAGCACCAATGACAGCTGAAGTGAGTTTGCACTACTTCAAAGAATAACAGGTTATCTAAGGACGAAGAAAACCGAACCAAAGAAAATACGGAAAATTCCTAAACATCTTAAATTTTCCACTTTGTCACCTTCGAAGTTTAGTATTTCTTTGTTATGTGTTTTTTATCCCAGGTGGATTCAATAGAGGGTCAAAGTGAAGGAAACATGTAGTGCAAGGAATTTAAAAAGTGTCTTGTTTTGGTTGGCATATGAATGAAAATTATACAGCACAAATACACTTGTCTTGAAAATGAAATAAATTACTAAGCTCCCTATAAATGGCACTGTAATTATTCTCCTTCTAATTAGAAGCTGGGAACTTTTAATTCCATAAGCAGTCTCCTCGTTATTCTCCTGGGTTATAAAATAAGCATTCCTTCAAAGAGTGGACATCATGGAATAATAAGCTAACACTTCAGCATGAGGTTGACTCACCTGTTTTCTCTCAGCTTGCGCTCAGCTGACCACCTGTATTTCTGTCAGCCTCCTGAGTCAGATAAAGTACAAGTCATACAATTAAATATTTATTGTGACCTCAGGGTATGCTGTACGAGATCTGTACTCGGTTAGGAGATGGTGTGTGCTTGCTGAGCTGGTCCAGAAAGCTGCACCAACAGCCTAAGCACAGCTTGATTCAACCTCTTTTCAATTTAACTTGAACTGACAGGAATTAGTATCAATACAACTATGTACAGTGTGTTTTTAATTATATGAAGTTTGAAGCCATTTAATTAACCTAGTTTAAATAAAATACTAGTTATGATACTGAAACTTTTTTTTCCTGAATGTGTTGTTTAAAAGAAAAAGATTTAGGCCAAGATGTTTTTCCCCCCTTCTCCTGGGCAATGCAGAGGTTAGCTGCTACTTTCTTGATCTAGAAAAAATACCAGAGCCCACTGATTTTACACATATAACTTCCATGTGGGAACAAGAAAAACTGTTTCTACAAAACCAAAACTATTTCTAGGTAAGTTCCTATCCCCCTCAATGTGTCTTTTTGCCTACTGCGAAAATTTACTACAATATTGACTGTCAAGTCAATATTCATCAAAGTAATTTAACTTTTTGGATTAAATGAAGATTTGTCAGGATGCTTACCCTTTTTCTGCCTCCTTGAGCTACTGGCACACTGCTGGAGCACTTGTGGGGAGAAGCTGGTACCTCTAGCCAGCGAGGGACAGGCTTCCTGAGCCCCCAGGCATGCACAGAACTGCTGCCAAGGTGCAGAGCTGTGCTCCAGCATGAGGGATGGTGTGTTCCCAAGTGCACTCTGCTAGGGAAGACCAGGGCATTTTGTTACTTGTGCTACACCACGCTGTCTAATGGGATTGGTGGGCCTCATGCCAGCCCTGGCAGACCCTTTGGCCTGTCAAGTCCATTTTCCCTCGGGCAGCACAGCAGCATGGTCCTTCAAACCAGCCTACATATCTGCCTTCCATCCAGAACAGCTTGTGATGCTCATGAGGTGAAGACAAAGAGGATTTTGACACGCCTAAGATAAAGATCTTGATTTTTTTTTCCTCTGCGAAGACAACCCGAACAATTGAGACCCAGGGGACACCCTCAGTATGTGTGCTGTGAGGTGTTCATTCTGGGAGCTGGTGGTTCACCAGCTTGGTGGGTTCATGCTCTCTGTCTCCGGGGGCCAGGGCAGGCATGAAGGTCATGTGCCATCACTCCCTGAATCCTGGGAAGTGGCAACAGGAAGGTAGATAGGTGTGCCTTCCACTCTTTCGTGCATGAAACACCGCTTTTCAACACGGCAAATCTAATGTCTAGGTCAGGTAGATGTTTTGACACCGTCTGACAAAAGCCAGGAAATGCACACTCTGCACTCACCATGGGCACCTTGCTAACCCCCACATATTTGTTTTCACAACAGCCCTAGATAAGGGCTGGATTTAGCTTACGAATTTCCTGGCTTGTATCAGTTTGCCTTACAGTCATAACCTGATTTCGACAGATTTCTTTCTGTATTTAATACTAATGCTGGAAGTGTTATTTATAATAGCCATCTTCTAATGAGTGGGAAAGAGTATAAAGCCTTTCTGGAGGGAGAACATAAAGTGTTTGATATTGGTAACAGTCATAAGGGCTGTTGGCAGAGGATCACTTATAATAAATGATCTTCTGTTTTTACTAAGCAAGAGGTCAGTTCCATAGAAAAAGAACACTTCCTACATTTTTAGATGCTCTTATCACAGAAAGGGCTATTGTTTTATTTACTGCTTTACAATAATTAAGAAAGAGAATTATTTGTACCAAAGAATGATCAAAGAATGATTATGAAACATTTCATACAAGACCATGTAAAAAGAAAGAATGTTTGTTGGGACATATAAAGGAGGAACTCTTGCTTAGCTCTGATGAATTTGACTGCAAGGGCTCTGAAAGCTTTTTTTTCTAACTTTTTTTTCTACTCTGAGGTCTGAGTACAAAAATTTTCAATCCTCTTGGAAGTCAACAGGAGGTCTCTTCTTACATGAATTGGGAAAAATTGGTGCTTCCCTTGAAACCAGTAACATTGATCTCTGGAGATGTCCCAGCAATGCGTTTTTGAATTTTGTTCTAAGCTGCACTTAGAACAGCATATTACAAGCAGTAATTGAGATAGTTATACCTCATTGTTTCTTCTGTGATTGTTCTCTTCCAATACAAATATGGTTGTCCAGAAATTAAAAAAATTAAAGGGAGCAGGTAGAAGAAAAATGCCATTAGAAAAATGCTGAAAGAAGACTTCTCAGGATGACTGAATTATGATGCCCCAGAGAAAGTCCTGAGTGTCACAGGTGGAGTGACTTCCCTCTATGCCTCTGAAAAAAGTCTTGGCATGTTTTATCATCACTGAGTAATTCAATTCCTGATGATCTTTTTGCTCATAAGTAACGTGCCCACAGGATGCAGGAGGGCACAGGTGGCAGAATTGCTCTCTCTGGAATTCTTCCACATCGTGAGTAAGCTAGCTACATTTTTTTTTTCTCTTCCTCTTTTTCCATTTTTCCTATGGAAGACAATTCCTCCTGGCCTTTGTAGACACAGCTTTAATAGACCTGAGTTGCACAGAAGTGATTTTTCTTCTCTCCTTCCAGTCAATCAAGAGGAGTTGCCCAGAAAGCTTAGAGAAAGAGCTCCCTGCAGCTGGCTTAGTTTCTGATGCTAAATTACTTGCCTTAGTGCAGCCATCCTTGGTCTTCTCTGGGGTTGTAAAGCACAGTACAAACACAGGTCATGTTTCCATCTGTCACAGGCCTTACATTATTTTACAGTATAATGACCATTAATGCAGAACTATAAATGGTAAACAGGGTCCACATGGCATGTACTCCATGCTCTGCCTTTGCCATTATTGGTACTTGATTGTGATTTCAGCACAGCTATAATTTGCTGTTACTTAGACCATCAGCCAGCCTCAGGGTTGTGGAGGGGTAGCACACTGGATGGCCCAGGCCAGGGAAAATCAAGCCTGGGAACTAGCTGAGCTGGTTTTCTGGAGAAGGAAGGTTTTATTCTCCCAGGCATTATGATCTATTATGGAAGGCTGGCAGGGCAGGAAACTGACACAGGTCTTGACACTGCCTGCAGAGATTGTTCTCAGACTCTAGAAATACAGAAATTGTCATTTACTTGTTAGCCTCCTGCTGGCAGAAGCCCTATTTCCCTTTGTTTTGAGCTAAAGGCTCCCTTTCCCTCTCTCAGCTCTTATAGGTTTCTCCATAAGACCAAAATAAGGGGTTTCTCAGTAGAAGAAAAGAGGTTTTGCACAATGGGTTGAGTTACAAAGGAGTGAATGACAGGCTGCCTGACAAGCAGTTGAAGTGAGGAGCGTTTGAGGGTGCAAATAGAAATAATTGTGCTGGGTGTTTGTAGAGTCACTTATTCATTAGATCTCTTTTCACTAAGTTAATGAACTTATGCAGCCTGATCCTGTTTCTAGTTCATTTGGTGTCAGTCACAGTTCTGCAGAGTTTGGGACAGATCACTGGATCTCTAAACTAATCCCACACAGGCCACTGAATTTCACTTGCAGACCAATGCACAGCTGGGGTAAATATGTTTCAGAGTTCACTTCAGAAAGACATTCAAATTTGATTCAAAAGCTCAGGAGAGGAGAGGCTACCTTTCACTAGGTAGGGTATTCCAGAGTTCAGCAAATCACATTTTCAGTCTATTTTGAATATATCTGTCTTCACTTTTCCCTATTGCTTCTTGCTGTGTTTTTTCCCAACTAGACAAAAAAGGGGTGTTGAGAAGCCAGCATTCCTCCCTCTGTTAGAGTTGTTCATAATTGTACTTTTTTCCTACTACTTTGTTGCCTGCTCTTCAGTTTCCCAACATCCCTTAAAACCAGAGAATGTGACATGCATGTTGCACACAGCAGCCCTTCACGTCCAAGGAAAATGGCTGGATTTTTGTTTTTGTTTTTTTAAGAATCCCCTGTTTATAGGATTACAGCGCATCAAGCAAGAAGATCAAAATAAGACATCTTTTCTCCAGTTTCACAGAGAAGTAAACTGGGTTTTAACATTCAGAAGTTTTCATACTATTGAAACAATCTAGATATTTATATACCTCTGCACTAAAGACTTTTGTGATTGTAAAGTGCTGCTAGTTTTAAGAAGTCAAAATTTCTTATTAGTCCAATTTTCCTCAGTGTTCACCTAGGGGTTTCTACTTAACACCAGAAGAGAAAGCTGTTAGAGCATCTTAGGCTTTGTGAATACTGGAAAGTCTTACTGATTACACTGTGACGGTTAAATTTCTGTAGTCACATGGATTTAAGAAGCAGTTCCCTCTGTCCCAATAATTATTTATAATATATTTCTAAAATAATATAAACTAAACTATATGTTTGCATGAGAAAAGGGTTATATGGCAGGAGACTACATCAGTCTGTATTAAAAATCAGCATATATTGACCAAAATTTCCAGCATAGACAAGCCAACTGAGTTGTTTTACAAAAGCGCTGGAAAACAGTTGTCGAAGCTGACAGTCAGTTCTTTGTTCTAAATCCCTAATATTTCAGATATGGAGAAATACAGGAAAATATTCACTTTGGAATTAGAGGTAACACAAAAGTCTCCCTGAAATAACAGTAATAGTATCAATCCGCTTTTGACAGCAACTGGCTCAGCACACTATGTATAAACTTTTCTTAGTACTAGAAATATCCAAGCTATGTTGCTTGGATTCCTGTACTTTGTAATATCAATTCGTCCGTTAACTGAATAGAGAAGGTTTTGATGCTCATGGTTCTTAAGGGGAGTGATTATTAAGAATTATAAATAGATTATAACATCTATTTTTTTGTGTACAAATCCTGTGCTAGATGGGGAAGTGTCACCAAAAGCTGGTACATGGAACGTGAAATGCAATCCAGCTGAGGGCAAACAGAGATGGGGGACAGGTCATCCTCTTACTGCTGGTTGGAGAAGTTGAGGTAGGTTTATTATAATCTGTCTGTAGCAATGTAGTTCTGAACACATGAATCATGTTTGCAGGTGTTGTGTGATAGAGTTTCCAGCTGTAAAATGCTCTGAAAGGTATGGGGACTGGGGGTAACTGGGCTGAAACTGAGCGTCACAGGTGACCCAATGTGAAAGCTACTGAAGCACTTCCTCCTGTTCATAGTTGTTGTGGTTACATATTTTTTGTCTTCAATTTAGTTTTGTTGCTTTTGCCCCGTGAGTTAGTTTAATTCACCCGTTCTATGGAACATTAGCTTAGTCATCCCTCACCTACCTCAGAAAAAGAAAAGAGTTTTCCACTGGGTTAGAAATATGAATCAGCTCAGGAAGGATTTTAAAGTGTGCTGAGGGAGTGGGAATCAGCAAACAAAAGCAGGAACAAGAGAAGGAAGGAGGAGAAAGAAAGTGGGGTGACAGAGGATGCTGACACTCACTTAACTGGATAGCTGCTTGATAATCTTGGTAAGTGCTTCTGAGAAGCGCATGTGTTGATCAAAAGACAAGGTCCAACTCTGAATTCAATTATATTTTATTTCAGAAGTCAGCAACAGAAAGTTCTCACCCAGATACCTGCATCTGCTGACATGGTTGCTCTTGGCTATGTAGAAGAAAAACTGAGTTAAGGTGCCTAAAACCAGGGAAACAAAATAGGACTTTGTAGAGGCTGAACTTTTACATAGACACCTAAGCTTTCTTGCCAGGTGCTTGATGGAGACCTTGACTCATCTTCAGAGATGAGCTGGTTAGTTCTGCTAAGGCCCTTGCATGTGGCTGATGCCTTCTTCTCTATGGAGTTTTGATCTTGCCAAAAAATCATACACTTATCTAAGTAAGGAATACTGGCTGAGTAACTTTAAAATATTTTAAAATATAATTATAGGATAACTCCTAACATCTAGGTATACTGAAATGTTTGGTGTTGAATATTCAGCACCCAAATTATGTGCATTTTGTGGATGATCTGTGTATATGTATATTTGTATATACACTGTATATTTCATCTGGTCCTGTGAGCTGAAAGTCCATTGGAGCTTAAAGAGTATTAGCTGTACTCTCAGAGTGTATTCTCTGGTTTAGTTTCATCCAAAAGGATTTTGATTTTATTCTCTGAGGCCACCTGCAGCACAAATCAAAATGCCGTTAATAGCGACTAATAGTGAAATTGGTTTCAGAAAAGTGTCTCTCATCCAAAGTAAAATGCTAATGTAGACACTCTCTTCTTTTCTTGATGGTGATGTGACATTGATGTTACTATGAATATCAAATAACATGGTTAGAATAAAACTGCTTTATTTTCCTCATGAATTACAATGCCTTGTTTTGGAAACTGCCAGGACTCCTGGGTCTGTTTTGCAAAGTATGTAGATCATGGCAGTATAAGACTTATTTGCTCCTATGAACTTCAGGCAATATTTGGCATTTATTGAGGTTCATGCCCCTCAGTAAATGTAAGAACACCACATGTAAGACGATCTCTGGGTTTGGCTCTCAACACATAAACTAGACTGAGTAGAGGCAAAATTGAGTTAAATCATCAATTTAAACACAATGAAAGGAAAAACATGGCCCAAAGTGCTTCTCTAAAATCAGCTAGGAAGCCTGCAGCAGAGCTGATGACTTCTCTTAAGAATCTCGACCAATTTTCCTGTTACTGTGCAATACTATATATCTCTATAATTATACAATCCCTAACAGAACACACGGGGACATGTTGCCAAGACTTGTATCGGAATATGAGCTGGCTAACAAGTCAGGAGTCAAAATGATCCTCGTGTTGAGGAGGATCAGAGAACCTTGCTTATAGGGCTTTTTAGTAACTTTACAGTAATTTAAAGTAACTACAAATAACTAGTCCCTTTCCTTTTAAAGTCCCTACAGATGAAAAAGAGGGCATCAGAAATTGAGGTTACTAAAACTAGGGTGTAGGTGGCCCATTCTTAATTATATCTCTCTGGGCTTCACTGCTTGTTCAGTAGATGCATCTGGAGAAGCAAACTTCAATATAAACCTTTTTTTTTTTTTTTTTTTAGGAAAAAAAAATAAAAAAAAAATGAAAAAA
>VWZS01003255.1:0-185111 GCA_013397075.1 Rhabdornis inornatus | reverse complement strand
TTTTTTTTTTTTTTTGTCAAGGAAAATAACATAAAAATACAATGATAAAATCAACTTGCCATCTTGACATAAACAGTTAGCTTTCCAGGGTTTAGTATTTCTGCAGTATGACATGCTATTGTCTTCAGGATACCTTTAAATTTATCATCAATGGCATTAGTGCAACTAACAGACCTTAATTTTTTTTATTTTCTGTTCTAATTTTAAATGCTACGCTGTTTCCTATCCTCACAGGCTGACATTAATCACTTCAGGAAACACTTTGCTTTGTAGCCAGAGGCTCCCAGGCTTGCAAATGTTCAGTCTGTAGTGATCTGATAAGCTCAGTGCTGAAAGTACTTTGCAAAAAGAGATTTCATTTATCTTGAATATTGGGTAACAAATTGTCAGGAGTTCTCTTCCTTTTTAATACATAATTTCTATACAAATTAGACATCAGACAGAACAAATATCCAGACCAGGAAAGTGAAAAAATGCACTTGAATGAAACGCACTACTGAACTCTTAATATTTTTTGCCTGAAAAAGGCATCAGAAATTCTGTATCATTAGGTTATCGTGTCTGACTTGCACCAATAAAGTTTCTACATCAAATTGTCCAAACAACACATCAATATGTCACTTTTTAGTTTGAAGTTCTATGTACCAGCATAATGCTAGAACAAAACTCAGTTGCTACTTGTGGTATCAAAGAAGGGATAAATTTTGGTTATTTAAAAAAAGAACCAAAACAAAACAAAAGGAAAACCAGCATGACTAGAATTGTAGCATGGCTTCAACTCAGATAAAACTAAAAAGGCTTACAGAAATATTAAACAGAAAACAGATTACAAAAGGATTAAATAGGCAAGTATCCTTTGCCAAACACACATATGGAAATTGATTAATTTTAATGAGTTGTGTTTCCAAGACTTGAAGCTGTTTAAAAGGCTTAGACTTTGAGGTAGTGGCTACTTTTTTGAAGAATTCCGAAACAAGCACATAAAGCTTTGTTTCTTATAATTTAAAGACATCCCCTGTTTTCTCTTATTTTGTTTTTATTTCACTTTTACATTAAATGTACTCATTGGCTGATGTCTGACTAATTTCTGGAGCCCCGCACTTGACCAACAGAACCTATACTGGATATGAGTGGAAGGGATGTGTTGTGACTCAGCCTAGAGGCGTGGGGAGCTCAGAGCTGTAATCCTACCTTAGTCAGAGGTGTTCCCACGAAGTGTAGTTTCATTAATTAAGTAGACTGCTCTTTAAATGGGATTAATTGCATGGGTCTAACTTGTAAAACCTGCAGAATGTGAGAAATAACAAAATGGGTCACAGGGAATGCACCAGTGGGGAATATAATAGGATATTTGTGAACCTTTTTCTGGGTTGCATTGCAACACACATATGAGAAATATTGACACAGCGCTGACTGTTCAGCCCCTTTTATGCCTTAGTTTATCAATAAATGGGATGGCTTGCTCATACCTTTATTTTTTACCTGGAGCCTGAAATACCGTACTTGTGTATCAGTGGGAATATCAGGAAACATTAATTGTGGAATTGGCAGGATTAAATTTGGAAATAATGGAAAAACAAATAAAAGGCACAAAATGAGAGCTATATGGTGGACTTTGAAAACAAAGCCTCTGCTTGAGGACTGTGGAAGGGATTAATTTTGTGGACTTTGTACATCATTAACACAAGTTATTCTACAAATACCTTCTATGTTATTCTGGATTTTATTACTAGAAACTCTATTGAAAGGCATTTAGGTAACCAGGCCATGTCATTAGGACTAGTGTAAATCACAGTGTGCTAATGTCTTTGGGGTGTTTAACAACTCTTGTTAAACCATGCTATCAGATTTAACTTGTTTTCTTGTACACACTTCCTGTGTCCAATATCTGTCCTTGACTTGCATTATGGCAACATACTGATTGTTGTTCAAGTAGTATCACTTCCTGTTTTGACTATAACTAATGCATAAATTGTAAATCAAGAGTACCATAAACCAAACAGCATCACACATCTGACCACAGCATTCTTACTTAGTCTTTCTGCTGTAGGCTTAGTGCTGGTTGCAACTGACAGCTGAAAGCAACAGTTCAGTCCTCTGATGAGGCCAAAAACTGTGGAACCTATGAAGAGTGCAGTGATGATGATTAGGCTGGGCATGAGGGAACTGAAAGGGTTTGTTTGAATTTTCCAAGCAAAATTACTTACTCGGGAAAAGAATTTTTGTAATGAGCAGTATTATCAATCTGATTCAATTTTAGTTCTGCAATTGCTATTGACATTGGGGAACTACATAGATAACAGAGAGAAATGTGAGAGTCTTAATATTTATTGATCTCTGCTTCTAGTTTCTCTTACAGTAATTTGTGTGTATAGTGTAGATTCCAGTTTATTCTTAAATTACGTTTCTTTCCCATGCATGAGAAAATGCAGTATTTAGACAAGCAGATCCTGTTCCCTAGATGGTACCTTTAAGTGTTACTGCATTACAAACAAACAATATTGCTGGGGATAGGGCTTACAAATCTTTCTCTCAGCTGAGCCAGCTGAGGGATTACTTGCCTACTGATGCTGAAAGAGCTGTGCATTGCAGTGTCTTAAGGAAAGCTTTCTTCACTTTATAAAGAAATCTGTGAAATTTGTTCATGATCTTGCAAAGCAGGCAACTGGCTGACAGTGTTTCATTGAGCTTTAATGGAGAAAAGCCAGGTCTGAAAAAAATTAATGTAGTAGTCTCAAATGTTTCAATAAGATATAGACTTGCTGTAAGCTCAATCTTATGAAAACTTATTTTTGAAAAGAAATGTCAAAGAGAACACTCAACAGTTTGGGAAAAAATCTCCTGAGTGAAGAAGGCTGTAGTTTTGTTTTAGTCTAAAGTCAACGAAGTCATGGTTTAGGAAGTCACTGAGGACAAACAGCCAAAAAGCTAAAGAATATGAAATATGCATCTAGTGCCAGTACTTTTTACTGATTTCTTTATGGGAATAAAAATACGTGTTCCACTGGTGAAAACAATCTATCAACCTTTTGCAAGCCCACTGCCTTTGCAGTCATTTAGTGCTACCATTTAGAAACCAGACTTGCTCTAAGGCGTATGCTCTTCTCTTGAATTAATACAACCCAACCAGTCTTTATTTGATTACCATTAAGCTGAAACTGAGCAATTATTCTTTGCCTGTATTTATCTTGATATTTTACTGCTTCCGTTTCAGACCTGAAAGATTATTTTTGTTTAATGTTTGTCTGTTTTCTTCCCACAACAGCAGCAGTTAGGCTGGTACACAATTGCTGCTTCTTATAAATCTTGCTCGACTTTATTTGTAAATTATTTCATTTAGGAATATGAGATTATCACAAAAAGGAATTTAAAAATTATTTTTTAAATATTGCTTGGTAATAATATGCCTAGGTTTAATGTTCTCATTGTTTGATTTGAACTAGAGAAAATGGATTTGCAATAAAGCAAATCTTGCCTACCAAAGAAGCTGTTAGTTTTCAGTGAAAAGAGCACCATCCCCAAACTTAAGACCAACTTAATTGCCCTGAGGAAAGGTGCTTTTCTCAGAATTGTTGTGCTTTTCAGTGTGTATGAAAGGCATGAACAGATGGTTCTGGGGCTTAGCTGAACTGAAGTCTGGGTGTATTTGCACATACTTTGAACCATTGCAAGTCAATGAAACCATGAATAAGTTCTGAATGCTCCTGGTTCCTGCAAGTTTAATATCTATAATTTATAAATACAGCTATTTACCTTGGAGCAAACTGCTTTTTAGCTTAGGAAGAAGTTACTTGTCTCACACAGCCTGGTTGAAGCTGGTGGTTGCCATGCCACCTTGCAATGCACAGATGAGGCACAGGCAGCAGAAGCTCATTCTGTCTCAGGAAGGAAGATGCCGAAAATGTGATGTGCTTGAAATCACTGGTCAGCAGAAAGAAAAACAGTATTTGAAAGAATGATGAGAGGAATGAGTTTACTGTTGTTTACTGTTTACTATGTTTATAGAACAGCACACATATAAATTACAACCTAGTTTAATTTTCTTGATCTGTTTTATGTCCTTTTTCTAGAGCCCAACTCTACTTGGTTCTAGCCAAAGGCAGTATGACTGACACCTCCCAGAATTATCCATCTTGGGCAGGATTTCACTTCAGCTGTGGTTTTACAAAATTGGAAGATAATAGCAATTTCTAAATTGTGTTGTTATCGAATCTTGGAGCCCACCGTATTAAGGCTTTCAGTTAGCAGTGATGTTTGCAAGCATTATTGTAAGTGACCAGAAAAACTTGGAACCTGAATAGCCTTTGCACATCGGTCAGGTCATCTTGGTTTTAATGAGCTTGTGTCTTACATAACTTGTAGTTTTAACATATACTTTTGTACTAAAAAGGGTTTCATTTTATCTTGCCTATTTGAATCACAGAATATCCTGAATTAGAAGATGCTCACGGAGATCATCATGTCCAACTCGTGGCCCTGCTCAGGATGTCTCCCAGAGTCACACCATGTGCCTGAGAACAATGTCCAAATGCTTCTTGAACTCTGTCAGGTTGGTGCTGTGACCACTGGGGAGCCTCTTCCCATGTCTAACCACCCTCTGAGTGAAGACCACCTTTCTAATGTCCAACTAAACCTCTCCTGAAACAACTTCAGACTGTTCCCTCAGGTGCTATCGCTTATCACCAGAGAGAAGAGATCAATAGTCTATTGGCCCTTATCTAGCAAAAATTTCATCACAGAAAATTTCAAAAGTGTGCATATAACTTCCATTGCCTTTCTAATTTTATCTTAGTATTTCTGTAGGGTAGCAAGACACTTATGTTCCCCATGTAGCCAAGGGGCAAGAAATAAGATACTTGTTCAGGGTCACACGTTATGGTTTTAGGTGGTGAACATTTTTACCATTAACAGTAACTCAGAATTGACCATATTTGGCTTGTGATATAATCAAGCCAAATACTTTTAATTCTCTGAACCAGTCCATTTAATCCTTTAAATCTATTCAAGCTAGGGTTAATGCACAAGGTGCTAGGAACAGCTCTGGGAGTCAGAAATATGCCTATGTGAATATGGGGGCCCTCTGCACAACATTGAGAATTAAAATGGACGCTACAAACCCCGGATTAAGGTGCTTGCCGTCTTATCCCCTGCCATGATGCTTGTATTTACATTCTCAGGGTAGAAGCCAGATATTAAGTGCTGTCATTTGTCCTGCCTGTGTGTATTAGGTTAAATATTGATTTTATAGCATACTCTACGTTGACTATGACTTAATTCTATCATTTATTTGTCTTGGTTTTGGCTGGGATAGGGTTAACTTCCTTCCTATTAGCTAGTACAGTTCTAGGTTTAGATTTAGTGTGAGGATAATGATGATAACACACTGATATTTTAGTTGTTGCTGAGCAGGGCTTACACTAAGTCAAGGACTTTCCATCTTCTTGTGTCCTGTCAGAGAGGAAGTTGGAGGTGCACAAGTAGTTGGAGGGGAGGCAGCCAGGACAGTTAACCCAAATTAGCCAAAGGGATGTTTCACACTATATGGCATCATGCTGAACAATAAAACTGGGGAAGTAGGGTAGCAAGTGGGAGCCTATTGCTCAGGGATGGGCTGGGCACTTGTCAGTAGGTGGTGAGCAGTTGCACAAGTACATCACTTGTTCTGCATATTCTTTTTCTAAGTATTATTTTTCCTTCCTTATCTGCTCTATTAATCTGTCTTTATCTCAACCCATGAGTTTTGCCTTTTTCCCAATTCTCTTCCCTGTCCCACTGTGAGTGAATGAGAGTGAGTGAATGACTGTGTGGTGTTTAGGTGCCTACAGAATTAAACCACAATGGTATTACAGGTTGTATTTTACAGTGAGTAGGCAGGATACTTCTTGGTCTTTTCAAACCTGAGTCACAAATATCCCAGAACATCCTTGCCCACAATGGCAAATGAAGAGGTAGTGCAGAATGCAGACGCGCGAAGAGGATCTTCTTTAATGAAACCATTTGGATTTTCAGCAGTATGTGTCCAGAATTCTGGAGTACAGTTCTACCGTACTGCTGAATGTAATTAGACTTCAATTAAATGCTGGCAGGCATGTATATTCTCTAACTGCAAACAAATACAGCTCCTTTTTTAAAAACATTGAACTATCAGGCTATGCCATATTTAGAAAAATTTGGTCAGGATGATGACTTTACTTTGAAAACTGAAACTGCAAAGTTTGGATCTAGGAAGAACTTTTCCAAGGCTGACAGATGTTGTCTTACTGCAGAAAATGCAGAAACTATACCAATAGGACTTTCTACAGATTATGGGAGACAATAGTATTTTGAATTATGCCAATCATGCCAAGTAGAAGCAGCAAGCTTCACGGAAATTAGTTTTAATAGATCTGTGCTAATATTTGTCATTCTGTAAAATGTTAGGTTATTTTCCATACTTTCCCTGACATTTTTTGACAGAGGTTACATGTTTACCCAACTAAACATATCGAAAGAGAAAAGCATAAAACTCTCTTGGACAGGGTAGTTAAGGTGGAGGAAAATGTTACTTAAAGTTTAGGGAATATCTGAAAATTTGGTGGTGTGAATGTGATACAAAACAACAAACTCTTCTACATACATGAAGGCTCTCCTTCATAAAGCTGTCTAGAATAAGGCTGCTGGGGTGATGGACTGTTATCTACTTTCATACCAGGCATAAACTTCTTTCAGATGCTGACACGATACCGTCCCCTGTATTCCTGGAGAATATCCCCAATTTCTTAGCAATCTATAGGGCATTAGTAGCAGGCAACTGATGGCACGTAGTGCTTGGCTGCTCTAACAGTTGGCTTTTGAATGGACAAATTCTAAATAAAAATTAGCTGTAACATCTACTCTGATTGAGGTCACTGGTGCTGCACACTTCAATGTGAATCTTCTCTAGTCAACAAAACTATAGTGACTGAGAGCCTACAACTTGTGAGAAAGATTCTTTAAGAATTCAGGCTCCAGACATCCTGAGTTCTTGCTAATTTGTAAGATAATATTGACTTCCTGTTGCAGAGAATGGGGCCCTGTTCACTATCAGCTCAGATATTGGAATGATCCAGTTACTAAGTTTGCCTTTGTGTTGTGAAAACCCTCATTAAATTCTCGTCTGAGGGTGGTGTCTTCTTTCATGAGCTAAGTCTCCTCAGATGTCTAGACCAAGACTCTTTCCATAGGATGATGTGACTTTGTTCTTTGATCAGTATTAATAGTGTCATTTCTTTTCAATATGACACAGAGTTAAAATGTATTTCTACTGCGTCAGTACCACAAAGTGTTTTGCATTCCTCCCTACTGTCTGTTTATATGTGTCATACCACAATCCTTTCAAAAAGACAGCCTGATTTTGTGAAGCATTTGTGTTGTGTGTGCCCCGAACACTACTAACTCTCTCTTTGTAACATCTCACCATCTTACCACAGCCTTGATGTTGCTATCTGAAATGCCATTCTCCCACCCTGGTACCTCCCCAGTTCCTGTCACACTGGTCCGCTTGAGTATAGGTGTACATTACTATTACCTGAAAGATGGGCATGTCCAGATCAGTGGGACAGCGCTTGTGTGCTTATGAGCCATCCAGATGAAGCTTCTCTGGTTTGGTAAGGAAAAGGTGGCTTTAACTCACCATTCTAAAGATAATTGTAGATTTACTCTTCTACACAAACGTGAACATTCACAGCATTCCTTGGAGATTTTTATTTCAGAATCTTCAACCATATTTGACATGCAAGCAAAATATGGACACAATTGAAGAAGCTGTTATAGGTGAAGGAGAGAGACAGACAGATTGGCAATTTAAGGGTTTGGATAGGTCTCAGTTTCCCAGGAGACAGGGAAATGGAGAAGCCAAAAGATAGGTAGTTGCATGTGTTCCTTGAACTGCTTGTTACTGCAGGTCATTAAAATTGCATGATGGGAGTGGGATGGGTCAGTGAAACGCAAGTTCCTACTAGGTCAAACACTATTCAAACAAGAAGGAGTGATTTATGGTCATGCCAGAGGATTTGGAAATCAGAGTGTTCCTCTCTGAGCCCACAAGTAGTGGATGCTTGTAAAAAGAGAGGTGGTGGAATGTTTCAAACAGTTCTTGGCTACTTTTTCTGATTTGTGTCTTCTGTGTTGGAGAAACCTGAGAACTTTATTTTTTCCCAAGTGAAATTTAAGAAATATGGCTTTAGATATAGTGCTTGGAACAGAAAGATTTCTTCTGTGGTGACCAGAGACAGGATCTGAGGGAATGGCTTGAAATCATGTCAGGAGAGGCTATTTAAATTGGATATCAGGGCAAGTTTTTTCACCCAAACGTGGTTGGGCACCAGAACACACTCCCCAGAGCAGTGATCACAGCACCAGCCTAGCAGAGTTCAAGGAGCATTTTGACAGTGCTCTCAGGCACATGGTGTGATTCTTGGGGTGTCCTGAGCAGGGCCAGGAGCTGGACCCAATGATCCTTGTGGGTTACTTCCAGTTGAAAATATCCTATGATTTTTAAAACTTGTTGCATTTTTTTATTTGGTGTCCATCTATCCCCACCATCCTACCCTCCCCCTTTCAAGCTGCATTGTCAGGATAAGTAGTGGTTCCGTCTGCTCATTTCGTTTCCTGAAAGGATGCAACCTGAATGCCTGCACTCTAGGAACTCCATGGAAACAAACATATTTCCTACCTTTAGACTGTACTAAAATCTTAGCCTAATTTTGTAATAAAATGTCATTCTGCACAAAACTCTCAGCCAGGCTGCTGTTGAAGTATCTTTGAAACTCCTCCTGAGAGAAGCACCAGTCTTACCTTGTTTTGTGTTTAAATGGAAGAAAAATGTCAGATACATTTGCAAAGAGCAAAAGTCTCAGCACTGCTTAGCACATCTCATTATGGCTAATATAATTTCAAACTCCTGACATCAAATCTTTATTTTATAATATTTTTATATTATTCTATGTAGTATACAATTTATTGCATAAATTTTTATGCTTAAGATAGTGGTGTGAAAATAATTAGAGCTGCTTGTAATTTCCCATAAAATTAGAAATTTTTTCTCTTGAAATAAACAGATACACACAAAATCCTGAATTTATGGTAGCCTGCAAGATTTAAAGTCTTTCACTCTGGAAACACTGAAATTTACCAAGGCTTTCTCTAAAGAAGATATTTATTTTTTTCTTCTAAAAATATTTGGTCTGAAACGCTGAATGTCTTCCTAAAAAACATAACTTGTGCGATCAGTTGGATTTTTAAACATTGTGATTTATAGCAGTGTGAATTAAACTCTATAGTTAGTCTTTCAACACCTTTATGAGTGTTAGATTAATATACATTATTCCCATTGATGTAGCACCTGTCTAGGTCCAACAGTACAAAATCCCCCACAGTGTGCCTCTTTTTTTCCTGCCAAAAAAGAACTATCTTGATAATGTAGGAGACAGAGAGAGTTGATATAAGATAGATACCATTGTATGGCCACTTATCTGGATTACATGGAGATGCACCTTAACTTCTAAAGATAACAGTGTAACATTAAACAGCAAAAAAACAGACTCCAAGTTTTTTTAATTGCTGACTTGGTCTCAACAGAGTTTATGTGAATTTCAGGGAAGCATAATACTCTCTAGCTATAAGCAATGCCCAGAACAACAAAGAATTGCTCCACACAGCTAAAAAAAAGTAATGGTGTAATCTACAGATACACAGCTCCATGAGAACCACAGGCTGCTACAGGCAAAACTGATGGGACAGTTGAGTCAGCTCTGAAAAATGCCATGCTATCCTTGAGTACCAGGAGCAGCCATGGCAGAGGCTGCTGCTGCATGACATGGCTTTACACCTCTGCTCTGTACAAAGTCTAGCTGTAGTGGGTTTGCATAGCAAAGTTTTGGTCACAGGGCTTCTCTGAAAAGCTGCCAGAAGCTCTCCCCATGTCCAACAGAGGCAGTGCCAGCTGGCTCCAAGACTGACCCACTGGTCCCCAGGGTCAAGCCTCGTTGACCATAGCAACACCTCCGGGATAAAGTATTTAGGAAATAGGGGGAAGTTATCGGCTGGAAGCAAATTACAGCTGGAGAAGAGAGGGGTGAGAATATGTGAGAGAAACAGCTCTGCATACTCCAGGGTCAGTGCAGAAGGAGGTGGAGAAGGTGCTCCTGGTGCCAGAGCAGAGAGTCCCCTGCAAGCCCTGGTGAATGCCATGATGAGACTTCTGTGCCACTACGGCCCATGGAGGATGATGATCGAGCCAATATCCACCTACAGGGCATGGAGAACCCCACGCCAGAGCATATGAAGGTGTCAAAATGAGGTTGTGACCCCATGGAAAGCCCACACCGGAGCATGGTCCTGGCAGCACCTGTGGCCCCATGGAGAGAGGAGCTCACACTGGAGAGAGTTTGTTAGCCTGACTTGTGACGTATTGGGACCCATGCTGGAGCAGTGCATTCCTGAAGGACTGCACCCCATGGAAGGGGCCCATGCTGGAGCAGTTCGTGAAGAACTGCAGCATCTGGGAATTACTGACACTGGGGAAATTTATGGAGGACTGTCTGCTGTAGAATCATGCTGAGGAATCCCACATTTTAAGTATGGGAAGGACTCCTACTCCTCCTCCTGAGGAGGAAGGAGCAGCAGAAATGTGTGATGAACAATCCTCATTTCTTATCCCCCTGCATTGGTGTGGGGAAAGAGATAGAGAAACTGGAATAAAGTTAAACCCATGAAGGAGGGAGTGATGGCAGAAGGCGGCTTTGAGACTTGGTTTTACTTCTCAATATCCTATTCTGATTGAATTAGCAAGAAAAAGAAATTAATAATAAATTAATAATAAATTATTTCTCCAAGCTGAGTCCTTTTTTTTGTCTATGATGGTTAATTGCTGAGTGTATCTTATCTTGACCAATCAGCTTTTTGTCACGTTATTTCTCGNAAATGAGGTTGTGACCCCATGGAAAGCCCACACCGGAGCATGGTCCTGGCAGCACCTGTGGCCCCATGGAGAGAGGAGCTCACACTGGAGAGAGTTTGTTAGCCTGACTTGTGACGTATTGGGACCCATGCTGGAGCAGTGCATTCCTGAAGGACTGCACCCCATGGAAGGGGCCCATGCTGGAGCAGTTCGTGAAGAACTGCAGCATCTGGGAATTACTGACACTGGGGAAATTTATGGAGGACTGTCTGCTGTAGAATCATGCTGAGGAATCCCACATTTTAAGTATGGGAAGGACTCCTACTCCTCCTCCTGAGGAGGAAGGAGCAGCAGAAATGTGTGATGAACAATCCTCATTTCTTATCCCCCTGCATTGGTGTGGGGAAAGAGATAGAGAAACTGGAATAAAGTTAAACCCATGAAGGAGGGAGTGATGGCAGAAGGCGGCTTTGAGACTTGGTTTTACTTCTCAATATCCTATTCTGATTGAATTAGCAAGAAAAAGAAATTAATAATAAATTAATAATAAATTATTTCTCCAAGCTGAGTCCTTTTTTTTGTCTATGATGGTTAATTGCTGAGTGTATCTTATCTTGACCAATCAGCTTTTTGTCACGTTATTTCTCGCCTGTTCAGCTGAGGAGGGGAGTGACAGAGCAGCTTTGGTGGGACATCTGTCATTCAGATGGTCAAACCACCACAATGTTTTTTGATGCCTAACGCAGGGCATGAGGAATTTGAGATAAGGGTGGTAGCGGGGAGCAGTAATGGGCAAAACATGGGCTGAACAATGGGAGAGTGGGCAGGGATTGTGAAGAATGTCTGTTGTTACAATTGTCATGAAGAAGCAGGAGATGCATAGCTTGTCCGCTTCCATTCAGCGATGTGATAAAGTTTTTGTTTGTTTTGTTTTATTTGCGCGGGTTTTTTTTTTTCGGTGTTTGCTGTTGATATGAGTGAAGATTTTGTGATGAACGTGGATTTTAACGATAATTTTAAACGTGTCATTCACAGAGGCAGGGGTGGAAGGAGTAGTGCTTAGCTAGATATGTGTGGCTTCAGGTGACCTGGACAAAGACCGTTGGTAGGGGAGGATACCAGGAGCCCAGCAGGATGTCAGCCTGGTATGCTTGATGAGCTGCTGTGAGAGAAATACTTCAGAGAAACTGAAAGCCCTCCGCTAATATATTCACTCATTCCCAATTCCTTGGCTCCCATTCCCGTAAGGCAACAGAGAGTACCACACACATCTCTGAAGTTAGTGAAATGTAAGACCTTTTAAATACTAATATTTCTAGGAACCTCTGGGTAGGTTCACCATCTGCTACCTCATATAGCAGCTGTCTAAAGCAATTTTAGTCACTTTTTCTATTTTAAAACCTTTTGCTGAACTCCTTGTCACAGACTAATAAGAGGTACTGAAAACTGTGCAGCTTCTCCTTTACAAGAGTTGTGAGCCCTAGGCTGTACCAGTGGATATACTTCATGTGTCCTTGATACAGCCTTAAACAGGACAGTTAAGCACAATTTATCTGCAAGGGCAATGGGTTCCCAGATTATATTGCAGTGGCACACCTAATCTAGTTCTTTCTATCTGTTTTCAAAACACCCAGGTATCTCACAGTTGGTTTCTTTTCTTCACACAGGCAAGGTAGCTGGCAGCTCCCAAATTACAAAGGAGCTGGATGCTAGCAAAGGGCAACCAGTGACTGGGTGTCTTATATGAGTCTTGCATTGGCTTCCTTTGAGTAATCCCCTGTTAAAAACAATGGCATGGGGGCATAATTTCCAAAACATTTCAGTTAGAAATGAAATACAATCAATACAATCCTTCATTTAAGTAAGTCAAACACAAGCTGTTGCAGTTAACAGTTGCATGACCCTAATACGTTATCTTCTTTTAGGTGTACCTGGAAGAAATTTCTTCAAGATATAATTTCAGTCTAGCTTCGGTACTGGTTTCGGTATTAATCTAAAATTTGGAAAACAGATTTTCAACCTCCAAGAAACACTGTCCAGATATTTTAAGTATTGTTTCACATACAGACCTTGGCTTAATTATTGTTAGGCTGTTAGTGGTGAGAACTGTGTAAGTGCCATTCAGACTGGGAATAAACATGTATAATGAGCTAAATAACACTTTCCAAAATGCAGAGGCATTGGTTTGTCTGTTGCTTCCCATGTATTTCTCAGCATGTGAAATTATTTCCTATTGCACGCATAGCTATCCAGTTGAAATGGCAGCCTTGTTTCTCAAAAGTTACCATGAGGAGAAAGATTTTTCTTGGACATAAGCTTCTGATTTGCTGAAGATCCTATAATAAGAGCAGAGCATTAAAGAGAAGTCCACAGACCTTCGCTCTTAAAAAGAACAGGTGGCTGCATGGCCATAAAAAATAGTGCTGGAAATTGTGTGTGAGCAGCATAGTATGGCTTTGAGGTACTGAGGGTGGTCTGAAGAGGCTCTCACCAATGCCTAACTTTCCTTCCACAGTGTCACAGTGACTTATTGCCAGCATTAACTGTGAGTTGCTAGTTAAAGAAAGGCTTCAGTTCATACTGAAAGGTAAAAGTGCAAAACCACTTATGTAAAGACTAATAAAAAGGACAAATAACTACACTAAAGTCACTGTGCTCTGTGAATGTCAGAAAACACTGTGAAAGTGAATGTCAATGGAGCCTTTCATAACTCCATGTGAAATCACAGATGAGTCTTTCTGAAGCATCATAGGTGGGTTCTTCCCCAGACACCTGGGAAATGCTCACCTCTAGCACACTTTAGTCCCTTCAGGGAAAAAAAACAAGCTGGCATACCTAATGCCACAGTGCATTGACACCTTTTGATAAAATGTCTGCCAAAACTCCATGCAATTTGGGGATTTACCACAACTAGTCAGAAGTATTTATTCATCATTCTGAATGCTGTCTCTGACTTTGTTGGTTAAGTGGTTTTACTGTGGCCCACAGTAGAGGTCCCAGTTAAGTGAGTTGGGGGTATTGGATGAAAACCCATGAATGAAACCAATTGC
The DNA here is from genome assembly GCA_013397075.1 of Rhabdornis inornatus. Lineage (NCBI taxonomy): Eukaryota > Metazoa > Chordata > Aves > Passeriformes > Rhabdornithidae > Rhabdornis > Rhabdornis inornatus. The sequence goes on along the minus strand of VWZS01003255.1, from coordinate 171,143 downwards.
TCTCTTTTATAGCATTTCACTGCTCTTTCTCTGTCGAGACTGTGAGGTATGTGCCTGGCAGCATAAAGCATCATTTGTTACTTCTTATGATAGCTTCAAATGAAAGTCTGAATATCTCTGCTTTAGCATAGCTTCCTAATGTAGACTTGATGAATCTTAACCATGTTTCAAATTATTGCTTTGCTTAACGTAAGTGTACTCAAAGTATCTAATGTTACTCAGGACAAAAACAGTTGTGTTTGTGAAAGGTGAAAACCAATCCTCTCAACTTAGTACAAAGCCTTCTCTAAAGGGACGAAGATACTATGTGTGGGGGGTGTTGGTGTTTGGTGGGTGTTTTTGGATTTTTCTTTTTTTTTTGTTCTGTATTGTCTCTGTGCTTTGAGCTATAAAAAAAATTAAAATAAAAATTTTTCTTTCAATTGGCAGTTTTCAGCTCAAATGAAAACAGTAGGAAAGAGAAGGAACTTAAGGTTCAGCACATTCTTGCAAAGTCAGTTTAAGAGTAACAAAATTACTCCCAAAATCTGAAATGTTTTGGAATAAAGTGTCAGTCAGAGTTTAATGGTAGAGCATGAATGCTGAGATACTTGGATTCAGATTCAACTCTTGATTGTAGGGATATGCTCAGAGACTTAGGTCTTGGCTATGGGCTTGTCTTTTGTGTGCATAAAATAGAAATACAAACCTTTTATTCCTTTAGAAATTGCTATGGAAGTTTTTGCTTTACAAGACATTTTTTGTTGTGCCATATAATTGAGTAGTTTGTGTGGGAAGGGACCTTTAAACATAGTCCAGTCCAATCCACCTGCAATGAGCAGAGACATCTTCAACTAGGTCAGGTTGCTCAAAGCCCTGTCCCACCTGACACTGAATGTTTCTGGGGTTGGGGCACCCACCACCTCTCTGGGCAACACGTCCCAGTGTTTCACAACCCCTCTTAATAATTTACCACCCTCATATCTTTTGCCATTGGGAGAAAAAAATGTACTCTTGGGCAGCCAGTTACATAGAGAAGATGATCTATCTAATTGTAATTTGATTGGATGTCTTCCAGGCATGCTAAAATTTCTCTTCTTTCCATTACTTTTGACCTTAAAGGTCTTCCAAGGCAGTCGCACACATTTACAACCAAATGAGTCTAAGAACACCAGAGACAGCTAGACAAGACAAAAGCCATTCATGCATCTTTCATGTTCATAGCCAGTTCTTTCCTCAGAACCTCCTCAGATATCTGTTTTCCAAACTTTTGAACAAGCACTGTATTTTAAGATGAAAGTAAGATGCACAGTGAACAGTGGCAGAGCAGTAAATTGAAGCTCTCTAGTTGACACCTAGGGTAGATTAACTGATACCTCTTTTCACTACCAGTTATCTAAGTGTGTAGTATCCATTTAAAGATTATCTCTGAAAGAGACCGTCTATTCTATGTTGGATTTAGGTGACATTTTCTCTTCAGTGCTTAATGCAGATGATATAGCTAACAAACCTCTGTGCCTTGAATTTTTAAAATACTGTATGGTTTATGTAGGCGACTGAGAAGGATGCATGTACTTTCCTGTGGCCTTAAATTAAAGTAAAGAGGCAAATTGAAAAGGTGTCAGAAAGCTTAACAATAAAAAGAGAAACTCTATACAATTCTAATACTGTTCATAATAAAGAAGCAAGGCAAAGAATTCTTCTAATATTGTCTAAGGAGTAATTTAAGAGACTTTTTAATAAAGACTCTACTCTTCCTATGAGGTGTCAAATAACATCACTCCTTGTGAATAATATCCTTAATCCTACTGCCTATGAGAATAATATGTCAAAGATTGTTTTTGTCAATCTGATTCATCTAAAAAAACACAAAAGATATCTAAGCAGAACAATTACAGGGAATATTATATGTATTTTCTTTGCATAACTGAGTCATATTTTTGTGCCCTGACATTAACAGTATTCAACGCCAAACAGCAGCAAAGCTATTGAGAAAATCAGTGCTAGGATTTTTCCTGCTGCATCTCCGCAAAGCAACAACTGATCACCTAATCTAAGATAGCAGAAATTCAACAGCAGGATTAATTGCATTACTGACAGAAATTTTCACGCTTAGATCTTTTATTAGAATTATTTTTGTTGGCGAAAAAACCTTCATTATGAAAGGGAAGTAAACTGGAAACTGAGACTTGAGAAATTGAGGACTTTTAAACCTTTTTACATCAAAAGAGGTGCATGCCTTTGGAAAGTTGGCTGGCTGGGGTAATTGATGCTTTCTGCAAAACAAAATTCAGATAAGGCTGAAATGGAAAAAATATACTGTGAACTTCTGCTGTTATACACTGTGAGTGGTGTTCTGGAGTTCTATGTAGAGTTGAGAGGATGAGATTATTCCGGTTCCTGGCCACATTTTTATGTGAAGGGTTTTTTTCCCAACACTGTAGCTGAGTGAAAACCAGCATGCATCAGGATACATCAGCGTGCATGAGGGTGCACAGAACACATCAGCATGCTGGCTCATCCCACTCCTCCTGCGATGTGGTTGCCATAGGAGCATCTGGAGTGCTTCAGGCTGGAGTCTGAAATGCTCCAAAAGGGGACCCTCTCCGGACAGCCAAGGAAGCAGGGTGCCACAATGCTCTGTGTGTCTGGGTACACAGGCTGAGTCTCTCAGATGGAAGGCAGAATCTGATTCACTCTTAGCAAGACTGGAAGAGACCACCACTGCAATTGCTTGTGGAGCAGGATGTGGAAGTTAGGGGTATCAGAGACTGCTGATTTTGCAATTATATTTATGCAGAAGAACCAGGCTCAGAATGACAATTAGAAGGCATTCTCCTGCTGTGCTGCAAGAGAGGATATTGAAAATGTTTTCAGAGGGTGATTAATGTGGAGGGAAAAAAAGCGAATGACAGAAATAAGTGTAGGTTAAGCAGTAGATATAGTAAAGTGGGCTGCTCCCATCAGCTTATTAACAGCCCACAGTGATGCTGAGGACACTTTAATAAACCCATTCAGGGAGGATTACTGCTATTAGGAATAATGATCAGTGGCAGCACAGTGTTTTATATGAATAATGGGGGCTATATCCTGCAGTAACAATCTCTGCTAAAGGTATTTTATATCTGCTGATACTTATGACATTTTTCTTTGATCATAGCAAAGTGAGTAGTTTGATACTTATATTTTCATCATTATAAAATATGCAAAACCAAGCAATGAAATATCAGAGCTCTGAAATGAGTGTTACAGAAAAGATGGACAAGCATCCAAAGCCAGAAAATATTAGGAATGTGGTAGAATCTGCAAAGTTAAAGTCTTAAAAAAGCTTTTTATTCCATTGACCTGCCTCTGTCTGCTCAGAATCATATCCAGGAATTTCTGCATGAAACTTTCCTGCTTTTCTATGAGGTATGACACATGAAAACAAGCTGAATTGCACATCTCTTTGCAGGCTTTCTGCAGGTACGCTCTCAATTTGATGCCTGAGGTCTATTGCAAAGTGACCTGGGGAGTGGGACTGCCCTAATGTCATGCAGAACTGCTTCAAATGATTGAACAGATTCTGTAAATGGTAATTTGCAGTGGGTTCTCTTCTTGAGATTAATGTTTCTATATAAGAAGAAACTTCTCTACTGGTTTAATGTAGGGCACAGTAATGTTCTAGAGTTTGGGAGTTCTTTTGCTGCTGATCAGTAAAGTGAAAGTCTTTTCTTCCCTATCAAAAGATATTAACTCTGAATCTAAAAGTGTGTTTGACTGGCAGTTAGGAGAGATTATATTCAACCTGGGGCCACTGAAGCTTATAAAAAATGAACATATAAACTATTTTTGCAGAGTAGATTTATATGTTAAGAGAAATTCTCAGTGATCAGAAAATACCGAAACATTAGCATAAGTGAAAAAGAAAATGAAAATATGGGACAAAATACAGGAAAAATAGGGAACAATTCCCCCCTGTCCTTCTTGCAGTGTGTGTCAGTTCTTCTGACAGACATCACGTTCCAGCACTTAAGCCTTTGTCTAACAAAACTTCCACACAGAAGAAATTTCCACGGAAGATGTGAAGAGTGAACAAAATGGCTTTAAATTTAATTTATATTAATTTATATTTCACAGGCCTTTCTGCAGGATCACTTTTTCAATAAACCTATAAAAAGCCAGCAAACTATAAATAGTAAGAAGTAATTGGTTTCTGGTGTTTTGCATTAATAGTGGGGATCTGACTTTTGCTCAAAGAGAATATACAAACCTGTCAATGCAAAACAATGACAAAAGCTAAGCAGGCACTGTTCTGTATCCAGGGTACTGTCATGCACTTACAGGCATTGGTAATTTTAATCTTCACTGAATCTCACTGACCTAACTCTGCTGCCACTGGGAATTATGCTTACTGATTTCAAAACCAGCCAAGTTAAGCCAGTGGTCTGGAAATCCCACTTCTGTGTCTGATAGAAATCTAGTCCCTGCTTGCATGGAGAGAATGTTTCCTTTCTAAACTCTGTCAGAAGATGAGAGCCCTGCCACAACATCCAGTGGTGCCCCGACCACCATGGACTTCAGAGCGGCAACTGCTGCTGCCCTTTGAAGATTAATACAGATTTAAACCAGGTATCTGAAAGGCTTTACAGTGCAGTCACTAGACTGAGATCCTAATGGTGCTGTTCCTGCCTCAAATCCACTTTTGTCATTACCAGACATGCCGTATCTTTAAAGCTGGAATCTAATCATCTCTGTGGGAAAATACAGGTATGTGATTGGACTACAGTAGGACACAGACATGTCAATGAAGAAACTGTGGGAACTGGGTATCACATCAAGTTGCTGTTTGTAGGAAATGCAGTTTCTCATCAGTGTCTGTGTCTTTTCACCATTTTTTTGTGCTGTAGAGACATACTGTGATGTCTCCCAAGTTGCCTTTGTCCTGCAAGTAACCATGCAACCCAGCTTCTAGAAATGAAATGTCATGAGCACTGGGATACATCAGCTACCACAAGATCCGGTGTCTGTGCTTTGTAAGAATGCTCTGGTTTCATGAGAGCTTGGTTTTCTTTTTCAGAAATGTTGATGTAAATGTAGTTTGCTTTGCTTGATGGTTTTTCCATGCCTGTCACCATATGCTGTTGTTATGACCCTCGAGCCACACATTTTGCTGTTCTTTACATGCATTGTCTTACCACACCACCAGAGATATGGCTGTGTATGGAGCTAATTTTGGGTGCTTTTGTGGAGACTACACACCCGAAATAACAACAGGCAGATTGCCATACCATCAAATAAACAATGTAGGATAGAAGCTTCTTTTTAAACAGAAGCTTATTTTGTTTTAGAAGTTATCTGGTCTACTGATAGATCCCTTCTGCCATCTCTTCTGTATTGTCTGACAAGATAACTCTACTTACCATTTCACACTTAAAAATGTACTTAAATGGAAAATAATCCAGAGTTATAACCAATCCAAGCTCTCTATAATTTTGATTTTCAGGTTTTTGAACAAGAAAATAAAAGTAACACTACACTAAATATTTGGTAGAGTGTAGTGTTCTGGGTCATAACAATGTCTCTCTTTTAACACAAAATGAATGCCATTAGTCATGAGAAAAGATCACGATGCAACTTTCCTTTGCATGCTCAGTGAATCTTCTATTCAATGCCTACTACATATTGCTTATGAGAAGTACGTTGGAACAGATTTTTTGGTAAAAGCATGCAAAACATGTCTGAGTGACTGGAGTCCATGGCTTGTTACCATTAGATGGCCCTTAGGAAAGTTGTCCAGCAATCTGATATGAAAAGCCAGAAGTCACTTGGATAATTTATTGAATAGTTTCTTACTTCTTCTGTATTTGTCAGAAAAGATTCTGTTGATGATTTGGCAAAAGCTGGTATCTGAATTTCTCTAGTGTGTTTTCTGGGGCTGTGGCAGTAAGGCCCCGACAGAGCAGCACTGTCATGGGAATTTCAGTGTTACACAAAGTCACAGGCTACTGCCAAAACCTGCTGCTGCTTGTCTACCTAGAAGTCGTTGTATGCTGAATGAATGTCTGTGTCTGCTACCAGAGAGGACATAAAAGAAACTGCTTGAAAAAATGTGAAGGGAAAACACAGCACTTTGTGACATAGGGCAAAACCAATCAAAATATCAGGTGTATTACATCCTCCTTGAAGGTGAGTGAGGATGGTTAGCTGATCTGATGTGACAACCAGCCTACCACAGCCGCTGATGTGCCTTCAGCTTCACTGAAGGGGCTGTGGTGCCTGTCTTGCTGCCATCCCGTGCTACAGCATCCAATAAAATACACATTGTGAGAGTTGTTTCATGCACTGTAGCTACTGTATGACATGGTTCAATTAGAAAAGATGGAGAGAGGTTTAGTGAAATGTCCTGCCCATGTGTGTTAAATGGAGAGCCTGTTGGCTTTCACTGTACCGTACACTGACAAATCCTACCCCTGATGAAATGAATGGAACATTTGATATCCACATCAAAGGACATAGGCAGAAAATACATTGCAGTAAGAAAAAAGATGAATGAAAAGAAAAAGGAAAAGAGAAAGGAAAAGAAAAAGAAAAAAAAGGAAAATAAGAAGGAAAAAGAAAATTATTTTGGGACAGAGTAACTATCTTTGGCCACAATAGAAGAGGTGGTTGTAAGTCATACTTGCTCTCTGTTGCTGCTGGCCAGGGTCAGGTAAGAACTTGAAATAAATAAAATCAGTGCCAAGGCAGTTCTTGGGTTTATCCCAGCTGTTCATGGCCTCAATCAGAGACCACTCAGTGTCCAAGTCTTTTCACTAGACTCAGAATACCGTAAGTTTCCAACTGTAGAGCCAGGATGCCTTATTCTGTCCCTGTCTTTGGAGGAGCAGAACCCTTTTGTGGTGGTAATGAGTAGTGGGTCTTTTGAGGGAGCAGGCTGAGGGCTGAGGCATGGAATGAAGTCAAAGGGACTATTGCTGAAGAGGAGGAATGAAGAAGAATCAGTGGGAGCTTTTGAGGGGAGGGGGATGGTGATATCTCCTGTGTTTCTCTAACCAAGCCTTCCTTTATTTGAGCTAATCCTATAATGTGTAACTTCCAGACTCTTTCCACCCCTCTCTCTTCAACTTCTTTTTGCTTTCCGCTTCACTTGCCACAACTGAAACCTGTTCATTCTCCTGGGCTCTGCAGATGAATGTAGTGAAGGGTCCAGGACACAAAGACAGACTTATAATTTTTCCTATAACCTATGCACAAGGGCAGCAGGTGCTCTCAGGAACATCTCACTTTTTTTGCCTGTGACTCTGCAGCGGTGGTGTCCGTCTCCCACCTTCCAGCCTCAGCATATTTGGCTGTCCATAGTCCTGGCAGGGACAGAAACTCAGTGGGTTTCCATCTGTCACTGACTAAGATGCCTGGATTGCTTTGGCCAGTGGTCCTCGTGTCTCTAATTCAAGCAGCTCTTACACATTTTTTTTTCTTTGCCTATGTACTGTATGTATGCGTACAGATACACACATACACATTATCCCAGAGAGGGGAGCACAGCCAAGGGGTCAACACATAGGTGAAAATTTTGATGGATTTGCTGCACCATTTTCATGGCTCTTTAGTTTTGCCACTGATATAATGTAGATACCAATGCAGGTCGGACAGAGAATCTCACTGTATTTACTCTACCAGAGATAGACGTATAGTATCCACAAAATGGATTTCCTGAGGGAGTTTGAAAACCTCATATATGGGGAACTCCTGGTAGACCTTTGACCTCAAGACTCTCAGTCTGAACTTGCCATATCTGCTGAGGCTGGGGTATGAAAACTCCAGCAATATCCTTCCCATCCAGTATGGAAATTCCTATGTTGAAGAAGGTGGTGTTGTGTTTCACATAGGTACCCAGGCTGTCCCAAGGCAGAGGCATGTTTTCTAAAAAGACTGTGATCATATATCAGTTAAAGAAACACAGGCAAGGTGTACAACTCAGAAGAACACTGTAGAAAGTGTGTGCTGGGCTGGAGGTTTTTTTGCATATTTAATATTGAAAAGAGCACCAACACTGTAGTTACATGCAGACATGCAATATTGCCTTTTTTTTTTCCACTTTCTGCTAAGTATGCAAAGTGTACAAAGGAATGGATTATATGTCATATAAACTTCGTGATGTTTCAGTCAATGAACATGGATATGCTAGGGTCATCCTTTGGAGAAACTTCCTCTCATACTTTATATTACTCAATTGTTGCTTTGCAAAGAATTTTAGAAATCTAGAATTTATTTACTTTCAAAGACAATATACTGAGTCTGGAGCTAACGTGGTAGAGACAGCCAGAGTCCCTGTCTTGTTAAACTTACGCTGATGAATTACCAGAGCCATCAGTAACCTCAAAGAACTCTCTTTTCACAGAACTGAAAATGTATGAAAAGCTTATAAAATGTGTGAAACAGCTTAAAGCACACATGAGCAAGGCTGGCCTGGGCCCAGTGTTAACATCTCATGATCAGAACCAGTGCTGGCTTTTAGTGTATGCGACAAAGTGGGAAGGAAATCAAAGGAAAAGACTGAACAGTGGAGGGATAAAAGGAGAACAAGGTGCAAAGGAGGGTTGGATGTGCTGTATATGCCTCATGACACCGTTTTTTAGTCAGAAAGATGGAGAAGAGACCTGAGCTTGCAGACCCCTGCTGCTGCTGAAGAGGCATCAGCAGCAAACCAAGCCGGTGGTAGAAGGCACATGCTCACATCCGTGCTGGCCAGCCTGTAATAGTGATGTCGTGATGTCCCGCAGGTGCCTGGGAGACAGCATGATGGAACAAAGTAGTGATTCATCCCTTGCCCTCTAGAGGTATCCTCACAGTCTCATCCAAGTGTATGAATCAGAAGGACAAACACACACTGTATTTTCTGTCTGGAAATTCAGACAGAAAGTCTCTGTAAAACACTTCTCTAACACTCTGGAGAGTTACAATGGTGTCTATCAACCATTTGCTAAATTCTGGTAAAATTCCAGTTTCCTGTGTGACTTTCAAGGGAGGTAGATGCAGGGTGGGATAGCCGATCTATAAAGAATGGAGAGCAAATGCCACTTCTAGGGTCTGCTTTGCTTTTGATCTCCTTCCTGCCATACTGCTCTTGTGTCCTGACATAAAAAATCACAAATGGCCCTGGTTTTAAAACACGTGGGATCAAGTCTGAAATACCATCAGTATCCACAGTTTGAAAAAGCTTTTTAAAAACTTTTTAAAAACAGGCTTCTATGTCCCTATTTACCTACCCTGTTTCCTCAATAAATAGATGTCAGATAGAAAGAAATGTAGTGGGAGCAAATAATTCACAGTATCTAGGAAGTTTTATTGCTCATAGGAATTAATATTCCTATGGAGAAGGGTGGATTCAATTAATGAGATGCTCTGAAATGAAATTACATTACAGATGTTTCTTCTGTCCTTAAATAATAGTTTATTAAGTTCAAACACACATATTTTATTCTTCTTTACACTGCAGAAGAAACACATAAAGATTGAAACAGGACACACGCAGCTAAGGAAATTATCTTCCTATACCAGATGCTTCCATAAAATGATAGTGTCCATAAATTAATAATCTGCTCGGTTGGAAAAAGGATTCTGTAAAGTAGTCTAGCTTAAAGTATTACCTGTGTTTAGAAATAAGGTAGAACATATTTTGACCAATTAAAATATGGTGACCGAAGTCCTTGCACATGTAACTCCAAATTGTGCAGCTGCCTTCCACTCTATTTTGGTCTCATTGCTGGAACTGACCTAGTGTTTGATCTCATCCATATTATTTGGTTTTTTTAACCAAGAGCAACAATTCCATCTTTTGAATAAACAAAATATATGTTGGACCAATATATATATGTATAATTTCAGAACATTCCTTCAAGTTACTTGGCTATTTACTTTGTATTTACACCATTCTCTCTTTCCTATTGCTTTTTTCCTTCATTATCCCCAATGTGAAATCTTTATTTTGCTCACTTGCACTCCACCTGGAAGGTCTCTTCTGTCTGTACGTGTCCTTAAATCTGTTGAAAGCCACTAAGTTGGGCTGACTCTTGTGGTGGCAAGAACAAGGTAGACACAAGGAGCTGTTAGGGACATTCAGATTCCAGAGGAAGTCACTGAGGGTTTATAAGCAGGACATGGAGTTGTATCAGCTGGGTTTTGTCCCTTGGTTGGTTGACTGCAGATTGTATGAAAATAACCTCCTCTAAATTACTGCTTTTTGGTTGGCTTTTTTCTTTATTACCTTAAAATGTTCTAAGAATATCTGAAGCTAGATGATACTTTTTACTAAAGAGCAAGGCTGTGACAGAAGCCTGGTTTCTGACAACTATGCTTTGCACATCGTTGCAAAACACAATTGCAAATCTGTGCAGTTTTGAGCAAATAGTTGAAAGACCGCTTCCACTTTTTTAGTTTCTTAGGTGTGTACTCTCAGCAAAGAAATCATAACTAGGTTAAATTTCTCACTTTGTAAAAAGGGAATAGAGGACCTGATATGAATCTATTGCCAAATACATTTCTTGGCTATAGATCCACACTCTGAAATTTGAGTACTTTTGACTTCTTGAAGTATTATAGAGCAGATGTCATGGTATTTATCACTACTGTCCTTGAGTGCAGAAGAGAGTTTTTTATAAGTCAGTCATGAATAATACTTAAAAAATAGATTTTTACAGTTTCTTCTGTGGCTTCCAAACCACTTGCATATATAGAAGACCAGGCATGCTGTTCTGTTTTGAATGTCAATAGTTGTGAGGAACTGCACATTTGCAGAAAGACGGTTTTGGGGGAAAAGCATCAGGATAGATAACACGACAGTCTATAGGAGTGCTCATCGTTTCTGACAGCTCCATTTTCTTCTGCCATCTGTGTCCCCAGTCATTCTGGAAATTATGGTGCATCAGCAGTTCTGTTTTATTACCCAAAACAAAATCAATTTAGAAGGATATTTGATATGGCAGCAATTTCTTGAGTTGCCATAGAAAAACTAGAATATTTAACACTCAAATAAAGGAAGTTGTACATTGTGGACTTATAATTACTAGTATGTCCATATTTAGTATCAGAAAATAATTTCCATATTTGCGAGCCTTCAGATCTTTCCCCCCAAATTACTCTGACTGTTTAGAGTGGCTTTTAGGAAAAAAAAAACCCGAAACCTAAAACAAACCAACCGAAAACCCCACACTCAAATTCTGTCTGTTTTATCCTACGAGATGAAAAGCATAGAGACATACGTAAACCTTCCAATGTCCTGGAAAAATCCTCAGAATTCCTTGCAAAATCCTGGGGGAGCAACCTCAGCCCTGCTGCTTCCTGCTGCTTTGTGCCAACAGCACCTCCTGCTTAGGCACAGGCTTATCCCATCATTTGGCACCATGGATTTTCTACATGAGTCATGAGAAAATCTGCCTTTGGTGGGGTAGGTCAGAAATAAGTACAGCAGTATCTGTGGACAGTGCACTTTTACTGGGATATGCAGACCATTGTTTATTCAATATGCAAGCGTTTGCAGTGTGGGGAAGTAGAAGTGCCTTTCATGGTTAAGTCCTATGTATAATAATGCAAGTTCTTGTGTATCTTGTGCTGGGATTAAGTTTGGAGCACGTCAGGATTTGTATGCATTCAAATCAGAGGGAGATTTTGTCACTGGTTTTAGTGGGGCCACTTAAAGCAAGCTGTAAGCTGTGATCCACTATGCTGTTTTAAATACTCCCAAGCTCTCTTCTAAAGGCTAGCTGTACTTGTTTCACCTCAGTGGTTTTTTAATATCCCCATTACATCTTTCATTCTTCTCAAGTGATCGTGTTTTTCTAGTCATGGGGCTGAAAGGTGGAAAAGTTTTCTCCTATTTCTCTTTATTTAATTAAAATCAATATAAACCACTCTTTCTGGTACAATATTCATAAACCGTCTGCAGACAAATACTTTGTAACCATTCCTCCCTTTGTTTCTGTTTACTGGATGCTTTTGTTTAATCTTTCAGTGTCAGGATCTTGAAAACATTCTGAAATGCAGCATTGGTAGTGGATTCCAGTACTTAAACAAGGTGGAGAACAGATCCTTAGGGCTTATAAGTCAACAATACTCCATTCAATCTCACTACCAGAACAGATGAGTCAGGAATGCAAAGTTAACATTTTGAGATTTGAATTGTTTGAACTCTTGTTTTGTTGTTTTGGGTTTTTTTCCCCCCAGTTTATGGAATGTAGTGAAACATAAAGAAATGTGCATTTGCGGTTTATTTTCCCACCTGAATGATTTTTATCTCTTTACTCTATGATTTTCGTACAACTCTTAATCATAACCTGTATTTTTCTTATTCTAGGTACTGTGAATTTTTGTTAGACCTGCCCACCAAAGCTGTTTCAAAACTCATTGTACCAACATGCAATGAGAATGAACTCCTTCCACTAATTTATAGATTTTACATTTGCTTTCAACTACAGCTGATAACACATCTTTATGATATAAGTGGGATGTAGTAGCATGTAGATACCATCAGCCTTGCTCTGCTGATGGAATATGTACCCTGTGCTAGAGCATTTGCTGGTATGACTCATCTCTTTCTGTGAGGGATTTGGCTACCCAAAAGATGTCTGCTTTCTTACCCCAGTGACACAGAGCTGGGTGTCAGAAAGCAAAGATTAGAAGTCCTTCCTTGGATGAAAACTGGCCCTAGGTAGTCAAATGGGAAGATCCCATAGATTTTATGAGGCCAAGTGGAAATTCAGTGCTTGAAGCTGGATTTGGGATTTCAAAGCATTGTAATTTTTTATGATATCCATGGGAGGCCTGGTGGCCTATGCACTAGTACAGATGTGCATTCTTTTCCAGCTGACACTCCTCGTTTCTGCTAACTTTTCCCACGTCCTCTTCTGGGGTCTGTAATCAACCTCACAATTGCAAAGGGTCCATCTTACAAGTGCCTTTCACTTGCTGCAGTTCTTTCATCTGGCTTATCAGTTATCTTTGTTGCTTTCTCATTGCTGAGAAGATGGTGCAATCCTCTAGAAATCCAAGAGTATTTGCCAGCAGCACATTATACACCTTCATGTTGGTTGGAAGTAGTTCCATAGTCCTTACTGCCCAAACAATATGCTTTTTTTGCTGTCTGTCTGTGGGGTCACATTAAGGTTGTTCTGACAGTAGATTATTCTCTTTGGAGTTGACTGACTCATTCAAGGAAATTTTGGTGCTCCTTGACTTTTTTTGACCCTTGGATTTCATAAAATTAGGGAAAATTAGGTTGATGAGATAGGACACATTTGTGGAACTGCTTTGAATGAGAATCCTCCTTAAAAGGTTTGGCAACTCTATAAAATGCTTTAAATTCTACAAGAAATTTCTACAGGTCAGAAGTAATAAGGGACAAAGCACATGTTTTATAGCCAATAGAGTAGCCAACTGATTTTTTTTATTCTTCAAGACAGGAAAATCTGAGAAAGGGCTGACTCTGCAGTAAAGACAGCTAAGTGCATATTGATGTTTTTATGACAAATTGTTATTATAGTGTTTTAAAGGATGCAACCTTTTGATATGACTCTGGGGAGCTACAGAGTGATCTCATGATATTGAAATATAAACTGACACATAACACATAACACTCAGTTTGTTAAGTACAAAATACATGCATGTAGGATAGATGGAGAAAGAGNTCAAAGCAATAATTGAATGTGGCCAAAGGAGCAAGAAAAGCATTTTTAATCCTTACGGGAGTCCTAAGGAAAAAGCTAGAAAATGCCATTAGTATGTGACATAAATCTCCAGCACATCCATTTTTGGACACTGTGGGCATTTCTGATCACTTCACTCTTAGGAGGACAGGATTGACAAAGAATGTCACAGGGAATGGAAGCAACACCAACAAAATACACTGAAATACGCTGAAATGCTAAAGAGAAACCAGTCGGAGAAAAATGCCCTGAAAAAATTTAAAGAGGAACATAAAACTTTTGTGGAATAATTATTTTTTACCTCAGAAATTTGTTGTAATTGCAAACAAGTAGCTCTGGCTGAGGCTACCTGTGCAGTTGTGCCCACAAAGCAGTGTAGTCATGTTTTAAATGTCAAAATCTATTTGGTTTTGATTTTTCACTTTTGGAACATTCTGGATTTTTGGGAAACCTCTTGTTTTCTATCAACACTTTTCTTTCCATGCTAAAGCAGTATATGATTTTTCATTACATAATCTCCTCTTTCCTATGTCCATGCTGTTCTTTCTGGACTGGTGAGCTTTGCCTCAATACTTGAGAATGCAGTTTGAAGCCCTCTTGGTTGTAATTTTAACAGGGTATTTTGGACTAGCTCACTCTAGTAAGCCTAGTAAACCCTAATTTTATGAAGACACATAACATGTAACATGATGGTTCAACAATATTTCCTATGAAGCTTTGCTGCATTATTTACAAGTAATTCGATGCAATACTTGAGTAAATTTAAGTATTCCCTGTAGCAAAGGCTATCTCCTATTGCTGACAAACAGTACTGTATGTGCTTGGTTTTGTTCCCCCTTTAACACCCAAGTACAACATCATTCATCAAACAAGGGATATACACCCTACTCACAGGACACAGCCCTGAGATTGTATTTTGCAGGGCATTGACTTTGACAAGCTCAAGGGTTCTGGTGGATAATGAACAGAACACGAATTTAGAGTGTGAGAGTGCATGGAAGGGAGCTTGTTCATTGAATGTGTGATCGGAATTACAGACAGTCAGAAGAGCGGATCAACAGACCTTGTCTATGGCATTAGTCAGGGTATTTGGAAAGTGTTCTGTCCGATATTTTTAAAAACTAAGTGGACAAATGAAGAGGAAACTTAATCTGGATAGTGTAGTTCCAGACCATCTCCTATGGCCTGTGAGCACTACTCACTTGGCCGGTGGACCATTGTCAGACTCACTAGTCTCCATATCTAGATGCAGGCAGACAAGTTTAGCAGCCACAGCATCCTTGTGCTTCTACCCCTCAGGTGGGGGCAGAAGGTGGTATCTCCAGCAAAGGAGCAGATTGTGAGTGCTCACTAAAACCAGTACACTCAGGGGTCACTCTGCATTGCTGACCATGCCTCCCCTGCATTCAGCCAGATTGGGCTGTACAGCCAGCACTTGCCTGCGCAATTTGCTGCTACAGTGATACTCAGCCCACAAGATCTAAAAGCATGGAAGACAGTATTTGTGGTGGCAGAGGACTTTAATTTAGCAATAAGAGAGGCACAGGCTAGATTAGATATAATTATACAGTAAACAACGCACTTAGGGATATTGTGGATTTGGTATTATTTCATGTTTTCAAATTAAGGCTGGATATCTTTTGACAGAACAATACTCCAACATAAGCAGGAGACACTTTATTTAACAAAACAGCCTTTCAATGATATTCTACAGTCTGTGTTGTTGCACAAAGTGAGGCCAGATGCTAAAAGTACTTCTTAAAATCTGAGACTCTTATGAGGCACTTTGCCTTCACAGCCAATTATTTTAGTTATTCACGCACTAGAAGAAAATTGCATATCTTTGAGACACTACAAAGGAAATGGTATGTTTTCATTGCTAATTTTGATATGCAGTGTGCCAAACTTCACCTATGTCTTTCAATGTGTATTGTAAGACCATGCCAATAGCAACAACCAAAACCAACAGCTTTCTTTCTGTCAGGATTTATTCAATTGTGAATTGTTTATGGCCAAGCTTTGTTGCAGGTTGATTCTCAGTAGCAGAAGCACTTACTTCTTTATTCAAAGAAATACTACATTTTCATGCCTAACTGAACTTCTCTTCCACTAGGGTACATTCTGTGAAGCCCCTCTACTGCTTTCAGCAGTATTACAGTGGTCCAAAATCAGCATCCACATCATATTGCACCTTGTATTTTTAAATTATTTTTACACTCAGCTAAATATACTGCTTTTCTGTAATTCCAGAAGAAAGCTGGCAGTAGGATAAAGTATAGATCAAGGGCTACTGCTTTGATGGAATGATCTGTTTTGCAAAAGTACTGATCCTCAAAGTCATCATTTTGTAGAGAGAAATCTAAGCAGGTTTACTTACAGAAGACCCATTTGGGGCCCAGGGTCTGAATTAGCTGTACTTTGGTGCAAACGTTTTGGCACTGACATCTGCTGTGAATGACAACTGATTCAGATTTATCTAGAAACAGAAGTCAAGGAAGTGCCTCAAAGACACAGCAAAAGGAAAGGATGTTTAGGCATTGTAATGGCTCCTTTTTAATAATTCCCTGCCTGAATGGAAAAAAATGGAAACTCCTTATCCTTTCATGCACTATTCTCCTATTTTGTCCCTGCCCCCATTTTTGGTTTTAGCTACCCTCACTTTCCGATTATTTTCCCTAAATGTCTGAAGACTGATCCTTCTTTTTGTAATTTTGTAACAAAGAACTAATTCCTTTCCTTCTCTCCTATCTTGATCTTGACACTACTGGTGTCATGTTGACATCATACTCAATGTGTATAGAAAAGAACTGAGTACTGCTCTGCAGAATGAGAAACTGTGGAAGCAATTCACAACCCATCAGGATTGACACATGATATTTGACCAAGGTTTTGCTTTCTTTATGTTCTTCTGAGGGGTAAGTACAGGAAATAATTCTATAAGGAATAGGAAATAAGATTTAAGATCAGAGACTTATTTCAAGTCTTGACTTCTCCAGAAAAGCTCCTGAATGAACGAATTCAAGTTAGTCAGAAACCTCATAGAAATGACTTTCAGACTTTCAGAATATGTGAGTGTGTATACTCTGATCTATAAAGGACCCAATCTGTAGTGATTTTTTAAAATCTTCTGACACATTTGAAATTCAGCGTGTTTCAAGCTAATTTTGATTCTATTTGTATGAGTCTTTTTAAAAAGTAAATTTATTTGGCTTTTTTTTTTTTGGTTGTTGTTTTTGTTTTGTTTTGGTTTTTTTGTTTTTGGGGTTTTGTTTGTTTGTTTGTTTGTTTGTTTGTTTTGGTTTGGTTTTTTTTGTTTTTTTTTTGGTTGGTTAGTTGGGTTTTTGATTGGTTTTTGTGGACACAATTCATGGACTCAGAATATTCTGGGTTGGAAGGGACCCACAACGATCATTGAATCCAGTTGTTAAGTGAATGGCCTGTACAGGGATTAAACCCACGACCTTGGTCTCATTAACAACATGGTCTAAATAATCTTAGGGTCACTAACTGAGAATGATATCTTTTAAACATAATTTTAAAACAAATTAACTTTTTCATATATAACATTTTTTACCATTAGTATCAATTGCCATGGTTTCATTGAAATGTTTAAAATTTCTAAAGTATCCAACAAAACCAAAGTAATAACTGTGGTGTGTTTTGTGATATGATCCAAACATTTTATCTAATTCTGGTTTCGAACCTCAACTTGAACATTCTGCTCCCTGACAGCAGGCAGAGTTTTGCTTTGGACGATCACATCAGGTTATTGTGTAGACTTGTGTGAAAAGTCTTTCATGGACTAGTGAAAAGAGTACACAGATGCCCTTCCTGTTCTCATTACAATTTCAGGCTGCTTCTGTCCTTAACTAGATCTGGACAGTGAGATCATACTCTGAAAACAGAGAATTACAGCCCTCTCCTTTTACAAGAAAATTTCCATGGGAATATAATACAAGCCATTGTTTAAAAAATTTGACATGGAAAATTTAGTGTTTGTAACACTTGTTTTGTAGAAGCTTCTACAAAGCATCTCTAACTTAAGTGGTGGGTTTTTTTCACCTCTCCTTGACCTAACAAATCCCTCTATTGGGAAAATTTTGCAACAGCTGGATTGCTCATTAATCAGTGGTAAATTAAGAAAATTACCTAGGACTGGTTATCAACTGGATTTTCAGTATGTTGAAAAAGTTACATCAGCCTCCAGACACTCTAACATAAGGTAGTATAACACAGACATCCCCAATTAGAGATCTCCTGGGGCAAGGAATGGAATGGAGAAGAGAGATTGATGACACCATGTTTTGCTGAATGTCATCTGTGAGGAGTCCTTATGGCAGAAGTTCTATTCATGGCTATATAACTGTGAATTAATTCCCATGCTAGTACCTGAGTAGCTGTACCACACTGACCTTGTGATCTTGTGCTGGTGGGAAGAATCTCACATTGTTCATTAGAGTAGTAAGAGCCCAGCCCCACAAAACACACTGTGAGATAATGTGTCACTTACCAGTTTTCACAAAATGTAAGTGCACAGTTCTCTCCATTAAACCCACAATGACTTCTTCCCTGCTGATTCAAAGTACCTGAAAGGGGTGGTCCAGGAAACCTTTCCTAGGATTTCCTACAGTGGTGCTTATATCAGAATTGCATTAAATAAAGTAAAATATCTTTGGTTTATCATTTTTTCTTTAAGCTTTAACTGTGGATTGCGTATCTTCCAAGATCTGTGTTTTTTCTCAGTAACTGTAATGCTTGTATATCAATTTTTAGCCAGTTTCCCAAGGAACTGAGGTTTCTGTGATAACACGATCAGTCTCTCCAGTTGTGCATCAGTTTCCTCTGCCCTGGTAACTTTGCTACCTGCTAGCCAATTTGAACTGAGTTTGAAGGAGATGATAGAAATCTTAACAATAAATATGTTTCAATGTTTTTTGTGTCTGTTTTTTTTTTTAATATCAATAACTGAAGAGAAGAAAGAGCTTTGAATTAGTGCCACAGAGAAAAAGGCAGGCATAAGTCAGTTGTACAACAATCTGTTCAGTTGCAGTCAGCCAGTCTTCATGCATGAAGACAACTGGCCACAGCATACTGATGGCATGAACGAATAGAGTAACTGAGGTTACTACACTGGGAAGGCAGAAGAGGATATACATCTGTAAGAAACCCAAACCTGCCATACTGTAACTGTCTGTGGAACTTAACTTGGCCCCACATGGGAAATTTTTGCAATTTTCAATTTAGAACTAATTGATAATAATTATCAGCACTAGATTTCACAGTTGGAAATTTTTCGCCTTTTCTCATCCTAAGACTTGCTTTTCTTAAAAAAACCAAACCAAAACAAAAAACCAAAGAAAAAAGTAAAATGACTTATCGGTGTGGTTCATTAATGGATTGAGGAGTTCTTGATAACTTCATGTTTTGGACTGGAGGTCTGAGTGACTTCTTAAGAGATACAGACTTTGGGTTTCTGACTTTCAATCTCTTTTTGATCTGCAAATCCATGAACTTTTGATAGATTTAGTGAGGAATTTATGCTTACTGATGATGGTTTTGTTTTTATCACTTGACTTAAAGACACTTAGAACCAGCCCATGGATCTCCAGAAGTCTGTGCACAAAATTCTGCAAATCTGTGCTTATGGCAGCAGCTGGTATTAGGGCACCACAGATATCCTTACTGGGTAAGATGGCATGGGCAGTGTTACCTGGGAGCTCTGAGCAGGACTGCTGTAATTCTTAATATTGTTTTCCTTTATTTTTGTTCTTTATCCCTAAATTCCTAGCTGTATTCCTTGCATAGCTCATCCTTTCTTGTTTATCTATTGATATCCAAAAACTGTTTGAAGAAATGTCAGAAATTTCATGAACAGACAAGGCTCTGGTGTAAGAGAAAGTGCTGGAGTAAGATAGCAAGAGGATCTAGGCCTCAAGTTAAAATAAAACAACATAGTCAGACTCCTTGTTGTAGTTAAATGGCTGATGAGGCATTTGCTCCTCACTGAAGGCAGTGTTTGGAAGAGGTTTTTTCCAGTAGGGCTCTGCCAGCTGTAGCTAGCAGAACAGCATGGAGGTAACTGGCAGAGCAGCAGAGCCTGTAGTGGACAGATCACTGGGCAGGATGGCTGCAGGGCAGTGCAGGCAGGGGAAGCTCTGTCATGGGGCAGACAGCAGCTGAAATTGTCTGCACTGAATCTGCCAGCAGCAGTGCTATTTTGGCTGTTGTCAGGTGTTGAGAAGGCCGAGGGCTGGTGCTATGGTTGGCAGGTGAGCATACTTGAAGAGAAAGTGCAAAGGACACAAATATTGCTCATGCATGTGCTTGGGGAAGCTGGAGTGCAACCTGAAAGCCAGCATCCTCCAGTTTGGCCTCAATAGTGCACAAGTTTGAATAAATAAATCCTGTTCCCTGAGGAAATGCTCAAGTCTTTGTGTGAAGCTTTGTGACAGCAGAGAAAGCTATTGGAAGGAAAAGTAATGCTGCATAATTTGCTTGTTCATTCAAGTTCAATAAACTCCTTTGTGTACAAGTATTGCCTTTATGCAAAATAAACATCTCTGACAATGAAACAGGTTACTGGAGACTAATCTACTTTCTTCAGTGGTTCCTTAGCAACCACAGTTGTGAATTAGTTGCCAAGCAGCCTGGTTCAATGCTTTGCAATGAAGCAAGCAGAGAAAAAAAAAAAAACATAATAAAAAGGTGCAAGACTGAATTGTGAAGTTAAGTGAAGACTAATAAGCAAATTTTTGTGCCTTGTTTCTAAGGTCATTGACCATTAGTTTTTTTCTGTTTTTTTTTTTCTGAAAAATACACATATTTGTGATTGAAAACTTCACTGTGGTCTCCCGGCAGTGAGGTTTGTAGGATTGTGCTGGCTAGCACGGTGGTGCCATTGGTCTATGAGCATCCCCTGTACCAGCAGGGTTGGCAACCTGCACAGAGAGTTGGGACACAGCACCCTCTGAGATGTTCACCCAGGCAGCACATGCTGGAAGTGCCATCAGAGGTTAGCGATGCTTTCTCTGTAGCAGTGAAGGGCAGCATCTGTGTGATGGTCAGTGATAAATACAGGTTGGAAACAAAATTCCTACTTTTATCTACAGTGAAAAGGTTTCTTCTACATCCACACTCTCCTCCTGAGTGGAACAGTGGTTGTTTTTCACATTTTAACCTGTTTTCACGTTTTTACCTGTTTTTCCGGTAAAAAGAAAGAGGTCCCTGGAGGCAGATGGGGATCAAAATCTGGGGAGGAGTAGGCAGGAGCACAGCCAGGGCTGAGAAAATATGGGGTTAAACTGGGAGAGTTCACAAAAAGAAGAAAGGTATAAAAGAGTTGCTGGCCACTGATCTGATTCTGATACCTCCGCTGAGACCACTCTTGCTGAGCAGAGGCAGTGCCATGAGAATACACAGTGTGGCTTCAGGATGGGCAGTCAGGGCTTTTCCTTCCAGTGAGTGGCCTGGTGGCAGGGTGGGCAGTATCTCTAACTACACTGGGTCCCAGGGCATCACACAGACAAGCCTGGCACAGCTGAGAACCAGGACCACCAAAGAAGGGAGGAACTGGGAAAGCTATTGGGGAGCTGACAATCCATCCTCATCTGTGGGGGCCAGCCGTATGGCACACTAATATCGTATGTCTGAGGTCTGGGTCTTAACATAAATTGGTTTATGTCAATGGCTTCCTCAGGGCATTAGGCTCCACAGTCCAGATGGCAGAGTGCCCTTGGTAAAGAAACCATATGGTAGTATACAGGAGAGGTTCAGGAGGAGAGAAGAAATACGTTGTGCTGTACATTTCTCATAACAATAGGGTCAACGGCATTTATGTCATCATTAGCTGATGGCACAAGTGACACTAAACTCATGTGTGGGCACAATTAATGATGACAAAACATAGGTACAGCATGCATAGACTGCAAAAATTAGGCTGCGTCACAAGATTCAAATTGGATATGAATTTAAATAATTTAAAATCCAAAGGCTTTAACAAGTCAAAGATTTTTAAAGTTTTCATGGCAGGGCACAGTACCCAAAAACTGTGGAGTATTATTGCAACACTGAGCAGTACTATTGCAATGTGCAGCACTTTGAGAATTGTCAGGTCTTGAAAACCTGAAGTATTAGACCTGAGCAGCATTGGGAACAGCAAAGTCTCCGTGGTTGCACAGAGACAGAGGGAGTGTGGGTCTGTCTGCTGGGAATGAGGGGCCACAGGAAGCAGGGTAGGAATGGCCTCAGAAACTGTCAGATCAGTACTGTATTTTTCTTTTCCTGTCCTAAACTCCCAGACATTGAATACAATGTTTAAAACTCAGTCTGCAAAATGTGTTTTTATTTTACACTACCCCCCCCTAATTCCCCATCCCTCCAGAAAAAAAGAGGCATTTTTGTTATCTGACCTCACCAGAGCTGCATCCTTTCACTGCTGCTGGTTTTTAATGATCATTTAAAAATGATTAACAATGCCTGGAGCCATGACAGCCTGGCTTCCTGTGCTGAACTGCATGTCTGGATTTGCAGGAGGGAGTTCCTGACAAGAGAGTTTCCTATGAAACGAGGACACTTGGGTCATTGTTGAGGAAAAATGACTGCAAGAGTTATAAGTCACAGGCTTGTACAGATGCTCTGGCAGAGAGATTCTTTTGCTTGTTTAGGGTTTCCTTTTTTAGCACCGGAAACACATTGTTTGCAATTCCTAAAGGCATTGGAGCAACAGAATGACTAGCTGTTACTGGCTGCATGAACCTAATCTTCAGTTCTATCTTATTTTAAGAAAAAAGCTAAGTGATGGGAAAATCTTCTTTAGAATCAGGTGGGATTACTGAAAAATTTCATGCAAGGAGAAGCATGACAGAAGTTCACTTACACCATGGGGAAATGGAGACTTCGTAGGGTTTAGTTTCCGAAATGGTTCCTCAGTATGTGGTTATCTGCTGTCTCAGAAACAAAATCTCCAGTATTTGCTCTCTGATCCTACAAGTAGAGACCCAGTTTTGTCTGATTGCAGGACCCCTGTCAGAATTCCTGGGGTCCCTGGGTTCCATAAAGCTTATTTTAAGGACTATGTTAAGGTTTGGCCATCTAGGCTTGTTTCGAAATGAATTTGTGCATCTTGAAAAGGAATTTTATTTTGTATGAAAAAAGATATTTGTATGTATAGAAGGGAAAGAGGAGGAAATAAAGTTGCTGCACATTTTTTGACGCTTTTAACTCTCCTCTCTAGCTGACATTTTCTTTCCTCTGCTGGGGTACTTGATAATGGAGAACTTAATACTCACGTGCCTGTAGGAACACATACGCACTTGTATCAGGCGCTATCTATCGGGTATACCAGGATGATACAGGAAGTTATTTCTGAACAGGAAAGTTACTTCTGTAAAATCTTATTTTTTTCTGGATGGCAGAGCAGATGGAAGGAAGATCTCCCTTCTTGGTTCCAAGGAAACGAGCTCATGAAAACAGCTCATATCCAGCCGCAGAAGTGGGACTGCCATGCTGGGGTTCAGTCATCCATATCTTATGTGGCTGGAGCATCTGGAGACACAAGAGGAGTAGCACATCTGGCTGGCTTGTACCACTCGGAAAGTCCATTGGTCCCCTTTAAGTTTCTTGTTCATCTCCACCAAGATCATAGAATCAGAATAATTTAGAAAAGACCCATTGAGTCCAGCCATAAATCTAACACTACCAAGTTTACCACTAAATCATGTATCTATATGCCATGATTACAGATCTTTTAAATTCCTTCAGGTATTTAATCACAGATTCACAGAATCTTAGAATGCTTAAGGTTGGAAGGGACCACTGCATGCCTGTCTTATCACTGGAGGTGATGCAATCCAACCTCCCTGTTCAAGCAGGATCCTCTGGTACTCAGGATCACTTCTAAATGGTTCTTGAGTATCCTGAGGGAAGGAGGGTCCACACCCACTCTGGGCAATCTGTTCCAGCACTTGGTGATCCACACAGTAAGGAAGTTCTTCCTCATATTCAGGGGGAACTTCTTGTACATCAGTTTCTTCCCATTGCCTTTTGTCTTATTCCTTGGCACCACCGAGAAGAGTCTGGATCTGTCCTCTTGAAACCCTCCCTTGAGGTACTTACATAGATTGACACAATCCCCTCTCAGTCATCTCTTGAGGCTAAACAGGTCCTGCTCTCTCAGCTTTTGCTAGTAATAGTGACATTCCAGTCCCTTAATCCTTTTGGTTGCCCTCTGCTGAACTCCCTCTAGGATCTCCATGTCTCTCTTGTCCTGAGGAGCCCAGAACTGTACACACACTCCAGGTGGGGCCTCACTAGGGCTAGGTAAATGGCAGGATCACCTCTCTCAAACCATTGCCTGGTGCAGTGGTATGGTTTGACCCTGGCTGAATGCCAGGTACCCACAAAAGCCACTCTATTGCTCTTCTCCTCAGCTGGACAGGGGAGAGAGATTATAGTGAAAGACACATTAATTGAGAAAAGGACAGATAGAGGTCACTCACAGATTACTGTCATGGGCAAATTAATTAACAGAATTTATTACCAGCCAAAATCAGAGCAAGATAACAAGAAATAAACCAAATCCAAAAAACACCTTCCCCCCACCTGTCCCTCCTTTCCAGGTTTAGCTTAATTCACAATTCTCTACCTCCTCTCATAAAGTGGTCCAGAGAGATGGGACTCTGTTTTTCCATGGCTTGCTGTCCTTCAGGAACAGGTGCCTCCAGCTTGGGTTGCCCACAGGGCCACAAGTCTGGTCAGCAAATCTGCTCCAGTGTGGGCTCCCTTCTACACAGGGCCACAGGTCTTGCCAGGACCCTGCTCTGGTGTGGGCTTTCCACAGGGTCACAGCCTCCTTTGAGCATCCACCTGCTCTGGTGTGGGGTTCTGCTTGGGCTGCAGGTGGATCTCTGCTCCACCATGGAGCTCAGCGGGCTGCAGGGGCACAGCTGCTTCGCCACAGTCTGCACCATGGGCTGCAGGGGAATCCTCCTGTCCCTCTGTCTCCACTGACTTCAGTGTCTGCAGAACTGCTTCACTCACATGTTCTGACTCCTTTCTCCTCTAGTTGCAATTGTTTCTGCCAAATAATTTTTTCCCACCTTCTTAACATGTTATCATGGAGGTGTTACTGCCATCACTGATGGGCTCAACCCTGGCCAGTGGCATGTCCACCTGGGAGGTGGCTGGGATTGGCTCTGTCAGACATAGGAGAAACTTCTGTCAGCTTCTACCAGAAACCACCCCTGCAGCCTCACTACCAACACCTTGTCACACAAACTCAATACATTCCACCCCTCACTTCTGTGAATCACATGTTTAAAAAATGGCATTAAAATCTGCGTACATCACACAAACTTCAATCACAACAACAAAGGAAAAAAAATTGCACACATGAAAATCAAAATTACATCAGCACTGTGCCATGGAGAACATCTTCAACCTGAATTAAAACAGAAGAGAAATGGTGTGGAGAGATTGTTGGGGCAACGTGCTTTGTGTATAAAAACAAGTGTGAAATGCTTCAGTAAGACAGCAGAGAAATCAGGCTTGCCAAAGCTCTTACTGAAATGTTTATTGAATTCACCTAAATCCAAAGCAACGAAACAGGCAAAGAGATTATGGAATGGATGATCCAGAATTTAAATGTGTTATATAATGAATGTCTTCCAGTAACTGTTTGTATTAATTTTATTTAATATCTTTGTTCATCTGGAGTAGATGAAAATTACTGGGTTTGAAACAAAAGTGGTAGCGTATGTAAAAATGCAAATGGTCACCATTTTGAGCAACAAGTATCCACAGTAAACTGGGAATTGTGTTTTGGAAACCATTACACGTCATGCATTATGACAATGGCAAGTTTGTCATGTAAAATCAATTTGTTGATGACAAAACTTTAAAAATCTACTACTTCTAAAGCTGGAATTGAAAACAGCCAATTTGGCAGAAACAGATCTCCCAACAGGTTTCAGTAGAATATTTTTACAGTTTTGACAGAGCATACCAGTGAGAGCTATGAATTAGTCACAACTTCCCTAACCTTCAATGTTGAACTGAAGCTCCATCACAAACATCTTCCAACTGCATGTTTAATTTGCTGCTGGATTTAAGCTCACCTACAAGATTAGAAAAGCCAACAGTCTTCTTCATTCCTTATTTGGTTAAGTATCTCTTTTCCATCAATAAATAGACAAAATATGTGCATTATCATACAAAAAAAATTCTTCTCACCAAACAAGGAAGTGTCACCACGATAAATATAATAGCTACTGCAAAACTGCTCTTCCACAGGGATTATTGTAGATAAACAAAGTTTATGAATATAACTTTCTTGAAAACATGATTATATTTTCCCTGCTGATATCAGAAGCTTCTGACCTTGAAACTTCTGACTTTGGCTCATTGATGATACAGATGTCATTCTATATCTTCCTCTCCTTTTCTGAAGCATTTCATAGCTTAGATAACAGCAGCTGAGGCTCACCTGTGTGGCTTGCAGCCAGCACAAGTAAGGGGAGCTGGCCAAAAAGGAAATGTTCCCAGTTCTTGTATGCACCTGGTAAACAAATTCCCAGGAGATAAATATTAGAAATTCAGCTGTTTTGGAAATTCCCTATAAAAGTTTTTATTTTTTAGATCAAACAACCTTTATTTGAGACCAAAACTTGGTGTGAAGTTACATCCCTCTGTTGACAGCAAGTTATCTGTAAGAGAAATGCATTTTTCTCACATTCATGTGGCATATGAACCTCCTTCTCCCACAGCCCATTTGTGGCTTGATTATGAGGTATTTGGTATTGGGATTCTTGCTGTAGTGCCTGCTAGAGGTGTTCCATTTTGCAAAAATACAATTCTTCTGGATGGAAGACTTGGTCTTTCTCAGTCCATATGACTGCTGTTAAATAATTTTCCCCATTCCAGTGAACACCATCTCTTTTTTCTTTCTTTCTTTTTTTTTTTTTTTAATTTAAATCACAACCTGTTTCCAATGGTCTTGGCTTCTTTCCAAAAGCAGCAGAAAAATTGGACTTGCTCACAAAGTTCATTCACTGACTTTCAGCCACAGAACATGGGAACCATTTCACAAGCATTCAAAATTTAACTGCAGAGCATTAAGCTGATGGCTGAGATATCCTGATGACAATGCCTTTCAGCAGTTTGTAGCAGCAACCCACAGCATGCATGTAGGGTTTCTCTGAAAAGCTAATGAGGTACTATTCTTTCTTTTAAGAGTCACCTGTGCCCTCTCTGTGGTGTATTTTATCCTACCAGCTACACAGAGTAAGTGCTAGGCCATATGGTAAGCACGAAGAGACATGAAGTTAGTCCTGATGAGATACAAAGGCTGTCTGAGTTCAGGGAGCGAGGTCCAAGGAGAAGAGGATTAGAGTGAAGGTCCATTGCTTCCAGGCAGATGGCCTGGGACTACCATCCCCCAGGAGATGGGGGATGGGAGGAGAAAGTGTACAGCAGGGAGCATGCCACAGATTTTGTGTGGAACTGATCCTCACCTGCTTTTAAGAATTCCATTCCTGCAACAAAGGTACCAATACTCCAGTGGGCACTGGTAATCCTTTGATGCCGCAGCCAGGACAGACAAACTCGGCTACCTGCATCCTGTTCTGGGTCATTTTTATTCTGAATGTATGTATGAGATCAACAATTTTTACCTCCTTTTTCTGTGAATTTTGCCCAAGCAGATTTTTCTAACATTTTTTCAACTTTTCTCTGATTGATCCATATTAGACAGAATCAGAAAATGCAGAAAGGTGTGAAATATGAAGAGTTAGCAGAAAATGCAAAACTCTTTCTACTTTGCAGACTGACAATTTCTGTAGATTTGTATTGTATATTAACGTTTGCTTTGAATCTTCTACCAAAGTCAGTTAAGAGAGGAAATCAATAATGCTTTTGATATAAAATGTTGTTTTGCTTCTGGGCAGAACAGCTGTCACACATACTTTCAGAGCAGAGCAAATGGATTACATTTATAGGAGGATATCTGTGCAGTATAGCATATTGTCCTTACTCAACAAATGAAGGTTTTCCCATGAGATATGTAGCTGATTCTCAGTGACACCATCACTTCTGCTTATACATCTGTTCTGCTTTCAACTGCAGTATAACTCAATCATTCTGGACAGATCCTCCTTTCAGATATATATTTCCTCTAAACCTATCAAGTCACAGGCATGACAACATCTGAACCTGTGCCAAGGCCTATAATTAATTGGAGACCCACCTCCTCCCTCCCTAAACAGAGCCCTGGCCACTAAAGGTCCATCACTGTCTTCCCACGGCAAGGCTGAGCTTCACTGCTGCTCCACCCTGCTGTCACTGGCAGCAACCTGCTGAAGAGGGAAAGGCTTGCTTTGTTTTGCCCTCTTAAGAGGGATTTTCACTGGAGGTCTTCAGACTTGCATCAGACCACTGTTTTCAAAGCTGATTTTTAAAGAACACCTAAATCTTATGCTTGTTCAGATAGCATTTAGTGTTCTGGAAAGATATGCACTGCAAAAGGATGATGTCCCCAACTGTTCATTGTGAAATTTTCATAAGTATGAAACTCATACCTGTCAACTAAAATGAGTCTTAGCTTTCCCACTTTTAGATGGCTACAGCATAGATCTCTCCATCTCAATCAGCTACCCTGGGTGCCCTTTACAGTCAGCAGAATGAAATGAATGTCTGTCCTAGGATAGCAAGAAACTTTCTTACCTCTCACCATTAAAGGGTGTCTCATCAAAACCTGAACTGTCTGAGAACTGGCATGATCCTCCAAGTGTTGGATGTACCACGACAAGATAAAAGGCATGTCTGCATGCACGCAGGCAGGCAGGCAAACACATGTTCTCATTCCAGTTGCAGGCAGGGTTGGATGGACTTCAGGCTCCCTGATGTGGGTGGCAGTGAGCACTCACACAGCTGCTTACCTGACTGCAGACATCCCCCACGGTCTGGCTCAGAAACAGCAGTTGCCTCAGCACTGGTTGCACACTGTGACTGTGAAACAATAGAAGTACAGCCCTAAGTAAGGGACACCAGATGTCAGGGATATTTTCAGAGAAATCAAATGTACAGGTTTATTTAAAATTATTAAAGTTGCAGTATTACAAAGACCATCATAAATCTAGGCAGTTCTGTTCAGAAAAACTATCTCCCTTCACCTTGTGTGATGAACAAGCAATCTCAAGGTACAGGGTACTCCATAAAAAGGATGTGAAGCAACCTGATCACTAATATGAAGCAAAGAACAACCAAATTCTATGAAACATATGCCTATCCTTCTTATCAAAATTAAAAATTGCAAGAAAGAATAATTAATTCTCCATTTTTAATCAATCTTTAGAACAGTGCTCTAACATACTTTTTGTTTAGAGGTCTCTTTTATAATGGGCAGTAATAAACATTTAAAAAAGCAACAGTTATTTTACATACTGAAAATGTATATGTTTTTAAAAGTGAAGAATTTGGAGCAATGAATAATAACTCTTCCCAGCATGAATGAGTAATAAAGCTCAGCAATTGATGTACAGCTCTACATAGACTCACTCATATAAATTCTACTAACCTTGCTATAATGCGCTTTGCATGCAGTATTGCACGGTCTTGTTTAAAATATTTATTTCTGGCTTAATATTCTGGAAAATTAATATTCGTATACTGCAAGTCTGAAGGAGCAATATTGTGACCTACCAAGGTATGTGGAAATTTTGTCATTAGTTTCTGTGGATGCAGAATTTCATGTTAGCAGAAGACTTATTGTCCTGGTTTAATGGGCTTAGGCTAGAAGTTAAGAGGGATTTAGCTAGGAAAAATGTGACAGCCTTTAACAGCATTTCAAGTGACCTGTCAAAGGTTTAGAAAGAACCCTAGATATTTTTAAGGTAGAAATTAAGTTTAAAAATAAAATTTGAAATTATTTTGTATGTTACCAATTCCAAGCCTAAACAATTTGGCTGAGTCCCTAGTAGCATTAAGAACAGCAAACTGAAGGAAAATCAAGGAAAAACACTATTTCTATTATAGGATTACAAACATTATTTGTATTATAGGAGCTGCTACAAGTCTCCTTGGCAAAGTTAAATTTCCTCTTTCAGTCAGTCCATTCTTTCGAAAAGCACTATTCTTCCTCCCACTTAGATTACCCAGACTGCTTATGCTCAAGGCTTATCTGTAATGAGCATTTTGTCAAAAACTGCTAAGAGACATGTTAACAAGATGTTGCCTTCAGCATGGACCAGAATACTTGTACTTAAACATGTTATCTGGACAGCCTTGATCCCACAGTCTTTTGGAATTTTACATCTATAATGTACTGATGATTATGTCTTCAAGGAGAAAATGTTTTCACGTGCTCGGAGGAAAACCAGTTTATTAATAATAGACACAATCTATGTTTGCTGCTTTCTTTGTGTCTGCTTGATAGTCTGATGCTGAAAATTGTAGGTATCAGTGTACAAATGAGCACTGTGTGCCTCTTTCTTATCTTAGCATTCCTAAAGGTATTTTTAATCGAAAGAGGCGTTTATTCTGCCAGGTGTGGGAACATGGGTGTAGCATTGCCACATGCTGAGACAGCCTCCTGAGGGCTGTTAGAGGCTTAGTATGACACACTGGAATGTGTCTTTAAACTGAGTTACTGAGTTGGTGCTTTTATGACTACAGTTAGCTGAAACATGCAATTTTCGAAAATCTGGCCCTGCCGAAGCTTGGAGTTGCTAAGAGTATGTTCAGAATCACTTCCTGAGGGTACTGAGCGCTAGGCTGAACCCAACCTGCAACACACTGATCTTAGGACACAGCTGTTAGTCTCAGGCCTTGAGATTTCTGCATGCCACACTCTGGCAAAGGAGCATGTCCAAGAATGGCTCTAGGGTTTAGAGCTTCTGCAGCATGGTTGTGGGGTGCTGAGATGCCAGCTGCAGGAAAAATGGTTTATTGAAAAGATTTGTGGGTTTGTCTTGTTTGTCCTTACCTGCACACCTCAATGAGAGTAGCCCAAGAGTGGTATGTCTGCTGTGTGTGTATGCATCACAAAGACCTTCCTCTTTTGCAGCAGTCTTAGGAGAGACTCAAACAAGATTGCCAGCAATGGTGCCCGCTGGCTGTTCCATGGAGGTGGATCCTCAGGGCCTGCAGCGGGTCATTCCGTATAGAGAACCTCTGCTCCTGGTAGCACACACTGCAAAACCCTTTCTGTATGAGGCAAATGAGGTGAGCAGGTGGTAATGGTTACGAGCCTGATACTGCATGTATGCTATGCAGCCACTGCTTTCTAGTGATCGTGATGTGCTGCCTATCAGGCCAGGCTTTTGTGTCTTTTGAGGCAGCTGAATAGTGCTGGTAACACAATTTGCAAAGATACAGCCCTTGCGAAAGCACAGGATGAGCACATGCTGTATGAGCAGGTTCTCAAAGGAATATTGACGAAGTTGCTTTGAGGATCTAAGGGATGTAAGGAAGGTAAGGCAGAAAAGTCTCTCTTTTATTAGACCAGTGTGTAGCTTGAAAAAAAAAAGATATATGGTCTCAGCCCGGTGAGATGGAGTCCTTAAAAACTTTCAGCCATCAGAGCAGTGGAAGGCGTATTTAATAAGACAAAAGAAGAAGTTATATACCATGTTCTATAGTCTTTGCTTAGAAACTAATTTAATTAATAAAACCCAAAACTTGTAGTGTCCTAGTTCCTTGTACACAAGCATTAATTGTTTACAAATTTGTCCAACAACCAGCTCACAAGCTTCAAAGGCAACTCATTATCAGGATAAAAATTCTTCAAATTACTTTCTCATCCATTTGAATTATACCCATAAGCAGTTTGTAATGAAGTTCAAATCCCACCCTTTAGATCACTAGGGAAGCATAAAGTGGAAGAGCTGTGATAAAATTATTCAAATCTGGCATGATTATCTTCTGATTATTCTTCCTCAGAACAGCTCACCCACTGACTTAATGAGTTTTTGATTTAAAAAAAAAGCAATGAATTATAGAAATCATTAATTTGTCAATAAGGACTAGCTTATCTGATATTCTAATTTGCATCTTAGTATTCTGTTAGCATTCTTCAAAGTGAACAAAACCCTTCTGTTTTCGTTGAACATCTATATGAATCAATAATGAAATGTTCTATTTTAAAAAGCAGCATAACCTGTGTAATGCTTTGATGCTATCTGCAAAGCTGGAATGATTTAGTGAGAAAACAAGTGTGCAGTTTTGTTATGGGGTTTTTGAGTTTTGGGTTTTTGCCTGATATCTTTGAAGATGCCAGACCTCCATTATCATGTCAGTGAGTTGGACTTCCTGTTTGTAAGTTGGACTTCCTTGCAGACTCTTTCTCAGTCATGCTGGAAATCACTGATTCATGTGCAGGTCTATGTGATAAATAATGGGAATTACATTATTAATTAACTATGAATTTGGTAATTTTTACAAATGTGACACAAACTTACATAGTATTTCTGCAACAGCAATAACAGACTTCCAGAAATTATTTCCTCCTTCCTATTTTCATCCTTCTACAGAATTTAAGAGGTGAATTTAACACTGGGACTCAGAACTTGGGACAAAAGAGATTCTGCATCTTCATCATCAGAACTGGCTAATCTCACATTTGCTTTCAATGTGTGGCCTCAGGCAGAAATAAGTGATCTTCAGGAATTGTTTCCATTAACTAGAAGCAGACAATCCCTGAAAAGTTAGTGTAGCTCTATCTAAAGGCATGAATGAGTGCTGGAAGAAAAGCAGAAATATTTCCTTGCTTCTGCTAGCTTGAATAATCAGAAAACAGCTATCAGTTTTAATGGGAAATAAATTAACCAATCACCTTGACCTCTAAGTAAAGAGATGGTGGTGAAAGAGGTGAAAAATTCACCTGAAATAACATTTGCAAAACATGGTAATAGAAATCGTTTTGCCCTCTTTATAGTAAAAAAATGACGTGTCAACAAGATGTACAAGTCTCACCAGAAATTACTGCTGTTAATTGTCATACTTGTTAGGAATAAAACGGTTTTGCATCTTAAGCAAGAAATGTGGGTAGGGGAGAAACAACTCTCTCATCCCCATTCATTTCCTGTAAAATGCAGGGTAGAAGACAGTATGAACCAGAAGAGATAAGCAATCTATTTCAGAAGAAAACAATGTCTTATTGTAGACATAAAATATTTCAGTTTGAGTTTGAAGCTAAAGACTTCTCAGTAATTCCCAATACCCAACAGCATTCTAGATGTGGGTAATTCTTGGTTGTATTCTCCATGTAAGGCCCAAAACATTTAAAGCCTTGTAAGGACACAAAGAGTCATCAAGTTCTTTATGCCTTTGAAGGCAAGTGAGAATTAAACACTGACAATTCTACCTTTGAAATCTCCACTTCATTACTTTCAGCTGTAGAATGGAGATTTTCAGTATAAAGAGTTGGCTTCGGTTTTGTTTTGAAGTAAGACAGTCATTAAAGCAATCTTTATAACATTGTTGGAATAAATCACTTCAAAAGCTTTTAGCCAGGCCAGATGCCCAAGGCTGTTGCTAGGTAGGATTCCCTATCACTATTTTGCAAGCAATAAAAAATGGGCATTTTCACACAAGAAGCAAATATTAGACGACCTATTGGTGGGATTTTGTGTGCGTGTAACAATGCGTAGGGCAGCAACACAGATCTGACTAAATCAGATGCTCTTTAAGATGTGAGCCTAGGCCTTGGTTTCTAGAAGTGTAGTCTTCCTGCATTCAAACTTTTTTGCTGAGGGGATTGGGAGCAGTGGGAATCAGACATTTCTGACTTTTTATTCTGGAAATCAAAACTGGATCAACACAATTATGGAAACTCAGGGTAAATATGCTCTTCCAAAGCACAGAACTATATCTAAGTCATACAAATAGACTCAGGTCTGGGCTCTAGCACAGAGCCCTTATATGACCTTGGCAAGTGACCTAATCACCATGCTGTGGTGGCTTAGTCTCAGTGTCTAGGTTCGGTGTTTGCAAAATGAGAATAACAGTACTGTCTTTGTCTTGTCTGTTCATATTGGAAATTCTTTGGTGCAGGAATCATCTCAGTGTGTTTAGTAAGGCTCCTGGCATTCAGCTCTAGGTGCTATTTTAATAGCAGTACATAATTGCTGCTAGTTTTATCCCTAACCTTTTTGGAACAGAGTTGGATTTAGAAAATCCTTTCTTTTAACCCCATCCTCACCTTGGGAGATTAAAAAACTAAAGGAGGCCTCAGTCTAAGTTATGCTTGCTTTGCAATGCGAGACATATACATAACTTGCCTTTGGTTACCCTGCATGAACTGGCATTCAGCTCTCTTATAGGCAGAAATCCACCAAAGGATTCTGCTTAGTTTGATCCTGCCAGCTTTGAAGCCAGCATATTGCATTGGCTTATCTTCCAGAAACTGGATTTATAGAGTGTGTAGCTAACAATAAATTTTATTAACTGCCTCCATGGAGAAAGCCAAAATATCTCTGCAGTAATAAAGATGGAACAGAGTTACAGAGCATGTGAGGCATTGAAGGCACTTCTGTATTCTGAAAGACAGCATTAGAAAGAAGATGGAGGACTTCCCGGTGATAGCCTATTTTATATATTATTGCAGTTCATTACAAATGCTCATGGTCATTAAACATGTGTGAATAGATGTTGTCTTTTTAGAGTGAGGGAGAGAATGAGAACTGCTTGTCCATAGCGAAGCCACATCTGGAGTGCTGTGTCCAGGTCTGGGCTCCTCAGCAGAAGAAAGACAAGGAACTACTTGAAAGACAAGGAGAGGATCGAGCAGAGGTCACCAAGATGATGAGTCTGGAGCATTTATTTTATGAGAAGAGACTGAAAGGGTCTGTTTAGTCCACAGAAAAGAAGACTGAGAGGGGACTCTCATTAGTGCTTATAAATACCTCAAAGGGAGGTGTCAAGAGGATGGTGCCAGATTCTTCTCTGTGGTGCCCAGTGGCAGGACAAGGAACAATGCCATAAACTGAAATGGAAGTCCTACCTCAGGATGAGGAACAACTTTATGTTGCAAGGTAGCAGAGGCTGCTCAGAGAGATTATGAGTGTCCCTCTCTGGAGCCATTCAAAATCCCCTTGGACATGTTCCTGTGTGTTGGGGGTTGAATTTTTCCCTTTTCTTTCTGTGGAATTTTTCCCATTGTTATGCTAAGTATTTGTGGCTACACCCTAGCCAGTAACAGCTTTCTCTCCAAGGGGATGGGGAGAGAGGGAACATTGGAAAAGGAAAGGTGGGACAGGGGCCAGGTCTTTTGGCTCTCTTGCTGGCTCGTGGGGTGGAAGGAAGACGGCCAGGGCTCCTACCTACCACCCTCCCTGCCATCCCAACGCCGGGAGCCACGTTCCCTGCTGTCGGACATCGCACTGCTGCCTTCCCGCTTCATCCTACTACCTCCGGGCACTCTGCCGAGCACCACGACTGACACCGTGAGGAGGGAGTCTCCCCTCCATGCCCCTCTCACACCTGGGCCGCCGCCGCCGCCGTCACCCAGCCGCCTTCAGCTGCACGGGACCTGCCCTGCCCACACAGCACCGGGAACTGAGCGCAGAGAGAGAGGGCCTGTGGCCAGAGGGACTCGAACTGAGCTATACTGTTCTGTTTTGTTGTCAATCTTTATAGCTGTTGTTGTTTCTGCTGTTTGCCCTGTTAGATATATTAGTAAAGAATTGTCATTCCTATCCCCATATCTTTTTGCCTGAGAGACCCTGATTCCAAAACTATAATAATTGGAAGGGAGGGGGTTGCAGTCTCCATCTCAGGGAAGGGGCTCTTGCCTTTTTCTTAGCACATACCTGTCTTTCAAACCAAGACACTGTGTTACCTGCTCTGGGTGACCCTGCCTTGGTGGGGGGTTGAACTGGATGATCTCCAGAGGTCCCTTC
Source organism: Rhabdornis inornatus (assembly GCA_013397075.1). NCBI lineage: Eukaryota > Metazoa > Chordata > Aves > Passeriformes > Rhabdornithidae > Rhabdornis > Rhabdornis inornatus. The sequence goes on along the minus strand of VWZS01003255.1, from coordinate 135,592 downwards.
TAACCCTGATGGTTCTGTGATTCTGTCAGAACAAGCGCCAAACTGACAACAAGATTTTTAGATACATGGGCCTTGTTAAAAATGTGACGCGTCAAAGATGTTTTACTGTTAGGAGGTATGAAATATTTTCAATTCTTAAATGAGAAGACCAAATGCTTAACATCCTGCAGCATCTTTTTTTGCAGCTGACCTGATACATTGGCTCTGTCGAAGGTCATGCCAAAATTCCCACTTTCTGCACTAAGCAGTTGAACTAGCTTTCCTAGCTAGCACTACGTAGAATCTAAGATGACTAACAGCCAGCAAGGAAAGCAATGCAATTCCATGACATGTCCTAATGAATCCTACCCCTCCGCACTCTCTGCAAGGCAAATGTGCAGCTGCATTTTGCAGTGGCTGTGAAAGTAATTTGCGGATAGCTGATTATTAGATGATTGCAATAAAAAGACTCTGTATTAATAACGAGGAAGGAAAGAAATGTTGCCAGAGGAGAGGTACATGTCTTACACATTTTATCAATGCAAACCAAAAGAAGTATTAGGACTGTGATTCAGTTTGCTTACTGTGTCATGTCTGTTCAAGTCTGATCCTGGAGCCAGTGTAAATTGTTGCACTTATTTGAGCAAGTCTAAATTTCCTCAAATTATTCTGTCCAAGTAGGAAACCCAGAATCATCTCTTTTTCACATAATACCCTGTTGTGGCTGTGATCCCCAAAATGTGCAGGAAAAAAACAAAGTATTTAAAAGGGAGTTTTTAAATTAAGAGTTGTTTATTTTTCTTATCAACTGTTCCTTCTTTTATTGTCCTCCGATTAAAAAAGCTGATGATAAAATGAGCAAAACAGGGGTGGGAATCAGCCATTTTGAGGGAATTTTCTGTTTGACACTAACTAGATGGAGGCTCAATATACATGCACTAGTGCACTCTAAAGAAGACTGTTTCTGAATCTAATCCAATTTGCATGGTGCTTATACATGCCATGACATTAAATATCAAAAGCACTTAATAGCACATGATGCTCATTGTAACCATCTTCCTGGTTAAAACCTCTTTTTCTAAAACTGAAGAAACCTAGTGAAATAAAACACTGTGAAATTACGGTGGAAGAAATGCCCATGCATGCAGGGATGTCATGGGTTGGATGGGACTGGATAAGTATGATGCTTCCTGGGGCTAAGTGCCAAGACCCTGCTTAGCTCTTCCTGAAATAAAACCCTGGGAGGTTACACAGAAAGAAATGTCCATTCATTCTTGGCAGCTTCTCAGATTTCTCTTTTAAACAAACTTTAATTTTGACACCGCCTAGAGGTTTACCGAATAAAGCCCCTGGCTCAGCACAGACGTTAGTGAGTCAGGCATTCCACATGTGGGCTTGATGCTCTTGTTCTCAGCTTCCACCTGTGAAAGATCTCTGACAAATTACAGAGGCCATGTAATTTTCCCCATGAAGGAACACCTGGTGATAGGTACCGTGTTAGATCTCTGACTGATTTCAATACACCCATAAAAATAAAGTGGCCCAACAAAACACATGATTCACCTGTCCTTTGCTTCTCTGCTACAGTCACTCTGTCCTCCGTTCTTTCTAGCTATCTCTGAGCCTGGGAGCATCTAGAGGTAAAATGAGCAAAATGGGGGTGAAAATAAGCATTTTGAATGAATTTTCTATTTTAGACTGACTAGATGGAGGGACAATTAAGCATGCATTAGTTCACCCTAAGGAAAACTGGTGATGATCCTCCTCTTAGTTAATTGGTATAAGAAATACATCCAGTTGCAACCTAGTCTACAAAAAGCCTGTGAGCTAACTCATCTTCCTGAAGTAAAGCCATTTGAGAACAGGGTATCGAGTCTAAGTTAATCACTGTCTTTAGAGACTGGTTTAAACACCTGTGAAGTGTCTGGATCAAAGTAACACCAGAGAGTTCTCAAGTGCCACTTCCTAAATGTAACTGCCCTCCTGCAACTTCATTCTTCATCTTGTTTTACTAGTTCTTGGTTTCAAAAAATATGCCAAGGGTTTGGCAAATATTCTAAATTCCTCTTACAATGAGGAAGAAAGCCAGGAGATTAAATGCCAACTTGGGAATCTCCCATGCTAGGATAAAAGTGCCCTGCACCAAATCAGCTTCTACTTAGCTTTGTACAGACTGGGTGATGTGCAGCAGAGAGAGAAGGATTAGTTGAAGTAGTCTCCCCTTCCACACTGAGATCACACATGTGTTTATCTAACAGGTAAACGGTGTGCCTATCAGCGCATTTGCTATGCCAGAGCAGCACCTTGTTTGCTGCCTACACATGGGGCTGCACCACCACTTGCTTTGTTCAGTCCCACAGGACGTGTGGTGAGCCTTCACTGATGGCAGACCTGAGGGCTGATGTTTGCATTATCAGTACAAAGTGTTCCCTGTGAAAACCACTGCAAACTGAGCCTGCTTTTGTTTCACATAGACAATAGGGGCATGTGAAGGAGGTTGTGTTTCATTGTGAGCTCCTCGGAACTGGCAGTAGCTCAGAACAGGCAGTACCTTGGAACTGGCAGTACCTCAGAACTGGCTGTTGCAGCAGCCTTTTCTTGCTATTGATTGTGAGGGGCTTTCTTACAGCTGTAAACATGACACTTGCAAGAAAAAAAAAAATTCCCGGTCATGTTCTTTCCTAAGCAAGGTCGTTTTATCTCTTTCTTCTGGGTTCTTTTGTCTCCAGCCATCTGGACAAGTTCTTTCAGACACAGGTAGGAGGGCAGAGCTAGCTTTGGTCTTTTCTTCCACTTGGGCTATCAATAGTGCCTTATTATTTTTTAAGGACGGGCTTCAGAAGATGGTCATCTACAACTGGAGCGCTGTATCCATTCATCTCAGTGTCTGCCTGTAATGGGTGTAATTAGACTGGCCACCCTTCCTGGCTGGCTGGAAGTTTGTACCTGACTGTGCTTAAGGTAGAGCATATCCAGGGAGGCTTTTTTTACTGGTTAAATATTCTGTATGGCTAGGACCATACCACATCTTCCATGCACTAATGTCTGCAGGTTGTTCCATGGTTGAGAATGCCCTCCCCTCACCTGATATCCCCTAAACCTATCTTTTTAGACCTCCCATTCCCCATACCTTGTTTCCGCTGCAGCTTCAAGATCCACCATGAAGTCAGTAAGTCCAGCCACTCTATTTCACTTTGACCACTCCAATGCTGGTATCTACTTGTGTAGTACACTCAAGAAATTATTTTACCTTACCCTTAAAGACCTTACTCTCTTTCTGGATGCAGTCAGGGTTATGTGTGTATCTGTATCTCTAAAGGAGACTGTGTTTTATAACTTCTATGGCTTTGGTAGCCACTGTTGTTTGTCAGGAGAGATAATAAAGCTAGGAAGCAGGCATATTGCAGTCACTGCCTGTTCAAGAAAAACTGTTTCTCTCTTTTCTTGGGCTTGCCTTGCCCTGGTAGTCATCCCTTGTCTTTTCTCAATAGATGGTGTTAAGTGGTCACTTTCACTGAGATCAGTTCTTAGGAATTCTTTGGTCCAGGATGCATTCACTTTTCTTTTCCCAAGATAAGTTGGTACCTGCCAGGGGAAAAGTGGGTTTTAATTAATTTCCTAAATTATATTAATCCAAATTCCTATCTGGATAATAAAATGTTAATAGTGCACAGAAAATAATTCAAACAGCTCAGAAACCTAAACATAATTGCTTATGAACATGGAGCATTTATTGCTGTCAAAATTAATCACTTTTCAACTTCCAGCTGTTAAAATCCTTCTGGCAGATCTCCAAGCAATTCTCCCTCAGTTACTTTTCCCTCAATTAAATATTAGTGCTGTTCTCGGGCTCTTGTTTACATAAGCAGTGATTTCAAATTTCACTTTTCTGTTCTTTTAACCATGAACTGTCAGAAATTATTTTGCTTCAAGGTGTTTTCTCATCTCAGATTTTACTTTGTGTTTATACCAACAAAGGAGGAACATTAACTTCATGTGAGCCTGGGCCTTAGTGACAAAGTTTAGATGGCCAGAAATTATCTTTGAGGCTGAATGTCGCTAGGTGCTTAGCAGGTAGTTGGGGTAAATGGAAACTGAGTGCACTTGGCATTCACCAAAACCTTTAGTGCTTCAGCAGAAGCAGGCTACTCAGAGAGCTGCAATGGAGATAGGGGATTTCCCTGGATGCACCTCAGTCTCACAGATAATACCAAACACAAAATAGCTAAAGTGTAGGCACTGTCAGTTGGACCACAGGTAGACTGTTTGGAATCTCCATACAAAAGCTACAGTACAGAAATTATTGGCTCTGGGATGGATATATGAGCTGTACTTTGGTTTTATGTACTGGCATTTGTCTGTAGGCACTCTGGGACAGTAGGGATGCAGACAACTACTTTGGGAATACAGGGCAGAAGAAAAGCCATGTCAGAGCCCTGGTGGTGTGTATTCAGACACAGTCCAAACAGTCAAGATTTTACCTGTGTGAAGACAGAGTATTTCTTTATTTGTGTCTCTGTACCTGGAGTCAGAAATCTGTGGCAGTGTGATTTTTCATGTCTGAGCCTTGAGTGCATATGTAAGGTCAGTCAGTAGTCTACCAGACTTGAAAACATGATTGGAATACAGTGAAAAAGAACAATGCAAGTATGGATAATACTGTTTACTTTGCTTACCACCTAGCAACACCTTTTTTTCAAGTGCAATTTTGGAGTGTGTATTTAAAGGGGAATATACTTCATGATGCAAACAAAGAAAAGTGACTCTTTTAAAATCTACTTCTGGTTCTGCAAACATGTGTCCATACCCCAATAAGCAGCCGTAGTTTTGGCTGAAATGAGTGTTCTCACTTTTTAAAAGTTGTGTATTAGTTTAGTGTCTTTTTGAGAAGAAGCAAAGCAAGATATTATTTTAACAAATAAAATAATCTTTTTGTGTTTTCTGTGTGGCATCCCAATCCAGGCAAGCCAGGTGATTACATAGGATAGTAAAATATGGCTTCACTGCACAGCTGGAAGGTTTCATTAAGTGTCTGGTTCTGAGCGGAGTGGCAGAAACTTGGAGTGTCAGAAGTCAGATCCAGCTGAAATGTTACAGTGACCTGCATGTGTCCAGCCAACTTTATGCTATATACAGCTTCTAAATTTCCTGGGAGCAATATTTTTTAATGGCAACAAGTAAGTGGTTTTTCTCTTTTTCATCTGTTGTTCCTTCATCAGTCCTTTTGTTAACACATTGCTGCATCTGGGGTATACCTCCTGTGACAGTGATTGCATTTGTGTGTGATGTCAGGTCTATCAGGAGAAATTAGGGATATAAAGTGGATGGAAATCACGGGCTGAGCAGTCCATGTGCATATTTTTGATTCCTAGCTGTGCCATTTCTTTTCTAGACCATTGCCTTCAGTCTGTGCTCCCCTCTTACCTTTTCCTGACTGCCTCTTTCCCAAGAGAGCAGTAGCAGTGAGGTGTAAAAAATGAGAGTGGGAGCAAAGAGAGTGGAAGCAAACTGCAACCCTGGGCCAGCCATACCATGTGTTAAGTACACCATCTATTTTCATGAAACTTAAGACACTCAACACTTGTGAGAGCTCTGCTGTTGTGTTGAAACTGTTTCACAAGGTTTGTGAGCTATTCATCCAGGAGAACACATATAGGGAATGTAACAGCACAAACCCTTCACCCTTAGGAAAACAAATGATTGTTTCCTCTCTGAATTCAGCAAAGGGCAATACAAAGCTTTCTTGAAGGGGAAGGAAGGTGGGATGAAGCAGCCTGATTATAATCAGAAGTTTCAAAACATTATCTTGACAATAGTATCCAACTGAATATCATCTCAGAATCTCAGAAATCCCCTATTTTCCTGCAGAAATAACCTTTGTAGAGGAATTAATAACCACAAAAACCAATTGACCTTCCACGGTAAGAAATCTCTTTTGTGGGCAGTGCAGGAATTTAAGTGATTACTTCCAGGCCTAAGCAACTGCATATGCACAGGCAATTGTGAACAAATATAATCACATCAGGTGCTTGGGTATATGCATTTGTATATAAAAATTTTTCAATAGCTGAATGGGTCAGTTTTAACTTGAAAAGAAAAGGAGAGAAGCAGAAACAATTTACTTCGAACTGATACAATTTCTGACACTATAATTTCTTTTAAAATTTTCTTTATTGATTTAATGGCAGGTAATAAGCAAAAAATAATTCATCCTAGGGTGAAATAGGAATATGTTCATTTGCCTGAACATGACAGCTTTGTGTTTACTTTTTCTTTTAAAAAGCCCCCTCAAACAAAACAACTATTGCTTTTCCTGGCAACATTTATTTTTGTCACATTTCATTGCAGAAAATAGAAAAAAATAAACTTACTTGTCTTGATTGGATTGGATTGGATTGCATTGCATTTGCAGCTATAGTGTAGCCAGCTCCTGTAAGAGCTGAGGCTTCAAAAAGAAAATCCTCTTGTTGGAGAAGGGAAAAATACCTTTCGTGAGGCATAGAAGTGGAACATCATTTGCTAGATGGAGCAAGAGAAGACTTTGAAAAGCAAAATTTTGCTGATACAGCATGCAAAATTGCAGTTTGTCGTCATGTGTAACATAGGCAGCCGTATGGTTGTAAAGGGGACCAGAAAGACAGTGGTGACATGCAAGAACTTGACAGTGTGCAACTAAATGTTGCAGCAAAGAGGGCTCTAAAATGGGCCACGCAGTGTGAGATGGTAGTTGTTACTTCCTTGTCATCAGTTATTCTTGATTTCTAATGGGGAAAGATGAGAAGTGTGCTCAAAATACTTTTCTCCCACCTTCCTCTTCGCCATGGAATTTGCCTAGTGCAGAATAAACTTGCTGTCAGCTAGGGTAAAAAAAAGAGCAGGTCTGTACCCACTACAAAATATTTTTGTCTGTAGACCAAGGGGATTTGGGAGGTGAGAAATTGCTGCAATGCTGCCAGCTGCCTCCTCAAGCACTCTGGCTCAGTGCTGTACTTTAAGGGTGCAGGGAACAGTAGGGTGACACTAAACACAATCGCATGAGATTGACAGTGAACACAATTGCTGTGTAGGCAAGCTGCAGGAAAAAGAGATCTCGAGGAGGTTTCTGAAAAATGCCAGATATTTCATAAAAGTATGAAGAAACCCCTGAACCTTGTGTTCACATATTATTCTCCTTCTCTCCCTACTCCCTCTGAGAAAGAAGAGCATGTTTTCTAGGGCAAGGAGATTGCTCCCACTGCTGCACTGTGCTTTTTTTCAGTGAGACCCCTGCAGGACCAAAAGAACTGCCTGCATGGCATGAAGGTGCCACTGAGGTGTTTTCCACAAGCAGCCAGGGCACCACACAAGAACCGATGGGCAGTCCTAGACCTGCTTCACCAGGCTATGGCAGCAAAGTGCTACTCAGGACCTTCCATCATGGAGAATGTCTCTCCAGGCATGCCAGGGCAGAGGGGTCTCTCCCTCTGTTCTGCATGATGACAGCTCTCTGGGAGGATGTACATAGTCTGCTGCTCTTATGGAATACCTTATGGTATGTGGGACACACATGTTGAGAAAGCAAGAAATTACAGCCTGAAAAATATTCCAGGCTGGAGCTTCTCAGCTCTGTTCCCAGCTGATAAGCTGGTCCAGCTGAAGGCTAGGGAGAATTTCTCCCAGGATGATACATTGGTCAAAATAGAGCAGAATTAATAACAAGATAGAACACCTGTTGTAGTGTGTGACCAGGCCCTGGGAACGAGGTGTCTTCTCTCTGAACCAATCATCTTTTTCTGCTCTTGGAGTTGCGAGTCATGCTATAAAAAACAGTGTGTTTCTGAATAAACTTCCTATCATGAAAGGAGACCATGTAGCTGTGCATCTTATTTCCGCCGCATCTAAGGGGTTAATACCCCTTTCCACGGCTACAGTGGTATATTAGGAAAAGAAAGTAAAATGACAGGAGATAAAGAGAGTACAGAGAGCCAGGAGAACACAAGGAGAGGCTGAATTAAGAAGTAAACTATCATGCAGCATATAGTAAAATAGGAAAGTACATAAAGTAAGAGCAGTGTTAGTGAAAAGAGGCATCTAATCCCCCCATGGCATTAAAGTGCTTTAAAAATGGCATGTTTCAGTTCTCAAGACTGTTAATAAATAGCCATCATTACAACACTGTACACGTGCCTCTGCTTTAGCAACTTGCACTTATGTCTGGCCATAAAAATTCAGTGTTGCTTGGCAGAAAGTTTTCCCCATGAATGTTAGATCAGCATATGGGCAGAGCTGATGTTTTTTAGAAATACAAGGATAACTGTAGTGCTATCAGTGTCTCGAAAATTAATCTCAGATATAATAAAGTAAACATAGTTGCACTTTATTCTTGATTTACATTGTGGGAAGAATTTGGTGGCATTTGTGATTTAGGCCATGTAGAAAAAGAGGTTGATTCCCATTGCAGCCAATCAGAGCCTGTGTCATTGGAGTTGAATCTTGCCCTGCCTCTTTATGTCACTTGAAATTCCTTAAGTTGCTTTCTTACCATCTCTAGTAAACAGTGATTTCAGCACAGGGTTAATTTCATGGTGTTCCTGGCCTCCTGGTTTCTTCAGCAAACAAAGCAAACTTGTCCTTTTTGCTGCATTCCTCCTAGCAGCAAAATGCACCGGTGTGCTGGGGGAAAGGCCTATTGACCTACTGGGTACAAGAAAGGCCTAGAGTTAGGGCTGGCATGCATTTGATTATTTTCTCTGATTTAACTTCTCCATGGATTTTCTCTTCTTCCTTTTCTCCCCTTAAGGTTAATGTAGGTAAACCTGAAGTCTGTGGAGGTGTATCTGAGAAATTCGGACATTGACAGGACATGACAGGTTAATACATGTGTTTGGCCAGGATCTCATTCTCAGTGACCTGCTCTTGTGTATCCCAGACATGTCTCAGCATCTTATTGTCTCCGCTTCTCTGCCCCAGCAATTGCAGTAAGTGTGAATACTGCTGGTGGTGTTGCAACGACAGCAAGTATTGCAATGTGCTGTGGCTGCTTCACTCAACCTTTCAGTGTCCCTGCAGCTGGATCACCTGTGGCAACACTGCAAAGTCCCTTCAGGCTCCACCGACGTATGCATTGAAGCAACAGACATTACTCTCTCCAACTTAATGACATTCTTATTTTGTGTTACTGCAGCATCTGTGTTTTTATGAAAATAGGCACATCATTAAGTGGAAGCCTGCTTAAGCCACAGATGCAAGTACAAGTTTGGCAAGTCAGTCTGCAAACACATGACGCTGCTTTTGAAAGTCATTTTGTCCCAACACTGCCAACTAACACCACAGTCAGTAGGAGCAACATTTCCCACACTTTCAGGTATCTCTCCCTTTTGATTCTTGGCTTGCTGGTGCTTTGCACATTCATGTGTACTCTCTGCCTGTTTGTAAACACAAGCTGAAATGTGTTTTTCTCCTGTTTTATCTTTTGGGAGATGTCTGCTGGCAACTCTGGAGCCCAGCCTTGTTACCTCCTGTCCGTGGTATCATAGTCTAAGAAGACCTGCTGATTCTAGTTGAAACCAAAAGGTCTTTAAAGTGATCCTGATTCTGAAAACTAAGCATATTCTTCAATTACTTTTAAGAGCAATTTTACCTCAATATGATTCAACTTTACCAAATGCAGGCTGTTTTATGGACAGACAACAGGCAATGGGTATTGCTCCCACTTGGAGTGAGTGTACCTATACGGTGCCCATATTACGAGCACTGCTGTCATGGGCATTTAGGCAGCAAGTTCTGCGTGGATATTCCCATTGCACAGGAAATAATTCTGCTCCTTTACAGTCATCAACTTTGTGTGGAGAGAAAACTGAGAGATATTGGTGTGTGAACTGTAGTGAATATATGTGTCCCATGAGAGACCTCTTTTCTGAGCCAAAGGTAGCTAAAGTCCACAGTAAAGCCAAACTTTCCCAGGAGACAAGCTTTTTGTAAACTGCAAACTGGGCTGTAAACAGGGTGAAATTATTTCAGTGTAACTGAAAAGGCCTGCTGCAGGCCTTTTTCCAGGGCCCTGGCTTGGGACTAAGATAGGAAAAAATCTCATCAGGCAAAAATCCAGAACAAAATAGCATCCAAAAAATGCTTTTGACAGGAGACCAAGACACTCTCAGTAGTCCTGACCCCTTACAGCCAAAAAATGGATGCTGGGTCACCTTCAGCTGATGTAACACTGTTGAATTGTTGCTTTACTGAGATTATTTATGTCAGGGGTTATGAATGACTAGCATACTCTTACCCAAGGTAGAAGTTCATTGTGTGCAAAACTTTTTTGCAGGAAGGACCTGAGGTATCTGAGTGACCAAACACGAAAGTGACAGATGAAGTCCCATTCTGCACACATGAAGTATTGCCAAAGAGAAAAATAATGTTTAAACAAGTGGTTTACAGCAAGCAGAATAAGCACTTTTTCACACTGTGCCTAATTACATTATGGAATTGGTTATCACAAGGATCTGTGGAGACTAACAGTGTAAATAGCTTCAAGTAGTGAGTGAGGAAGTTAGAAGTAGAAAGGAGTAAAAGGAAGGCACTTTTGACCTCAGAGGGCCAAGCACAAACTGAGGTTATCCTGGTTTATATGGAACGTAATGTGAATACTCACCAAGTCTCATTCCTGCTCATGTTTCAGGAAATGGTGCCAGAGACAGCATGCAAAGTATTAGGAAGATGTCCCAGAGCCAGACTTATGATTTAGTGAGGACACAAATCAATCAGTGAATTGACTGTAGCTTAGAGACAAGGTAGAGCTCTCTTGTAAGGTCTTGTCTCAAATGCAAGCTGGTATATCCTTTCTACTTCACTATACCCAGAGACATTTTATTCCAAATCCTGCTATATTAGCCCAATGTCTGAACTTCCTCTGAGTTTGAACATAATCCTAAAAGGTAAACAAAATCCTGAAGACCCAATTTTTCAAGAAATTCAGCTGATATCTAGCTATCAAGTGCTGTCCACATTGTAAAAACAGAGTTAGTAGGCATTAATCCTTCAACTAATCAAGATATATACTGTGGAAAGGAGTTTTTGCATACCTCCTAACTTTTTTTCTGTCAGGTGAGGAAAAATTGTGTTTAATAAGCTTATTTGTTAGCCTTTAATGTCCTGACAAATACCATCGTGTTACCATTTATTTAGTGGTTTCTATGTTGAAGACTGTCCCAAGATGAGATTTGCTAGGCTACATGCTGTAGTTATATTCTCAACAAAGGAATAAGAGAATTAGTATAACTGTATAATTCCAGTCTGATAGTCCCGTCTTCAGAGGTCATTAAGTATTTACCGTTGAAATAGAGAGTCAGTGAATGTTAGACAGAAGAGCAGAAGGGTAAATCTTCCCACTGTACAACCAAGGAGATTTGATCAGGAGAGAATGGAGAAACAGCATGGCTCCAAGAGCATGTCAATCCCAGTTGTAAAATCTCTTTAGTAGATGGAAAACCTCATTTTTAAGTGTGACTAATTAGTTTTGTGCCAGTGCAAATCTCTTGGCTTCACGCAAAATTCTATTTATGGATTCAAGTTAAATTTTTCAGGCTGAACAATTTTGATTGTCTCTTTTTGCCCTCTGCTCTCTGCACTCGAGAAGCAGGGGAGATATTGTGTGCTCTTTCTTTTTAACAGATAGCAGTCAGCATGCTTGTCCATGATACAGGAGTCTGGAATTCAAATTTCTATGCTGCGTCACATTTAAGAGGGTGCCTTCGATACTGGAGCTGTAGGATCTTTCTTTAGGCTTCTTCTGTTTCACTCACAGTCTCTTCTGTGCATGCTTTTTCACTCTGCAGAACACTTTTCTCAAAGTTAAGATAGAGTTTTGTATACTACTTCTCCAAGGAGCATCCAGTTTATCATGAAATGATAGTAAATTTATTTACATTTGTCTTCTGAGTATTTAAGTATTTTATAGCAAAATGGAACACCATTAGGATAAATTCAGAGCAGTACTGTAGATGCATCGTACCACATTCCCATCTGAATACCTTAAAACAATATTCAGAGAATATAAAGAAGTTAACTCCCTGCCCTCTGGGTTAGCGATTAATTAGAGAAACTTATTCTACCGCATTGGTTTAGTAGATGGGGCCTAAGACTAACACTTCATTTTCATTTTTATTGCTTTTTGCTAAACGTGTGGAACAGGATCTGTTTTGTTGTTACACTTTTTATTCATCAAACTAAACCTTAAATATTTGAATTCCACCTGGACTGATCTGAAACTTCTTTTGGATTTAACTACCACTCTAAATCTCATTGATTTGTTTCAACCTGTAAGAAACTGAGACATGTTATTCACCCACTCACTAGTATCTAGGTTTTTTTAATATAAAATGATAACCCATATCACCAGCAAGGCTGTTTATTCATATAATTTCCCATAAAATTTGCCATATTGACAAAGCTTAGCATTTATTTTTCTTGATGTATAGATTTTCATTCTGTTTTAGGTAATAGGCAGAACTTCTAATGAGTCCTTTTAGTTCGGTGAAGTAAATGGGAGCTCTGCATTGATACTACTCAGTTCAGCATTATTTCATACTTTTCAGTAATGTCTTTGCTGCACCAAAATCTACTTGTATGTTAATGATTTTGTCTGCTGCATGTTGGCTACATTCGTTTGGTTTTTTTCCCTCAAAGGGGTGAAGTTAATGTATTTGTTTCAATCCAAGCAGCCATAAATGCGTATTCTCACATGTCCTTATATGATACAGTTCTCACTCCACTGCACATTGCCAGTTCCCAGAATGGGATCTTGCTGCACCCACAGCTGCTACCAGACTCTCATTCAATGCATGCACCCAGCCCAAAGGCTGCAGCCATTACTCTCAAGAGCAACACTCCTGTATTTTTTCATGGTCTCATCACTTTGACAGTAGCAGTATCATTGCTGTCTCCCCTAGGGAAGTTCACTGAGCAGCTGTAGCTCTGCCACAATTCTCTGCCAGGCTCCTGAGTGGCATAAGCTACTGTGTGCATCTCATACCTTAATCCAGAGTTCTCTATTGGCTTCCTCATTGCTTTCCAGCGCCTCTTGTATTGTTCAAGGGGAACTTGTTAATCAGACTGACTTAGCTGATTAAATTAGTGCTTCTGCTGTTTTTGTGGCCATTGCTGTTGCAAGTGTTTGTTTTTATTCCACATGTTCTAGAACTGCTGGTTAAACCCATTTTTCAAATGATTAATTTTCAGGTAAAAGCATCAAAATCTCTATCTGTGAAGAAAATGTGCCTGCAATAGTAACCACCATTTAAACTTTGGTTATACTATAGGGTGATAAGATGCTCAAATCACTGAGGTACTACTGTTAGAGACAGGGATCTTTTTCTCATATTGGATATTTTCACCCTGTTTATCTCCAAGTCTAAATTTTTGTGAAGTGATGGTGGGATGTTCTGGAGAAAAGTCCCATTTTTGCCATTTGTTTCACTCGGGAGGTCATTGGGCCATAGAGCTCAGATTTGTATCAATTTCATTCCCATTCTAAGACCATGATAAACTACTGGAATGACGGGGCCTACAGAAATTAAACACTTGCAGAAGAATGGCTTCAAGACAGAGTCACTAAGAGCAGTGTCTGTCATTGCAGGGTGCTACAGCTGTTAAGTGTGCGCCTGAAATAATAAAGAAAGTTCAGATTCACACCAGAAAATCACAACACAGTGGACATGACACTGGAGTCGCAAACACAAAGGGATGCTGTCCCTGATAAGCTACAGTGGTGAGGACCTGGTCATGTGAAGATGAGCCTGGCACTCATCACCATATCTAAGCCAAGCAGAACAAAGGCTGGCTTTGACAAATCAGCATTTCATGCTGACTTTGACTTCTACTTTAGCAGAAAAATAGGCATTAATTCTACCAGTAATTGCAAATCATTCTGTTTACACATTTCAGAAGCTATATTAGGTCAAGCCCTGAGTTAGGCACCCTGGTTTTGTTTTCCCCCCTCTTCCTATTTCTTGACTCCGCCCAAAGAACAACAGCCTTAGTGATTCACCAGATTCCCTGGGAGTAATGTCATAAGCCAGCTGTTAAATGGGTTGACACCTACATAAAAGCATCTTGTATTAATATGGGTAAAGGCATTATTGCTTGAAATCAGGCTTAATGTGCCATTTAAGAAACAGGTTGTTTTTTAGTCTCTGTACATTGTCTGCACAGCTCCATCACTCCTGCTCTGGCTTGCTTTCATCTCACTGGTGGCTTTCCCTCCTGACATTAGGAATATCAAACTCTCCTTGGGCTTTTTAGGCTGCCCTCTCCTAGCAGAGGCATGTGCTGGCGATGGCTCAAACATAGCAGACTGAGCCAGCCTCAGTGAATACTGGTATTGTTACTTTTGACAAAACTTTCATAGCTGTCTGAAAGAAGAGAAAATATAAAGTTGAAATGTTGATTTCAACTTTATCAAGTTAAGTTAATTTCAACTTTAGTTGTTTCCAACAAAAGCTGCTAAGGAGAGTTTCTTGGCTTGGCCCCTGGGGACATATACAAGGCTTTGACAAGCAGTGCATGGTATTTTGAAATATCTTGGTCTTTTTGTTGCTTTTCCTTCCCCTCTCATATATTGCTTGACAAAAACCAGACATTGCACGATAAAGAGATGCAGTCAGAGGACGTAGTGAGAGCCAGCAACTTTCTGCCCATACTCTGGCACTAATCCCCTCTCTGGTGTTGGCTCATCCCTCTGGTTCCACATAAGGAACTTCTATAATGGGGCTGCACAATGGGATAGTGGGTAGGCTTGGATAGTGAAGGTAGTCTTCCTGCTTGCAGAGCCATGGTGCAGCCACCAGACTGAGTGTGGCCATGAGGAGGGCTGCATTGTCCTTTGTGTGTGGGATGTGCCATACAGGGGCTACCAGTCCTTATGATCCCCACTGGCTTACTCCATTCCAAAAAGAATTTCCTTCTCTGGAAGGGGTGGGTGGCTCAGTTTGAGTGGGTGACATAAAAGTCCTCAACTATTGTGAGGCATTCTCATGTTGTGGCATTCCCATGGCAGCCTTCAGCTTGTGTATTGAAGCTTGAATGGTCAAAGAACAGGACTCTGGACTTCTCGTAGTACATTGGAGAAGACATTCAGAGCAAGACAAGTGAGGCAAGGTAGGCTAGCAAATTGCTATGGGAAATGAGAATCGCTATTACAGTCACCCTTTAAGGCAACGGCTATTTTACACCGTCTCCCTGCCTCCCCTGTGACCTTTTGCTAAGCTTTAACACAGTATTTATGTTCTGAAACAATTAAAATTTGAACAAGTCTTCATTAGGAGATGCTTTATGTTGTTTCTCTCATGGGATTTTGTTTTCCCATAAGCATCACATGAATTTTGTGTGAAATCTGAAAACAAAGTGAAAGGTTCTGCCTTTTTTTGAAACTGGAGGAATAGAGGCCAAACTCTTTTATTCCCCTTGGCAAGTCAAAATGTAATACCTATGGCAGGAAGCTCACTTGGCCTAGTTTTCAATCCTCTGATGAAACACACACTACAATTACATAATTCATCTAACTCCTCTCACCTGATTTTGGTCCTCAGTGTCTCTTCTCAGAGAAAAGCAAGCACTGAAGAAGTAAAGATTAATAATAGTAGAAACATGGCTCGGGATAGAGAACATGCTTGATGGATTACATCAGTTCTAGCTAGAGAAGCAAAATTTGATGGCCTCACACACAGCATCCATAAAACCTCCTTGTAGCTACCTCCATAGTAATGACCATTTTTACTAGCATGCAGGGGTATTTCTTCTCATATCCTCTGTGTCATCCCATTCTCAGCCAGCCGTGGAAGCAAGTGCTTCTATCAAAACACAAGTAGTGAGGACTGGTCATGGCTTTTAAATTAAACACACACTTAAGCTATTACACAGCTTTTCAGTGCATACTAGCTTGCAAGATCCATCCTCTAGCTGCTCTGTTTTTCCTCACATTATTGGTCTTGTGTGGGCTGCTGGAAAACTAAACAGCTCTGCATGTGATTCACTGACAGTATGATTTGCCTGAGTGTCTGATTTAAAATAATAAACCTTTTCCTTTCAAACATCACCCTTTCAGTGCAACAAGGAACTAAGCTGACATCCTTGACTTTACCTCATACTGAGGTTTTAATAAGGCTGGAGATGCGTGAGTATCAGATTACTTCCTGGTGAGAACCAAATAGCTGTTTCCTGAGGGCACTTGACCTACTTCCAACCAGGGAAAGTAATGTGGTTTTCAGATGACAAAACTAAGTCTTATCCTTTATGCATTAACAGTTCTGTTACAGACAGGTCTCATCCTCTTTTACCTGGTTACACTAATTACTTCATATTCAAAGAACTTCTTGGAACGGCTGTGATAATTAATGACAAAGATGTTTTTATTTAGAAACCAGTCTTCTTTGAAGCCACAAAGCAATTTTTCGGAATGGAAATATTTGCAACATGGAACAAACAGCTGAAGTTGGAACTTATTTATTGAAGGCCAGTGCTTTATCCTAACTGCCCTGTTGGAAAGTGTGTATACCTCAAGGCCTGTGCTGAAACTATTTTACACCTAGGAGCCAATTTTCCTTAGGCTATTGACCAGTTCAGGATTCACATCACATGAATGCATATGACTCAATGTGAGGAAGGCAGAAGCTGTCTCCAGAGAGAGATAGTGTTGTCTCCCAGCCTGCACCCCAGCTCTGCCACACACCACATCTAATGCCTGGAAATTACAAGACACTAGAAGTATCTGATACCAGCAGTGCTTCCAGTGATCTTGCTGCACTAGTTTGTCTTGCTTTGTGGCACGCATGTCTCAAATGGTATTCAGCAGATGGAGTAACAGAGTCCATGAATAAACAAAAGTTCTTATGATGGTGCACCCCTGTGGCAAGCCCTCAAAAAGTGTCCCAGGTTATCTGGGATTCTGTTATTTTTCAATCAACAGCCGCATTCTGCTTGACTCTGCAGGATTTGTGTATTGTTCCACTCTTCAGCCTTGGCCTGTCTAGGGACCCTTCTTTCATTTCATGCAGAGAATGAGCAGAGTAACAGTGTGCCTGCTGTAATACTTAGTGTCCCTCTTCTCACAGCACCTGCTTGGGTGGAAGTGGTAGACTATCTCATTCCTTCTTCTCAGAGACAGAATCCACTTCACTCCACAGTGGCTATTGAGGGACTCAACCACTGAAGGGATGATGCTCTGACTGCCTTTTGTGGACTGTGTATCAGGTTCCACATTATTAATTTTACTTGATATATTGGTGGGGGGGAACAGTAGACTGCAGTTTTTTGATTGTTGCTACAAGTTCCTCCAGTCAGTAAATTTCACTTGGCTGTGGAGGGCATTTTAAGAGAGTGGTTATGCAGTGAGCTCAGGGGAACTGTCTTGGTTTTGCACAGCCTGGTTTTCGGTAGCAGTGGGGTGGCCACAGAGGTGGCTTCTGTGAGAAGCTGCTGGGAGCTTCCACCATGTCTGGCAGAGGCAATCCTTGATGGCTCTGAGGACAATTAGAGATGTTGGTAATGTCTCTGTGATGACATATTTAAGAAGAAAATTACAACAAAGTAAGCACAGTTTTTCCCAGTCACAGAAGAGGAGGAGGTGAGAACATGTGAGGGAAACACCATGGAAACACCAAGGTCAGTGCAGAAGGAGGGGAGGAGGTGCTCCAGGCACTGGAGCTGAGATTCTCTTCAGGCCATGGTGAGACCATGGTGAAGCAGCTGTGCCCTGCAGCCTGTGGGGATCCACAGGGGATGCAGAGATCCATGCACAGCCCATGGGGATCCACGGGAATGCAGAGATCCACCCACAGCCCATGGGGATCCATGAGGGATGCAGAGATCCACCCACAGCCCGTGGGGATCCATGGGAATACAGAGATCCACCCACAGCCCATCGGGATCCATGAGGATGCAGAGATCCACCCACAGCCCATGTGGGAGGTGCCCATGCCGGAGCAAGTGGATACCTGCAGGAGTCTGTGATCCAGTGGGAGACCCAGGAGAGAGAGGGGACCCTGCTTCCAGGCTGGAGCAGCCTGTCCTTGGAGGACTGCACCCTGTGGAAGAGTGACCCATGCCAGAGCAGTTTTGGAAGGAGTGCTGCTCGTGAGATTGGAACCATGCTGGGAAGTTCATGGAGACCTGTGTCCCATGGGAAGGACCCCATGGCCTTACAGAGGAGGACTTCTCTCCTGGAGCAGTGGAAAAAAATCTTGGTGATGCATGACCAAAATCCTCATGCCCTGTCTCCCTGAGCCGTTGGTGGGGGAAAAAGGTGTTCTTTAAGAGCTTATTTTACTTCTCATTATCCTCCTCTGGTTTTGTTAGTAATCAATTCTCTTAGTACCTCTAAGTTGAGCCTGTTTTGCCTTTGGAGTGTTTTCTCCCAGTCATTATCTCAACTCATTAACCCTTTGTTAATTTTTTTCTCTCTCCTCTGCCGAGCTGTGGCAAGAGGGTGAGCGAGCAGCTTTTGTGGGTGCCTGGCGTTAAGCCAACATCAAACCATGACAGGAACAAAGTTTTGGGTTGTGCATCTATGGAATTTATTACTAAGAAATGGTAGTTCACACACTTTCCTCCAGATTTCTTTTTTCATTATGTAGCCTGAGATTTTTTGCTAGTTTCCTTTTCCAGACAAAAATTTCTCAAGGCATTACCTCTTCTATTTGTTGTTTGGTCCAGCATCCTTTTAAGCAATGCGCTACTTTTCCCTGATGGTTATACATGAGTTTGAAAATGGAAGCGCAAATATTCATCATCTGCAGGGACAGATAGCACTAGACCATTTATCTTGGCATAAGATAAATGTAGCTGAAGAAAAAGTTTAGCAAGTGCTCATTTTCATACATGACTTAAGTAGTGGGACTGATGTAGCTGACCATGTTGTGTGGCTAAATGCTTGCAAACAGCAGTCTTCATTCTTTCATAGCACTTCACAAGGTGTACACTCCAAGCACAGGGATTTGCTTGGCTTTGATCAGCTTTCACATCAGTGATTCCTATGGAAACTATTTTTATGTTGGGAAAAATGTAAGGAAACATCTGTGATGTAAAATCTACTCTCACTCCAGCTGGCCTTCCAGCTCCCTCCTGCCAGAGATCAGCTTTCTTCACCTGAGAAGTTCTCCAGCACAGGCAATAGCTCTGGTGCCACTGGCCTGGTCTTACATCTTGTGTTAACTCCTCTCACTTGCTCAGGATAATTGCTCTTCTACTCAGTAGGTAACAATTGTCCATCAGCAGAATTGTGGTGTCCTTGTGTCCTGCTTTCTGCTGAGGAATGAATTAACACTTGTGTGTGCTTCTTTTCTCTGTGGACTGATCTAACACTTGCTTATAAGAAATACTGTGCCTTGAGAAAAGACACGAGGCAAAGGAACATCCCGAAGGGCCCATAAAGGTGCTGGCTGTGCTAGTTGAGGCAAGGTGGGGGATATTTGTCTTCCTCTCTGAGGACAGTAGCTCTTTTGGCCATACTTCTGCCTTTAGTTTCAAGCTAATACTAATACTTGGTAGCAGAGGGTTTGTTCCTGCCCCCAGCAAAGTTTTACATTGTCATTTAAATCAGTTTTCCCCACTGTAAGATCCTGGCGGGAGTGGAGCAAGACAGCAATTTGCTGTCTTTTGAGGCTTGGAAAGCTTTGGGATATCCAACACTGCAGAAGCAATTTAGCACCCCAGAAGATCAAATTACATTATAGAAAAATTCAAAAGTAAATTAAGCTCTAGCTTGAATTTCTACAGACTACGTGGATAGATAATGAAGGCAGTATCTCCAGCAAATAGTCTGGGCATGGGTACATAACAGGATGTAACTGAGATCTGTCATACTACTCTCTGCTTCTATAGCTGGCCACCCACACGCTTTAGTCCACCCATGGTGGCCTAAAAAGCTCTTACTCCCTTTTGCTTGAATTTTGCCTATTTTTCTGCTTGCAAAATAACTGTATAGAGGTTTAAAAACATTTAATATTCCAGAATACACAGTGAGTGTTTGTTACAGGTCCATAGGCAATTGGCCAAGACTGTGTGAACTAGCTGTTCACTGTCAATGTGGGTGATGGGCACTGAAGAAACATGGTGCCACTTTTGGAAATGAACTATCTGCCTCTGAAACCAGCACTATGCAGTGGAAGTGATTCTGCAAACATTTATAACCAGGGCTAACTAAGAAACCTTCCTGGAAATATTCTTGTGAACCAGATCTTGCTTGTCCAAATAACAGTGCAGAAAGCAAGCAGAGATTACAAAAACCATTAAAGCAAGCTTGTGGTAACACAGTCAGTTTGGGTGCATGTAAATGAAAATGACTGTTTTAATTACAATTTTAACTCTAATTCATGCTTTAGCCACATTCAACAGAAGAGTAGTTATACAGGTCTGTCAAACAAACATCTTTAAAACTTCCTTTATTTAGTTAAATAGACACTTTTGAGACTTAGCCATATGGTTTGTTGCTGTTGGCTAAATTCTTTGTGTACCCAAATTAATTTATTCTGTAAGTGTGTGGAAACCTACTGGCACATGCTATGTATTTCACTGGAAAGTTACAGTTTTTCTACAGCTGTTGTAAAAAAATGCAGACATGTTTCTGATGGACAAGTATGTTTGGAGTTTTGAAAGTATTTTTGTTAGTGATCTGTGGCTTTTGTTACTGATCTGTAGCTCATAAAAAATCATATAACACTGAAATCTCACTGTGCAGTGAAATTTGTAATAAGAATTTAGCAGGGAAGTCAAAGTAGTAGCTGGAATTTGGTTTATCTTGTTTTGTTTTGTTTGTTTGCTTGTTTTTGTTTTGTTGTGTTTTTTTGTAATCTGATGGCTCCCATTGTGAAACAGTCATTGTACAAAGATTTGAGAATGGATGCTGATCTTTCAATTTTTACGTTTTTGTCATTGGATGAATGAATCTGAATAATGTTGGAAGTGTTGAAATAACACTTAAAAAAAACATTAGGTTGTCCACAGTGAAGTGATTATGAAGGCCTTATCTACACCCAGGAAATTAAAATCCATCACAATCGTGTACCAAGAGCTCTGAAGTTGGTGGGGGTTTTTTAACGGGTAAAAGTTGTAGCAGGATTAGTGCTTTCTTTGGGTCTACTTCCCAGTTTATTGCTCATGAGGATGGAAAATAATGACTTAATTCTGAAAGCTGTTCAGATGGGTTTTCACTGTTTCTCAGAGGGGCTGGATGATGAACTCTGATTAACTGCAGCTGAAAAAGTGTAGGCTTGCTCTGTTGCAGTGCTAGAGTAAAGCTTGGTTTGATCAGACAGTAGACAGAGCAGGGGAGAACTGTCCATGCCTGAGCTGGTGTCATTGGGCAGGGTGAAATAGGAATATTTCAGCTCTCTATTGTAGAATTATGTGGGACGCCAAACTTGCTTGGGTAAGATGTACAGCTTGGTCTTGCATATAACTACAGCATCCTCTGTATTTTGTGAGCGATAGGCAGGAAAACGTTGTAATTTGGACATCTTGTGTAAAAGTTTAATTTGGGATCTAAATCAGCTGTAGTAGCAGGTCCGTTGCATGGAGGATCTGTATGGTGTGGCAGAGGGAAGCAGAGTGCCTACTAAAGCTCAGTGCTGACCAGGTAACCTCAACTGTGACCAATTGCCATGGTGAAACCTGTGAAGCAAGCATGAAGGGAAAGACCTTCTACTAAAGATGGGGTACAAGTGTAAATAGCTGAAAATCCAACCAAAGCTGATAGACCAGCTGCAGGCATCCCTGTGAACTATGGTCTGCTGAGGCTGTGAATTGCAGCTCAGAAAAATACTTTTGCATGGAGGCAAGGTTTACCCTTTTTTTTAATCATTTTTGCTTGGGCATGACAAAATACTTGGAAACTGTAAAGATAGGACACTTTAGGAAACCTTTCTGATTCAAGAAGATTCCTGGGTATTTTTTAAGCTAAATGGCAAGCTACTCTTTCTGCACTCAGCATATACACACACAGGATGAACCATACCTATTGTTTGGCCAGCAAAACAGGCAGTGAGACTACAGTTTATTTGATTGCAAGGCCACCTTCTGCATGAATGGAAAATGGAGTGTTGGCCAGTCGCCCTTCTGTGAGGTAATCCATGAAGTGACCGCATGCAGATGACATGTAAGTCCACTGTGTGGATCAAGCTAATGTCTTTTCCTAAGAGCTACCTACCTATTGGGCCAGATATTGGGGAGAGTGTGTGCTTACCTGTTTGACATAGGTCTGTCTTTCTGTTGATTCTGAAATGAATGAAAATATTTTTTAGCTTCCAAGCACTGTGATAATGAGAATACTATATATATGATGCACCCAGGCATGCTGTTGGGAAAATACCAGGTAGTAGAACTGTGTCTTAAGGTATCTGCAGCTGATATGACATGGGATGAGAACTGAGGGATGGCTTATGAGGAATGGCACAGGAAGAGCAAAGGTGGCTTCAGTGGAATGGTAGTGTCACCCCACAGAGACCAATTTGCAGATATATTTGTTGGGATTCCACTGTTCTAAGTACAGTGTTTCCCCAGGTAGAGAGCTCCACTTTTCTGGGGAAAGCCTGGGGTTCAGGCAATCTGCATTCAGTTAACAGTACTTTTATACTGTCTGCTGTTCTTGCTCCTTCCTGCTACTCATGATTTGCCCTGATTTAGGTTCCTGCTTGTTACTCAGTAAAGTTTCTGCATGGAAACTTAGAAACTAGGTGTCTGATGGCAGCTATTTGTGGGTGTAGCAGACAGGATAAAATGCCCAGTACCACAGGAGAATGCACTGACCTAAGATGTCTTGAAATATTTAAGTCTGCCTGTGTATGGAAATGTATGTTTCGCCTGTCTGCTAGATACCTGCATTAAACCAGGTAAAAAGTTCTGCAACAGTTTTTTTGACTTTTAAAACAGCAACAATGGCCACAAGCACAGAGAAAAACCTTTACATTGCCTTCTTCAATGGAAATTCTTTATGGTGAGAGAGGTAGTGACAAATCTATGGGGTGACATCCACTTCTCCCATTCCCAACACTGAGACTAAGTGTTGAGCTGTGATATATCTTCACCTTTTCCTTCTTGACCTTCTGTGCTGCAAGCAGGGGGTGTGACCTTTTCCTTCACACAGTTCATTGATTTTTATGCTTGATAATGCAGGTCTTTCCTCTCCCCTTAGACACCAAATTAAACTTTAATTCCAATGAGGGTGGAAGGACTGCTAGGTGGGGGTTCTGCTGAACACTCAGTGAGATCTTCTGGGACTTAATTATGCCTCTGGTCTCCTGTCATTTCATCTCCTTAAATCCCATCCCCCTCCCTGCCCTGACATTTCCTTCAAAAGACAGCTCATTTTTCCCAAATGGCTTCTATCTTTCCTAGGTAATAACTGCAGCTTGCCTACTTCTTTTTCTTTTTATGCACAGAATGTCTTTTGCTGATAGCAGCTTGGTTTGGATGCTGTCAGAAAACCTTATCAGCATTACCATGGATGACAGTAAAACAAACTGGTCAATTAGTTATGTACAGCTCATTTAGATTCCTTTGATTAGTTATTAACATAAGTAAACAGAAATTCACTTCCAACTTAGTACTTAGAGAAGGCAAAATGAACATCCTGTAAGTACTTTGGGGCAGATAAGGAGATCAATGGCAGGCAAGTAATTAATCACAGTAATTAAATGAGTTTAAATACTGTACTAATCCCAAGACTGATCAGAAAGTTCTTCTGGTGTTTTTAATATCACAGGGTAAAAAGCAGTCATTGGGAGATAGTCCTTCCATCTCCAGAAAGTGAAACTGAAACTGTTTCATCAGCTCATTTTCTCCACAGTGTAAAAACACTAATAAAAATTACATGCTCTTGTCTCACCCTGCTCACCTACCTGCTGAAGCACTCTGTGCTAGGAACAGAATTACCCTAGGTCAGCATCTTCTGACTGCACTGCTCAAGTGAACACTGCCTGAAGGGCCCTTGCTCTTACAAGCAGAGGACAATGATTCTTGCTCTATTTCCAGCATCATTAAATCTCAAGTGCGTCACATCAGCAACTTTGATGCCAACACAGGGTTCCTAAATATTGGAGGGGAACCTGCATTTATTGATTTACTTCTGGACCTTGCATTAGATTTTGGTGCTCACAGCTTGGGGAGTTTGTTCCCTCATGCTCTTGAGATGGAAGAACTCCAGCAACACATTTCCAAAATAAATTTTGTTCAACTGTTTTCTCTCTACAGTATTACTGATCATAGGTACCACACAACCACAAGTCAGGTTTTGAAAAATCATGCGACTCACTTGAAAATCTTGACACTCCCTCTGGTTTTAAAATATTCTGTCTCTACTTGTCTTCTAGAAAATCAGTTGTCTTTCATGATAACATTTACGAGAGTATTTTTCCACAACCTTTTGCTGTAAACAAAACCTGAAATTTCTCCCGAGATCACTTCAGGAACCTTTAGAAAAGGCCTTACCCATGAGGAAAGGCTTGGTGAGGAGGAAATAAAATGCAGTGCTTAATGAGTAATCTCTTATGAAGTCATTGCAAACCTACATTTATATATTATAAATATAATACATCATCCATTTTTAAAAAGATCCTAAGGAGGACAGTTGATGCCATGGATACCATTCCATTTAGCCCTTTTTATCAAATTAGCAGGATCCATCTTCTTTCAGCTTTTAATAGTACCAAACAACCCCATACCCCAAACCTGCTGAATGCTCTGTAGTTGTTCTCCAGATGCTGCTATTTATACATATCATTGTATACTCTGGGTAGGAAGTGATGTTGGGAGCTCTCTAGTATCCCTGCTGAAGTCACATCAGACTGCAATGTTACATGAAGTTGCTCAGGGTGTGTTCCTATCAAACGTTGAAAATGTCCAGGGATGGAGAATGGGGATCCCATGATCTCTGCACAGCCTGTCATAGTTCTTAATCACTGTCATGGAGAAGAATTTTCCTTATGATCAGTTTGAACTTTGTTTCCTGCAAACTGTGATCACTATCCATTCTCCTTTGACTGTGTATATCTCAGAAGAAGCAAGATTTGTGTTCTCTACAACCCTTCTCTATAGCCCTGACTAGATGGCTGAAGAGAGTTAGAAGAATTGTTTTATTTCCTCTCCACTTCCCTTATCTTCTCAAAGGTCATATGCTGCAGCTCCTCACCATCTTACTGGCCTTCTCTGGACTTACTCCCAGAACTGAAGACTACTCCAGATGCAGCCTCACAAGTGCCAAGTAAAAGTGAATCATTTCCTTTGACCTACTTTTGATACTTTTGCATTCCTACAAGAGCTTACTGCTGATTCAAATTGACTTCTTTCCTACTAGGATCCCAAGATCCTTTTCTTAAAAGTCTTCAGCCTGTACCAATGCATGGAGTTCACTTCCATGTGTAGCATTTTGCATTTATTAAATCTAAGTCCCTTGTAAACCTTTCAGCCTATTCATACATTTTGAAAGGTAGACCTGCCCTTCCTACATTTTGTCTCCTCATACAGTTTTTCAGGTCTGAAGAGAATGCAAAATGCTGGTTGCAATCCTATTACTTCTTGCAAACATACCAAATATTTCATGCCTTATTGATACCTTCTTGCAATGTATGGATTCCCAGATCGGCTACCATTGTCCTCCTCTGTAGAGCACAACAGCTGAGGAAAGAGTTGATACCCACAGCACTCTGTACAAAGAAACAACATCTTTCTCTTGGTCTCTCAGCATATTTGTGATACCATCCTTCCCTCCCCGAATGTAGCTTGCCATAGCTCCACTGTGCTGTTCAAGTGGCAAAGCCTGAGCTTTAATGCCTGGCTTTGTGCACGTGCTGAAGGCACACATTGTCGACTCAGAAAGCAGTCAGAGAGCAGGCAGTGATTTCACATTAAAGGGTAGGCAGGGGAGGGCCACCTGCACACCTCTTTAGCAGCTTTAACAAAACCGTTAATTTTAATTAAGCATCTTTTTACATGGAAAGGTTAGTGCAGAATCAAATGTCCTTTCCTATGGTTTTCTGAGACTGAAAAGTGTTCATTACAGAGAGCTGTGAGAATTGCTAAAACTGCAAAATCAAAAATACCCCTATACTTTTTATTAAGAGTCCACTGCTGACTCACATAGTGTCTGCTTTGTTCTGTAGGTAGTAATAAGGCGTTGAAGAGCAGGTTCCCGGGAGGAGTGGACAAAAGAATTGATGTTTTTAACAGATACTGTTCCTCTCTTGCCCTAATTTTTTCTCTGGAGCTGAATCTGTGCTGCTGTGCCTTGGCTGAAATTCTGTAGGCCCCACTGCTCAGGGGAAGTCTAGCATCATTCCAGCTTCATGTTCACATGGGTGGCTCCTCTCCCTTCAGACTGGGGTGCAGTCCTAATCAAAATTGAGCCTCAGAAAGGAGCAACTTCAAATTATAGAGATGTTGCAGTTTGGATCATGATAATTATACAGTACTCCCCAATAAGAAGACAGGTAACTGCCGATCAGTAGCGCCTTATCCTTTCCCCTTGACTGGCAAACTCAGCTGGTGAGGGAGAATTCAGAAGCAGATTCCTTTCTACACTGAGATTTTTTTACTTAATTTTCGGCCTTTAGCTTTAAAGTCCAGGGGAAGGCTACCATACATGGGAAGCTATATCACAGTAAGGAGAGGAGTCATTCATCCTACAAAAACAAATTATTGTTTTTAATCCCTTGAGTTTTTCCTTATTGACACTTGACTATTTCTTGCACTTTACTCTGTAGCTAGGAGGAAAGACAAGAAGTTGCTTGTTTAACTGTTAGAATATTGCTCCTTGGCTAGCCAGAGAGAGCTGATCATGCATGGGAATCGCTCTCATCATGCACGGTGTGACCAAAGGCAAACTGATTTAGGCCCCTGCATCCACAGCCCATCGCTGTTTGTGTTCATCTTCCACAAACACCATCACACAGCAGCAGCTGCAAGAAAATCATTAGAAGATCTAAACTGAAAGAATTATATAAAAAGCATGTTAGATATTCCTCTTTTCAATAAAGATTAGATTTCTTTTGGCTTCACTAGTAATTAAGCAGGGCCATCTGTGACCATGGCTATATAAATTATTATGGTCTGTATTGTGACTGCTTCATACACCATCTCCATGGTCCCATAAAGGAAGAAGTAGAGACAGACTTGAAGACCATCTGTTCTGAACTCTAGTTACCCCTGTAGCAGCAAAGCTTCAGCTGGGGTTGTAGCTACAAAGATGTAGCAGGATGAGCAAGAACCACTCGTTTTGCACCAGTACAGTTGAGCAGTGGGAATAACAGGATGGTAGAGAACAACTCTGCTGTCCTGTGAAATTTTTCATCATGCAGTTCAGGAGCAGTATTAGGAGGACAGTGAACTCTGTCTCCTGTGGGCTGACACTGGGCAGAACTTGGCTTTCCTGTACCCTCCAAGTCTTGTCAGAGCTGAGATGTGGGAAGAAAGCCTGTTTATCCATAATATGGTCAGGCATGTCTCTGACTAACAGAGGAACAAACATTCAAGAAAGGAGTGAGGATACTAGAAGTAGGGATGTAGCAAGGCAGAGGGCTTATCTGCATAGTACAGAACTCATGAAGCAGGATTACTGTGAAATAGGAGTATCCAAATGAGTCATCAAGCAGCCTGATACAACATCAAGGCTAGCCTTGGTTTGTAAAGCCCTTTGCAAAGTTCCTTGATTCTCTGTAAATCCTCAGTATCTGGTCAGGGAAAAAAAAAAACCAAAAAAAACCAGCCAAGTGAGCCATCTGAGCACATGGTCCCAAGAGCTACACAGATTATTCAAATAAGCCACAGTACAGAGGGATTATGCACACAGCAGGAGCCTGGGGATCTAAGTCTCTCTGTGCTGTCTAAGGATGTGGAGGAAGCTCTCAAGGCACCTTCAACTAACTTTCCAAGGCACCTTCAACTAACTTTCTTGTTCAGCTGGTGAGTTTTGAGGTGAAGAGTTACTCTGGGCTTCTTGCCATGGGCTGACATTCTGCCTTTTCCCCACTGTAGTATGCCAAAGTGGCCAAAGAAGTGTTACAACATTAGTGCTGAAACAGACCCTGAACAGAGTGAGGTGGTAGAGAGAGAAAGAAAAGAGGAGAGGCAAGGGATTTGGAAAGAAATAGAGAAGAAGGAGAAATGGAAGAAGGTACAGAAAACATATTTGAAAGTGAGAAGATTGTGAATCTTGGAAAACAGAGAGACCTGAAAAAAGCTGGAAAAGGGTAAGAAAGGTCACAATAATAGAAATGAGAGAAAGGAGAATCTGGGGTACCTATGGAAAGAAAACAACACCATAGGAGAAACAAGGTCAAAATAAGAGAAAGGAAAATGGAAGCCAACTGGCAAACAGTGAGGGAAAATAGTTGGAGTGGAAAAGTATAGGAAGATTCAGAGGAAAGCACTGGTAGGAGACAAAAGTCTGTAGCTGGGTTGTAGCTGGAGATATTTGAGGGAAGAAGGAAAAGGAAGAGGGTGGCATAGCAAGAATGCAAGGCTCTGGTTCTAGAGAGGACAAAAAGTTACTCAGATGGCAAGAGAGCTGAAGAGAACATTGTGCAGGAAGCAAAGGGGAAGAGACAGTTAAAAAAGCCTGAGAGATGGAATTAAAGAGTGACAAGAGAACCTGGGAAGAGGAAAAACACCAGTTATGAGGTAGATGATTATCAGCTTTCATCTTGTTTCTACTGTCCTTGTAGTCTGTGCTTACGCAGAGCTCTCAAGAATGGGATTTGTATATTTTAAGTCTTTAATTGTCTTTTCCAACACTATTTCCTTTTTCTCTCTGGTTTATTATGATGAGAACATACTGTGCCTCCTGTTGCTTCTGGGCTTATCTCTAAATTTTCCTTAGAAGAAGTCTAGATTTTTCAAGTCACAGGGGAATATGTTCAATTAAAAAACCTAAATATATTTTCAAGAAGAATACAATCATTAGTACTCATTACTTAATTGCGTTAGTTAGGGCGGAAGAAATGCTGATTGTATTATCTCCGCTCACAGGTGGCAATAAAATCTGCATGTGACTTAGGGAAACAATACAAATATTGGCTTTCTAATTTGTTCAGGGATTAAATCTGACACTTTAAACAGAAAAGACTGAAGTTGGAATGCAATTTACTTGTATAAATACATCACTTGAAATGTACTTTTCTATTGTACTGACAAAAGCCTAGGTGGAAATGGAGCTACTTTTCAGTTTCTGACAAGTTTATACTGGAAAAGACTAATCTGATCAAATTTGACACTCTTACAAAAAAGGAATTAAATTTAAGACAAATAGTAAAATTGAAACTCAGCAGGGCTCCAGACAACAATTAGACAAGTGCTTAAGTTCAGGTTGTGACAATCAATCTTTCTGAGAAATGCCCAGTTCTAAGATGAAAGTTGCAAGTCCATGGTAAAGTTCAAAGTGGAGCGATCAATTGTGTCACTATGCTGGTAGTAAATCCACGCACAATTATGAAGACAGCCCAGCTGAGAAAGCTTACAGGGTAGAATCCAGTGTGATACACACCAAGGTAAATCTGCAGAGAAAAGGCCCCAGATAACCCAGTCATTTGCGATTTCAAGAGAGCGTTTAGAACATTTTAGTTCCTAGTATCTGGTGGAATCTAACCTTGTATTTTTTCTGGATGAAAACACTGTGCAACATTCATAGACTTTATCCCGTGTGCTTTCCAGGTAGAGACTGCTGCTAGTTCAAGAACCTGCCATGTTCTTCTGTTGCTTAGAGTAGATGCCCAAAAATTGACTGCCTTAGGGAAATGCATCCCTGAGAATACGTTGTGTCTAGTAAGAGGATGTTATGACTATAGCTAATCATCTTCAAGTCAATGTTAATAGGGCTTTTAAAATTGCATGAAAAATGAGACAGCAGTTCTCCCAAGATGGGTGAAGCTTTGATAAATACCATGAAAGAGAATTAGGGTGCTAATTCTTTCTAAAAATACTTTCATAATTCTCTGATTCAGCTATGATTAGTTTCTATCTTCTTTGCATCCTAGGAAACTTGTAAGTCAGCTATTTAATACCAAATCAGACCAAATTCTGCTCAGAATAAATAGCTAGCTGCCTTTTGGCAGCTTGCCCTCTGCATCTGATTGACTCTTTTCTTTTGCAAATATATTTTCAGACCTGCTATTGATGACAAGTGGATTGAATTATAAATCAAAGCCATGCTTCTGAATTGTCAGTAATCTAATCAAAGAGAAAAAATGTGCAATAAACATGACTTTGGATGAGGGAAGATACTGATTTTGAAATTTGCTCTGGTGGTATTTGAGATTACTTTTAACTGAAATATTTCTTGCCTTCTTGGTGGCTTGTTATCCTTGCACTTTCTTGAGGTTCAAGAAGGTGCTTTGGGATTCCTACATCCAGACATATCCCTAGAAGCATGGGGAAGAGACTCTCAGTTCTTGCTGTCTGAAGCTGTCTCATCTCGTGAGAGTTTCGTCTTTGAACAGTGTGTGTGAGCTGCCACAGGATGGGAGGTCAGAAAACCTCAGCAACAAAGCAGAGTGCTGGGAAGATTCAGACCTACTTCTGTGAAAGTCAGTGGCAAAAACCCTGTTCATCACTGGCCCATCCAGCAAATGATGCTGGTTCATCAGTTGTGTGCATTTATCACATAATCAGAGTTGATTGCAAGGGATGAGTAAATACCATCTACAAGTTCTTTTGTTAGTTAATTGCTGTATAAAATCAGGAGTGGTTAATTTAGTAGTGGTTGGTGGCTCAATGTCCAGATCAGTGATGAGTGGTGCCCCTCAGGGGTCTGTGCTGGGACTGGTCTTTAATGTGACACAGAGAGTGGGATTAAGAGCACTCTCAGCAAGTTTACAGATAGACACCAAGCAGTGATAGGTTTGGCACTCCTGAGGAACAGGAGTAATTCAGAGGGCCCTGGATGAGCTCAAGGAGGGGACTTACAGAGATCTCACGGGATTCAGCAAGGCCAAATGCTAACTCCACCTGCGTTGAAGCGGCTCCAGTGTCAACACAGCCTGGGGGATGAAGGCTGCAGAAAGTAGCCCTGCCAAGAAATACTTGGAGGTACTGGTGAATTAAAAGATAGGCACTACCCAGCAATGTGCCCTTGCAGCCTAGAAACCCACTGCACCCTGGGCTGCATCTGAAAACGTGTGGCCAGCAGGGTAAAGAGAGGTGGTTCTGCCCCTGTGCTCTGCAGTAGTGTGACTACCTGGAGTACTGCATCCAGCTCTCAAGTCCTCAGTACAGAAACACATGGACCTGTTTGAACAGGTCTAGAGGAGGACTGCAAAAGTGATCAAAGGATTTGAACATCTCTTCTATGAGGACAGACTGAAAGATCTGGGCTAGTTTTGCCTGTAGTGATAGGATGAGGGTAATGGTTTTAGACTAAATAGGGTAGATTCAGACTAGGTACAAGAAAAGAAATTTTTTATGTTGATGGTGACAAAACGCTGGGACAAGTCACCCAGGAGAGGTGGTATGTTCCCCGTCCCTGGAAACATTTAAGGTCAAATTGGGCATGGCTGTGAGAAACCTGATCTAGCTGAAAATGTTCCTGCTGGTTGCAGGGGCCTGGACTAGATGGCCTTTATCAGTCTCTTCCACCCAAGTTGTGCTATGATTTTGTGAACTTGCTGATCTGTGAATATCTTTGCAGATGTGCTCTTACTAGATCCTGCACAGAGATTGTTATGGATCCTGATAGATGCTTTGTGTGACAATAATGAGCAGGTTTGGTGATTGGAAAATATTTCCTATAGGCACGCGTATATCAAAGTTGCTCAGGTGTGAGAGTTCAAAAAGGCTGTGTTGAGATGTTGCAGTCCCGAATCCCCAGCGTAATAACACTAGTAATAAAAGAGACACATTTTTTTCTCCTGCTCTTGCAGTGTTGGAGTCTGGAGGAGAACACTTAAGTCCTCCAGTTGTTTCTCTCCATTAGGTAGATGTTCTTCTTTCAGCCATTTCTTCACCTGAGCTCATCCACTCAGAGACAGTCCCCTGTTCTGGGTTTGCACTTGAGCATAGTTCAGTGAAAGGTAATGTCACTTCCTTCATCCTTGGATGATCCAATGGAATTACCTGTGACCTTTTCTGGTTTTGTCCTTGAAGGGATTCCCACAGGTTCAGCACAGCAGCTGTGGAAGGATCATTTGGCTTTCAGTCCTTCCCTCCAAACAGAAATGTTCTCTGCCTGCCTTCCAGGAAATCGCACAGAAATAAACTTGCTTGTTCCTGAGTTCTTCTTTAGGTTCTTCAAAACCATGTCAAAAATTTCAAACTGTGGCATTTATTAAGATTTCCAGTGCATGCTGGGCTGTTCTCAAGCCTGGATTCCACATCTTGTCTCTGTGGCTATAGAAGTCACAATCTTAGGCCTGACCACAACCAAATCCATGTAGAGAAGTCTAGTGCTTAATTTACAGAGATCTCTGCCGGTCAATTCAATGCTGACTTCTATGAATTTATGAATAGTTATTTAGGCAGATTTCTAATCTTTATAATTTCTAATAGTTATTTAGGCAGATTAGTCCAACAGTGGCATTTCTCCCACATAACAATATTGCATGTACTCAGCAGCACTTTCCAGGGTAGGCTAAGATGCATAAGCAGTTATAGTGAAGACAAAGATCTTGATGGAGATGTGGAGAACAGAAGACCAAACAGTCTGAGTACAAGACCAACTGTTGAATTTGGGTTACTAATTCTATAAAGGAAACAATCTGATTAAGGTTTCTCAGTGAGGAAAGCCTCTTGAAGACAAGTATGTGTCCCAAGGAGTTTTGAGTTGTATTTTTAGTAAAATGAGAAGTAAAACTTCAAAGACATGTGAGTGACAATGATATTCTTTTTACTCCTGTGTTGGGAAGTAACATCGCATCCTCTTCGTTGTGCCCCTGTGAGTGCTGTGCTCTCCAACAACAAGGACAACTGTGCTGTATAGAATGGACTATTCTGGCATTCACCAGATTCAAGAAACCTTCTTACAGACTCTGATAGTTGTTCTACTAGGACCACAGTTGAGACAAGCAATAGGCATTTTAAAGGCTCAGAATTAGATAAAGGGATTAATTTACACACATTTGACTTATGCTGTCCAAAAACTCTTTGGACTAAAAAGACTGTTGTCTTTATCCCGAAATGCTATTTCCTCAGCTGATTCATTTGCGATTCTTCTTTTTTTTTTTCCCTCTAAAACAGAGCCTCTTCATATTGTGCATTTGGACAAGCAAATGAGATTTAAGGTTTGGTCAGTTTCAAAACTGTAGCAATACAAAGGGATGTCAGCAGGATGGCTAGGTTTCCCTGGAATTAGAATCTGAGCCTCAGACAGTTAAAAAATCACCAAATAAGAGTGAATCCAAGTCAGGTTGTGTTTATACACTGTTCCTGTCACCTTGGTGTCACTCTCTCCCACACAGCAGACGATTATTCAGTGAGTATTGAGGTTGAAACACTTTTCAACCCTTGGAGAGAGTAATCCTATCAGATCAGGAGGATGTGAATAGTTTAATATCTAGCTTCATGACCTGGATGTTAATGCTATTTATCACAAGTTCTGGCTCACACTCCTCATATATATGTTTCTCTATTTTTTTTTTTTTTTTGGCGGGGGGGAAGAGGCCCTGTGGTGCCACTTTACTGGTAAGAAAAGCACTATATGTTAACAAAATAGTAACCAAAGGAAGATAAGTTCAAAAGTGAAGAGGTTCTGTTTTTATCTTTCAAAGATAAAACAAATACTTTCATCAGAGAACAGGTGTTTGTGACATTTCAGATGCCCTATTATGTCTAAAACTGATCTCCTTCGCAATGTGACATTTATAGTTAGTTATCTTAGAAGCATGTTTATACCCTAATCTAATTATTTTTCTTTTTCAAATAAACCAAATATGATTCCAGTGTCAAAGAAAAAATGGTGTCTAAATTTAGCCCTGTAGGTGTGTTTTGACTTTTTCTCATCAGAACTTTTTGTAAGTATTAATTAGGAGTGTCAAAAGAAATAGGTGACTCAAGAATCCCGTGCCTACCTGGTATGCATCAACACAAACAAATTACAGGTATAGCATCCTGTACCAGAACAACAGCCATCTTTCCTGTTTTCCTGGCAAACCTCCCAACTGCATCTTGTCAGCCAGCACTGAGCAAATGCTATGTCAAAGTGCCAGTTTTAGCAGCAGCAGTTACTGACTGTGATGGTTTGGCATTACCCACTGTCAGGAGTGTTGCTACACTGTGCTCTCCATGGAAGAGAATTACTTGTGCCCATTTCTTCTGAAGCTTGACACTTGACAGTGCCAGTCTTTGGGCTGACCTTGTCCTTACTGGTGCACCTCTCACCGCTCTTTGCTGGCTTTGAGTACAGTTTCATAGGCATTCACTGGCTTTGAGTAACTAATATAGTCTGTGATCATAAGATTCCTAGAGTTCACGAATTTGTCAAGATCTGACATGAAAGAAAACAGTATTCTTTTGACTGGGCAAAATGTTAGGATACAATTGCAAACTACCTTAGAATAAGAGAGTGTTTCAAAATCAGAATTTCTATTTATTTGATTTTCTTGATGTCACTGGATGTCTCCACTGGCAAGACAGGGAAATGACTGAGCACCACTGGCCTCCTGAATGCCTCCTCTCTGTCCACCAACTGTGCTGAGGAGCCTTCTGGTAATACATCTTTATTTTCTCTTTCCTCAAGGGCAGACACAGGCCTTGCCTTTTATATTCTTGTTCTGATTCAAGATTCTCTCTGTTTACTTTATTCAATGGAAACATAGATTTGAGCTTGCATACGAATTTTCTACAATACAGTTTCAAAAATTAAACATCCATCATTTAAATAAATGTATTATCTTTCTGTTTAAAAATGCCACTTGCTGGTCCAGCACTTTGAAAACTGTGATTGTGTATTTGGCAATACATATCTTAAGAAAATAACTATAAGACATAAGAAAACGTGTATTTTCAAAAATTCTACCTGGACGTGGATCATATCAAAGAGGTGTCTCTAATTCACTTTCAACTTCCTGTAAAAGTCACACAAAATAGTAAAAACCACTTTAGAAACCAGAGTGGTATTTTCTCTGCACTAGCTTTTTGAAATTCTAAGGGCTCATGCTGTCACAAGAGTTCATCTTGTGAACTTCCTCCCTTGTTCCTGGTAATGTAATAAGCTTTCTCATTCACTTTATGTCAGCAGCAGTTTTTCTTTACAGGACCCAGTCAGTTAAAGAGTAGGCAATAAGAATGCTAGAGAAAAAGACCGTAAGTTGAACCGCAAGTCTTATCCTTTCTACAGAAGGTGACAAAGGATTAAATGGGGAATCAGCTACTGCAGTGACTCCTCACTAGGTATCAAAGTACTTAGCATTTCCTTGAGATAGCGGGAGAGTGCATATTTGACATGTGAATAAAAGCAGGAGGCATCTATAACATGATTTCATTGCAAAGGTAACAGAAAATAATGGAAAACTTTCATAGAAGGTTGATTGCTCTTTTCCCTGAGAATCCCTTTCTCCAGTGCGTAGACTAAAACTGTGGGTTTTCCAGCAGACCTTTGGTTTTGAGGAAAGCGGAAAGATGACAAAGTCCAACTTTGCTATAGTGATGCACACACACTGAAGTCAGTGCTACAATTTTTGAAGAGTTTTCAAATGGGGCTTGCTGAGGGCTCGTGTTGTGTCTGTTCACGGTGACCATCTGAGTCGTGCACCAAGCGTCCCTGATGTTACACAATTAGACATGCAGAGGTGTAATTTGCAGAGAACTACAAAGGATGGCTCCACCCAGAAAAGATCTTGAACCCACACCCACCTAAGCCTCTTTATGGTGTTAATTTTCAACTGTTTGACCAAGCAACTAAACCACATGCCAAGTAAATTTCCATGGTGGCAGGATATAGAACTTTGTGAAGGAAACATGTCAGAAATGTGGATGTACTGATTTCTGTTTGTACTGGCATAGCACGTTCACTTCAGGTTGCAATCACTGCTCCGTAATTTCAAGCATGTGCAAACTATGTCATCTTCTTGACTTGTTGGGACTTGGCAGGCTCAGCTTTTGTTTGTGTCATATTATCTGTTTATTTATAGCACTTAGGTATTTCTTAAGCACATCCAAAATGAAGAAAATTTGATTTCATACAGCAACAAAGCCTGTGGGCAGGAAGTGGAGAAGGGGGCTCATTCTCATAATGTTCATGAGAGCTATTTAACTAAAATAAATTTAGTTTTCTCAGTTGCTTTGACTTGCATTTTTCAAGGATTTTAAAGGCCTTAGGCTTAGTGATAAAATAAGTCTGCATCTTTACTGAGATATTTTGTCTGAAATATCCCTTTGCAAACTGTTCTCTTCAGTTAATGAATATTCAAATAGTAGCACAGTATTGGGCTCAGTACTGAGGCTGTAAAATGTCACAGTAACTCTTAAAGCCTGTTATGATCAGTTTGTGGCTCTAACTCAGTGATAGAGTGGTTCTGCTCCTGATTCACTTGGGTCTGAGAGAGAGTATGAACAGGTTGTCAAAAATCATTTTTTGTAAGTGAAATAAAAAAACATTTGTGGTATGGAGCTCAGAAATCCTAGATGTTATTCCTCTTTAAGTATCTAGAAAACAGATGAATAAAAGAAGGTAAAATAACAGTGAGAAAAGTGAATCCTGGCATTTCCTGAAGTGCCAACAATGTTTACCTGCCATATGCTCTGTCTGCATTTCTGTTGCTAGAAATGTAGGCTTGTATCCTTGTTTTTACTGATCCTCACCTCTGTGTACTTGTTTACCTGCAAAGCTGTACCAGCTAAAGCCAAAAAATATGTTTGGCAAACTGTCCCACCCCTTGAAGTAGGAAACATCCAATGTTTAAGAAAAAAAATAAGGCATGGAGCAGGCACTGAGGAATGTTGTCCTTTTTACGTTTCATTTGCATGTAGTTCAAATTTACTACAATCTGTGGCTTAGGGTCTTCAGAGGGTCACCAAATGGTAGGTGTATGCTAGCTTTGGACCGATTTTTTTGCATAAAAATATCTGATTCCTTTTTGAATGGATTTTTCATTTTGATCTCCTGTGGGATTGAGACCCACAGCTCGTTGATGGCTGGAGTATTGCATCCAGCTCTGGAGTCCTCATTGCAGGAAAACAGCTCTAAGAGAGTGGGTCCAGAGAAGGAATGATGAAAGGGCTGGACACCTGTCCTGTAAAGAAGGGCTGAGAGAGTTGAGGTTGTTCAGTCTGGAGAAGGCTCCAGAGAGATCCTGTTGAGGCATTTTAGTACATAAAGGGGGTTCATAGAAGAGATGGGGACAGACTTCTTTCATATGGCTTTTTGCAACAGGACAAGGGGTAATGGTTTTAAACTAAAACAGGGTAGATTCAGGCTATTTGTATAGAAGAAATATTTTATGATGGAACTGGTGAAACAATGGATCAGGCTGCCCAGAGAGGTGGTAGCTACTCCATTCCTGGAAACACTGGAGTTCAGTCTGGATGGAACTATAAGCTCAAGCATCAGCCTGATCTAGTTGAAGATGTCTCTGGCCATGGCAGGGATCTTGGACTAGATGACCTTTTAAGATCCTTTCCAACCCAAACTGTCCTATGGTTCAGCAGTGGCTCCCAAACCACTTGCAGCTGGCTGTAAACTGAGAGAATGGGACTGGGTGAACTAGATTACTGATTTGAAGTCATGCTGTATGTGCAACATTATCATATTGACAGACTTCTGAATTACATCCATCTGGTTATTTAAGTCAGTAATTGTGTGCTTATGAGAACAGGTCCAGACTGGCTGCTTGTGGATGTGAGGTGAGGAGGGCAAGTTTCTGTTGTTTTCAAAATGAGCCAGGGCCCCAAGACAGTGTATCTCAGGCAGTCTGAGACTCTGTTTGTGAGTATTAGAGGAAGATATCAAATTCCCTTTTTACTTCAAAGGTCTAAGTTGAGACCACTGGGGATTAAATATTTTGACAAATGTTGTTTGGAATGAGTTTTGTTTGTGTAGATAAAGTGTGGTAATTTATAAATGTATTATCAAATCAGTTAACTTTATTTTGTAATCCTGCTGACAAGCTTTCTTCTCGTTTGTTAATTTCTGTGGTAAAACAACTTTGGTTCTCATTGCAAGACCACTATTTGACCAACAATGGTAAGGTCAAGTATTGTTCAGGAAATGGCTTCGGAGTTCATTTCCCTTCTGTTGTCTGTCAGTCATAGTAATTCTTTACTATGAATTAATGCCTAATAATCTCTTTAAATTAAGAGCCTCTTCTTTAAATGAACAGTGACTGAATCTACTCCACACCCCTTACGCTCTGGGAAAAAGAGGGAGAGAAGAAGCACTTGCAGAGTAGATAATAGAGCTCTGTATATTGTAAAGAAGTTATTGCCCTTATTTATTACCAGGGCATTATCCAATTGAAGTACCCTTTGCAAAACAGTTTATCCAACTGTGCTCACATAAAGTATTTGTTTAGCTCAAATGTCATATCTTCTCTATTGCCACTTTTGTACTAATGCAATAGGAAGGCTCATCCAATGACCTTGAGCCACTCTCTTCCTGTTTCTTCATATAAAATATTTATGCTCTATAAATATAGTGACTCTTAATTGATCTTTCGGCATGTATTCCTATAATATACTGTAAACATTATCCCTTATTTATTTATTCCAGATATTATAGTACGGATATTTTTATCACCCATAATTCAATCATTAAAAAGTAGAGTACACTTACAGTTTGGCTTTGTTTTTCATTTTGATTGATTTGTTGCACCTAAAGTTTACACAAAAACCTGTGATGAAAAATTATGGTATTTGAAATTTGCTTAGTTGGTCATCTTGGGACTGAAAAGTATCTTAATTTCATAAAAACAGATAATGGATTTCAGCATCCTCTCCAAAAACATGTTTCTAAGATTTATCTAAGTTTGTTCTCTTCCACATGCCGGTGCCTTGGTGTGAACCTAGTTCTTAGCAGGTGGAAGGACATGAATGGATAGTTTCCATTAAATGAGTTTTCCCCCCAGAACTATTCCTTATTAATGTCTTATTAATTTTTGTATAAACTTCATCCTGGTATATTGGCTTCCTTACCTTTATAGACCATACAGCTGATCCTGATTAGAAAATATTTCTGTCTCTCAGTGGATCTAAATTTCATGCTGTGTGGATGATTATATACTGTGTTTTATTTAGTCAGAAGTGATATGTGAAATCTGAAGTTGGACTAGTTTCTGAATATCAGAGAGAGAGCCTATAAAAGAGAGTTATTCAAGGTAATTCAGTTTCAGATTTTTTTCAGATGTTTTTTGGTTTAACCCCAGCTGTTTCCTGATCCCCACACCACCATTTGCTCATTCACCACTGGTGGGATGGGGGAGAAAATTGGAAAGGTAAAATTGAAAAATCCTGTAGGTTGAGATAAAGACAGTGTAATAGAGAAAGCAAAAGCCATGACACAAACCAGGCAAAACAAGGAACTCATTCAGTGCCTCCTGTGGGCAGGCAGGTGTTCAGCAATCTCCAGGAGAGTAGGGCTCCATCACATACAGCAGTTACTGGGAAAGACAAAGGCCATCACTTGGAGCATCCCCATTTTCTTTCTCCTTTCCCCAGCTTTACATGCTGAGAAATATGCCATACAGTATGAAATATTCCTGCTATCCCAGCTATGTCCCCTCACAATTGCTTGTGCATCCACAGCTTCCTTATTGCTGGGTTGGGACGAGGAGCAGAAAATGTCCGAGTGTTGTTCAGGAATAACCAGAGTATCCCTGTGTTACCGACATTACTTTCAATGCAAATCCAAACATGCTAGCTATTGTGAAGAAAATAAACTCACTGAAAACCAGCATGCAGACCTATCTTGTAACCTGGGGACACTGCCTTTGATTGGGATGGAACAGCATTCCTCTACTACTATAACTCATTACATCCTTTTCTAAATTCACTTGTCTTATAACTCATTCTCTCTAGTCCTTCTTAATGTGTTTGTAGCAGCCATTTTATCTTTAGTATACAGTGTTTTTCCAGTTGCTCTGGGAAATAATTTTCTGCAGAAAATAGTTACACATTTCAAATGATGGGGCTTTTATCAAAGCATAACCTTTTTACACAGGCCTTTAAAAACAAATCAATTACTATGGTGTCAGCATGTTTATAATTTCAGTCCTGGGAACATTTTCGTGGCATCTGGGTTTGATCTACTAGGAGTGTCTAATTCTTATAAAGCCACAGTTGTGTGAATTGGATTGCCTAGGAAGGTCTGCCATATCTCAGGATTTCAATGTAATACATGTTCTGTCTTATTTCTCATCTTTGAATTGTTCTGAAGCCCAGATCATTTTTATAACTGAATTATAAGTTTCACACAAGAACGTAAAGCAACACTTCTACAGTCTCAAAGACCAAGATTTTTCATTTTGTATTCCAGCAGAAGAACAAAGACGGTTCAAATTTGCCTCATTATTTAAGCCCTGAAACATGTTTATAGAGTATGTTAAAGAAAAAAACTAAACAAAACAAACACCCAAACAAACAAATACACAAACAAAACCAAAACCAAAACCCAACCAAACCAAACCAAACCAGCAAAAATCCCCAACAAGAAAACGCAAACCCCGTTCTTTCCTGTTTTGCATATAAAGTGCTAGTTTTACCTTTAGATACTTAGAGATGAGTGTTAAAATGAAAGACAGCACTACAAACTCAATGGTTTGTTATCATTTGGGGTTTTACTTGGGTTTTATTTGGGGGTGGGGTAGCTGTCATAGAGCAATCTACTTTTCTTGGAAATTCATATTTCCAGCTGTGTTTCTAGTATTTCAAGCCTTGATCTCATTTTGATAATAAGGTGGCATTTTGAGATTACAACAATGTGGATACAGCCACTCCTGCTTTATAGAAAATCAATACCTGTCTTAATTGAGTAAATATTGAGAATTTGAAGCCTCTTTATTTCAGTAAGATTTCAGTGTGCAACATCCAATATTATTTTAATTTCCAGAACAAAATGCCAGGTAGTTTCATTTAGACCAATCAGCCTTCCATTACCAGAAGCAGTGTGAGGACCCTTTGTATAAATTACTTGAAGTCATCCTGAGGGATAACAGCCTACAACAACACAATCAGAAAGGCAGAGCTTTTTTCTACCCATCCTCATGTATGATGGTGACAGAAGGAGGTTGGCTGTTGGAATCCTTACATTAAACTTTTCAGCCCAAATTAAGAGATGGACTAAGGATCAAAGGATATGGGGGTGGATCTTTTTCTGGGTTGCTTTTCTACAGAATTAGATAT
This sequence comes from Rhabdornis inornatus, assembly GCA_013397075.1. NCBI lineage: Eukaryota > Metazoa > Chordata > Aves > Passeriformes > Rhabdornithidae > Rhabdornis > Rhabdornis inornatus. Next base: position 94,336 of record VWZS01003255.1, on the reverse strand, counting down.
GTTCCTCTCTACTGTAGCCAAATCTGCCTGTATATTTTTGGCTCTTTCTGTTCAGAGATTCTCTCTGCAGTTGTAAGAGAAGTGGTCTCACTAAGCTCCTGGATTTCTGCTGGTGTCTTGGTGTCCATATACGACAGAATCATCATCATCTATTTGGGTAGTTCAATCCAGCTAAGTAGCTTCTGCAATGGAGGTGTTGAGTAAGAGATGATTAGTGACATATTGGAAGGTCCAGAACCTCAATCTAAGGCCAGTGACCACTCAGGCAGACCTTGTCTCCTCATGAGTCTGCTATCTGAGCTTTCCTACAATCAAGGTGTGACAAGAACATTTTGATTGGCATTACTATAGCTGGTCAGAGGGCAAGACAGCAGAAATTAATCTGTTAATTAAACCAAATTTAACGTAGCAGAACTTATAAATCTATGAATCGGGAGAGTCGAGATCTCTGTAGGATGTGGAACAAAATAATCAGCTTCTGCTCTCTGATTTGGACCTCACAGGTCCTCAAGTTTCTCACTGCATCCCATAGGATCATTTTTAAAATTTCCTTTCAGTTTTTCTGCACACATACACCCATAAACTGTGCTGGGAATCTTTCAGCAGGAGCTCATGCCATAAGACAGAGTGGGTTGTGTGGATCCTCTCACATAGCCAAGCTCTTTATCAAATGGAGCAGAGTGTAATCTGCTTAGGAGCTGGGGGAGTGAGGAAGTGGTGTTTAACCTGATGGAAGGAGCACTGTGCTGGGGTGGCCATGGACTGCTTGTGAGCTGTTGTGGTGCCCTTCATTTTGCTGGGCCAGAGCTATCTGAGCCTAGACAACTTGGGAAGTGAGCCTCAGGTCTAAGATGCTTACCCAGCATAGCCCTGCACTTCAATGGTAAATGTTACCTGGTGTCTGTGACTCATTCCTGGGGGGCCCCCAATCCCCTTCCAGCTCTCTCAATCAGAGAGTGTGTCCCTTGAGCTTCTGAGCCGTTTTGAGTTTTATGACTAACAGACTGCCACTGGCTTAGACCAGCCAGTGAGATCATTAGTAGGCACATCACTCACACCAAAGCTGAGAAGGATTCTATTGCAGACTGCTGCGAGTGCTGCTCAGCCAATGGCTTTCTTCCTGTATGGCTGAGGCATCAGGCCATTGTAAGGAGAAGCTTGTACCTCTTTTGTGACTTTGTGTCATGGTCCACAGTTATAAATGCACCTGAATACAATGAGGCTTCTATATGAGGCATGTTCTGGCTGGATAAGGCATTGAGTTATCCTCCTGTTTCCATTTGTCCTCAAATGGAGAGGAAGCCATCCATCCAGCTGCACTTGCTTGTCACACAAAGTGTTTTCCAGTGAAGTGCATTCAGAGCACACAACTGCATTTTAGTCTTCAAAGACTGTGTTTCGTTCTTATTACGTGGAATGTAAAAACTATAAGAAATTATCTGGTTATGTAGAGATTAAGCTCCCTCCACTCCAGTAAAAATGCAACAATTTCAGCAGAACTGTGAAGTTTTACATTGGGAAAAAGGCTGAAAAATCATGTCAGCTGGGCTGCCATTGACACCCAACAGGATGCTGACCTCACCTTTGTGCTTGTGCTGCTGCTGGCCTGTGTTATTCACCAATCCACAGCTCCCAAGAAAAAAGACCTTTGAGCATCAAACCAGTAGCATGGAAAATTCATGAGTTATTCTAAAGCTTGTCAAAAAGTTGAGGAAGAGACCAGCTGTGCCCAGGATATAACCCATTGGTCAGTTAAGATGGCCTGTGCTTGAATTCTACCTGCACTGGCTCTGTGGCTTTTCAGATCTGTGGACCTGCAGCATAGATGAACCCACCCTGCCACTTGTTGTATGCTAACCTCACTACCACTTGAAAGCTCCAGAAAAAAACCCGAAATGAACACAAACTGTGATTTACATGCTGGCAACTCAACTGGAGACGGTTACTTAAACTGTTACAGGAAGAACACCTAATATAGGAAGTCTAATGAAGTTAGATGGAGGAGGGAAAAGAACATTAGAGATACTGTCTTTTAAGATACTTTGCAAGCTTTCTAGCCTTTCTTAGATTCCTTTGATTATAGCAGAAGTCATGCAGCTAAATCCTTCCACAGTGCTTTATGTTACTCTACTGAATTTAGACTGAGCCTTCCATGGCTTTTCTGACATTAGTTGGCACTTGTCCTAAACTTTTGTTTCTACATAAGCTTCCATCACTTTCTTCTAGGTGTTTCTTTCCTATATTTGTGTGGTTTTTTTTTCATTTTTGGATTGATACTGTAGTGATTGATACTGTAGTGATTAATATCTTGGTAAAGCTTTCCACAACTGACTTTTTCTAATATTGTTGGCTATTGTTGGCTCTTTAAGCTCTTCGGTTCATGTCCTGCAAATCCAGAGAAGATTTCCAGCTTCACTTTGCCTTATTATAGAAGGCAGATTAGTATTAGCTTATAGAGCTGTTGATAGAGCATGTCAGGAATCACTTCAGAACAACACAAAGGAGCAGAAAATGAAACCAGGCTGTATTATTTAGATATTAAGAACTTAGAATACACTGGATGATGCTAGAAGCAGAAGAAAATCAAGGTACTATTTAATAGAAAATACATATTGTACATATTTCTGGAGCAGAGGATCCCACAGTTCTGGTCAGAGTAATGAAAAATTCTGCAATCTCTTTAACTAGTGTATTGACAAGCTAAGAGATGGAGGGGAGGTAGGCATGAAGGGATACCTAGCTGTTTCAAGTTTTTTCTTTCTTATTTTCCTAACTACCATAGGGGTCAGGATCTGTAGTTATTGCTTATATGTCATGATGTTAATAATCCATTTAAAAATTAAGAGTCTTCTGCTTTCTCTCTGAAAGGTAACTGCATTTAAGTCTCATGAGTTTGTCAAAGTAGCTCCCAGTATAACTTAGTTATCTAAATAGATAAAGCCATCCTTTATCTAGTAGGTAAAAATGTCAGGGCTCACATGCCTGGATTAGCACTTGCTAGTGACGTGGACACCACAGTAATCATTCTAGAAATAACCTGGCATCTGTGGAATAATTGGTAAACTCTTAGCTGTTTATATTTTGCTGAAACAAGATTTGGTAATAAGCAGACCATGTAAGAGGACACAGCTAATAGCAGTCTGGTTTGGCAATAGATGTAGTCAGCTAATTAGAGAAACAAGTTAATGGTGTTGATTATAGCAGGCTAGGAGAAGACTGGAAAACTAATAATGACACTTAATATGTTTTGATTTAGCAGTAACAGATTGGAGACAGAGTTGAAAACACATTGTTTAAAATTGCCTGATAGTAATCAGAGTTTCTTAATGCTCCTCTGAAGGAAATAAATTTTAAAAATCAAGGTAAAGAAGACATCAATTTCATTTTATATAAAATGTAGTAAATGTTACACTCAGAGCAAGAGTTAGAGAAGTTCAACTTTCGGCACAGAGAGGGTTAATACGAGACCTTAAGTAATGGCTATTTCATGGCCAAGAATGATGAAATAAAGGTATCTTCAGTACACCCCAACAAGGACAAATACTTCTGCATAGGTGTTGAATGTCTTGCTTTCTGCATTGCCATATCCAAACTCACATTTATGCATCTAAATCTCTAGTGGCTCTTAGTTTAGGATTCTAAAATAGAGGTAGACACCTGCCAGGTTTCAGATCTGGGCTCACTGTGATCTATCCTCACTCAATACCGATATTTATCTGAAAGAGAGAACGGATGTGGAAAAGGGAAGGTACGTATATTGTACACATGGATGTACATGTATGTACATATATGTGATCAGCCCACTTTAATTCAGGCCTCAGTTGAGGCATCTTTTCGTCTCTATATTTCAGCACCTAAGCTTTTATTCACAGGGCCAAATTTCACATCATTAATAAATAGTTTTAGTGAGGCAGGTAGAAGGGTGAGGGAGGACACAGGAAGCCATCAAGAAAGAGAAGTGGATCTGGCAGTTACTGTCATTGCAATGGCAGGCTGAGGAAAACATGTCAAACCACAGAGCAAAGCTCAGGCCAACTGTCTTGCTCTTGACTGACTGTTATAGTGGAGGAAGACCCAACAATAAATGACGCCATCACAAGTTTTTTCTTCAGAATTGTTTCAGGCAGATTTGCAGGCAAATACTGAAAAACAGAATGACAGGTGCGTTTGTGGAAGTAAAGAAATTATTTTTATTTTGCTAGTTTGTTTTCCTTTACAGTAGTTCCATTTTTGCTTGGCACAGGAGTGTAAATGTTGATATATTGGGCTTGAACAAGGGTCTGTCTTATCCAGCATCCCATCTCTGCAGACAGTGGTCAGCATATGCCCAGTGTCTGCAAAAGGCACATACAGGGTAAACCTTCCTCTGATGCCTGCTTACAGCTTCCAGCAGCCAAGGGCTCAGATTCTTTCTCAATATTCTTGGCCCCCCACAGGCATTTGATTGACTGTTTGCAGTGTTTTGGTCCAGTATTTACTTCCTTTGAGGGGAACATTTGGGGCCCCCTTTGTTCCAATGCTCATTTCTTTTGTTTCTGAATAAGAGAGAAAAAAAATTGGGGTCTGATCTTCTGTCGAGGTGTCTTGCCAGTTGAAATCTCAGTTTGCTTGTCATTTTCAGTTGTGCAGGTGATTTGATGATGGATGATGGAGAAACTCAAGCTTGGGTTTTTTTAGTGTGGTAAATAAAACGGAATATGTTTCACACGGACTATGTCACTTATTATAGTTACTGGTAAAGTATATTGATATAGTTATTACTTATTATAGTTATTGATAAATTGAAAAAACAACTGGTTAGAACTTGCACTATGTTAAGCCTTCTGATCAACTTTTGACAGGTCATTTTTCTAACATTTTGAAGCTGAATATCATGAGTGGACTTCATGAATAAATGAAGATAAATTATATATGGATCTGAATGTATTTGTATACATACATACATAAGTGTATCTGTAAAGAGGCAGAGAATGTGCTCTTCTAGGTTGGAATTTTTAGTCTTTTAACATTCAGGAGCAGTGTAAAAATGAACAAGATCTAGTTTGGGGTTTGAGATTTTAACCTAATTGAAGTAGCATCCTTTCTGGTTTTAAAAATTGTGGATGTGTGACCTGCAGTATTGTAGCGGCTAAGTTTGGCTGGTCGGAAATCATTAGCTATGCTAATTCTGTGATTATTTACATGAAAAAAACTATTATTTACCTTGCAGTATAACACTGGTTTCCTCAAGAATAATTATGGTATTATTTTACTTAAAGTACCTGTCTTCCATTTTTGTTTGTGAACACTCTATAACTGTCCCTATCAGTTTGAGACAGGTGGGATGGCATCTGTACAAACTGAAACAGGAGTACATCATTTGCCATCATATGTCTCCCTAGAACTGGCTTCATCCAGTAGGCTCAGTATACTATGATTTAATGTGAAAGCTGTACAAGTTGGCCAGATCTTGAAGCCTTGTTGGCTTCTCAGGCATTATTAATAGGTTTCTTTGTAGGTTCTTATCCACATCACTTGCTTTTGATGAACTTCAGATACCCATTCTGCTCATGTTAGTCTCCCTGGCTAAAGAAATGCTAGAGTTTCAGCTAGAGAGGGTATTCCAGAAAAAAAGGGATGAAACCAAGTGAGATTTTTAAAAAAACACTCTTAAGAAAGTAGATTGGTGAATTTGGCATTGGGGAACTAAAGGAGGACCTTGAAATATTACTGTTACACGTTAGCCCTAGAGCTGTGTTCTAGGGTGTGCAAAGCTTAAAGCTGCAGACATTCATTTCAGCACTCCTTACTGTGGTAAGAGTTCACTAAATGGTCAAAAAGACTGAGGAAAATCTGATCTTAAAAATAGACCGCTGTGCATTTTTTTCCATCAGGCAGAGAAGACATGACTATATCTGTCAGTTTTACAGATATGGCACTGACAATGCCACCTTACTCACCATTCATATTCAGGGTCACAGATCTCCTTGACCAGAAAAATTCATATTCACATATCTATAGAAACAGAAAAAGGCTTAAAATTGCATGAGTGAGGCTGAATTCCAGATGTTGTATAATTCACCAAGAATGGTACCTTCTAATGTCTTAGATGTGCAGCTGTAATTCACAGTGCTTAATTTGACTTCAGGTATTATTTGAGTTGAGCCAAAAGGATTGTCTAACAATAAATAGTTTCACTATTTGGGAGTCGGTCACCATTGAAACGGTATAAATTTCGTTCAATGTGTTGCTCAGAGATTGTCTGTATGTTACTATTAATGTTATTATTATCAAGTCCATCTTTGGTTGTCATCTTTGAAAAGTGAAAAAAAGTTTCTGTAGTTTTCTCAGTAGTTTAAATAATGTCACTTGTCATGCTTTACATGTCTCTTTTTTTCAGCATTGTCTAATTAGTTGCTTTATTAGATGATTTTGGAAATTCTTGAAAAGGTCTATCATCTCCGTGCCATAGTTGAGGGGTATGAAATTTAGAGGGTCATGGCATATGGGCTAAGGAAGTCCCCATATTCAGACAGACAGAGGGCAAGAGCTCCTGTGGGAGCAGGAAGAGTCTCTGTGCCTCATCTTTCCCACATTTTCACAGTCTTGATGTTGATTCCTTCTCTATCAATACCCAGCTCCTGCTAGTTCTGTCCCGGGGCATATAAAGCTGAGAGCAGTCTTGCCTGGAGGAGCTGCCATGGCTTGTGACACTGTACTGGGCCAGCAAGTGCTGGGCTGGCACACTCCAGGTTAGTCTGTTCTACATCAACACTGCCCCTCTATTGACATATCTGTCTCTCTCACTCCATCTCTCTGGTCAAGAGTTTATCCATAATTTCTGCTGCTTCTCCCCTCTCATAATGCATTTGCCTCTTCTGTAGAGCATTTCTGTCTTGTTCTTTTTTAGTCCATTAAAAAATACAATAGCTAAAATAATTTTCTTTGCTTGTAAATTTTACTTAGTCATTAGTCTTTGAATTGACATCTTCCAGATAAGATTTCAGGTTAGACTCCTCATTTCCAAGGTCTCTGCCCAGTTGCAGCTTTCATGACCCGTCTCTTTTCTACTCCATTGTTCTTCTGACTATTTCAATCTAGCTTTTGTTCATGTTTTCCCCCATGAGCTCCTGCACTATCAGTAATTAAAGGCAAGGAAGTTCCCTGTTCCTTGCCATTCACTGAATCTGGAGATCTGACATTTGATCTGCCAAGAGTTTGTTGTAACCCAGATAGGTGAGAGAAAGAAATCTGCTTTTGCTCATCCTCACGGGCAATGGCAGAACTGACAGGCCATTACGCTCAACTTTTTTCAGGAATTAACATCTTTGATCACTCTGTTGTGGCTACCATCCGGAGTAAAACTGATAGATTCTTTGGAAAACACAGAGCAGAAAATCTGCTTATGGTTTGCCCAATGTAATCCAAAGCCCTGGGGCTATGATGGGACCACAACTCTACTAAAAAGAAAGGAAAATTACTGCAACATGTGATAAGGTTTTCAGAGTGGGAGTAAATGTAGGAGGAAACATGGAAATAGGCCAGTAATTTATACATCCTTATTTCCCATGAGAGATGAGACATAGAAAATGGTTTAAAATAATCCGTAATTTTTTACTTCTCTGACTTCTTTTGCATCTTTCTTTCTTCTTTTTTTTTATGGCTGGTTTCAGGGTTTAATCTCTGTTAGGGTGCAATCTAGGATCTCTCAATTTATTGATCTGTTAACTCATGACTACAAGTAGTGAAGGAACACCTTGGAAAAGTGATACCGAGTGATAATGGTATTGTACCACTACCAGTGGTAAAACACAAGATTATCTTCTTCAGAATATACACCTCTGCCATGAAAACATACATAAAATTAGTGATGGCCTCCTCTTGCTACTTCTGTTGTCCTGCAGTAAAAAAGGTTTTTCCAAAACTGGTCATAAACAGCCTGCAAAAGAAATGCTTTTGCATGCATATGTGTGCATGTATGCATCTCTATGTCCAAATATGCCTTCAGCAATGAGCTGCTCATTGTGTCCACCATGAAAGTGCCTGAGCTCATTATTTGGTCAAAATACCTTTTTCTTCCTCCACCAAAACCACATGGATCTTATTTGCATGTGGCTTTAAACTCCCCACCCTGGATGTTTCTGTAATAGTTGCTGTGGAAAAGAATTTCTGTCATTTTCTATTGATGACTAAAGGGTTAGCAGCAGGGGAAGAAAGAGGGGAGAATTATCTTGGTAGGCTTGCACTAGTCAATTGATATAGCAGCTACTTGGGTGGCGTAAGATTTCTGGGATGTGTATGACCCTTTAAGTCTTTCTCTTGCCAAAACATCTGGAATCAAAAATGCAACTGTTAGACAGCCCCACGTGTTAACAGCCAGACGAGAAAATAGGCTGAAGGAAAAAAAACTATGATAAGGCATTGTTGTTACCACTAGGAAATTAGACATTTAAGGTTGTACTTCAAAGCAAGTATTTTTATTATGGCATACTTGAATGGTTTGATTTATTGTGCATCAGAGCAAGACTGTAGCAGACCCCCCTGCCTAACAGGGGAAAATACATTCATTGTCCAAGAAAGCCGTAAGTGATTTCAAAAGCAGCGTGCAGATAAGAAGAGAATCTTGTTCCTCCCTGCAGCCCCTGTCATTACACACACAAAGCACTGGAAGAGGCTGCTTTTAGGACCAAAAAATACGATTTCTGCTGATATTAAAACATTTTGGACTTGAAAGCAAGTAAAAGATATCATGGTTTTCATGGCAGGGCTATAAAAATGAGTGCAAAAGATACTGCCTCTGGCATTCAGAAGGTTGATTTTACCAAGAGGTAAGCAGAAAAGATGGCTTTCTCTTCCATTAGTACTGACCCATATTGTATGCAGATGGATAATCACAGAGGCAACCTTTACCACATCATAACAGACTGGCTTTGTGAGGACCCCAACACATGTTCTGCATCCGGTCAGCACTGGCACCCTTAAAATGACTGGCAGGCTCAGCAACTGTGCTTGACACACAGCTTCCATCTCCAAACCTTTGCTGAAATGAGGGAAAATGCAGAGTGGGCTTTGAGGAGATGGAGCTCTAGAATCTTGCCTTCACTCCTTTCAAAATCTCATCACTTGTCAACTTTAATGCTTTAAGTATAATCTTTAAAAATGTTTGGAAAATGTTTTTAAACATGATTCTGAATCCCTTTGTATAGTGGAAACATTTAAATAAGATTAAATGTGGGGAAAGCTGGCACAAAAACTGTTTGAACAAGTGTGCTTGTGATTTCTTTTCCTAAGGTAAGTACATGTAAGATTAGGAGTCTTAACAACTGTGCTGCTGAGTTCTGGGTGTTGTTTGTTTGAGAATATGAATGTGCTGCTTGCAAAGCCAGAAACTTTGGACGATTGAAAACCTGGTATCTGAGATAAAATGAACTGAGAGAAATTAAAAAACATAAGTGGTGCCAAAGAGGAAACCTGAGACGGAGCATATTTTCTGAATGCTAGGACAGGAGAGCTGTGATGCTCTGCTTCATTCTCCCCTTCTGCTCTGACACCCTCTGACCTTTGGATGAATCAATTAGCTTCTCTCTATTTCACTTAACACTTTTTTTAAAGGTGGCTTTCTGCTTCACAGCAGGAGCAGAGAGAAAAGGAGGTAGAAAATAAGCTTTAATTATTTTTTAAAGAAACAAAATCAGATCCTTAGAGAAAAGTGTCTTTGTTTTAAAAGTATTATAATAAATACCACAGAAAATGAAAGATTGCTTAGAATATTAATTTTTATCCCAAATCAGAATAGAGAAAAAGATCCCCTTGCTCCAAACCCTGCCCAGAAAGACCTTCCTCTGCATATGCTTCTGTCTCTCCAGAGAGGATGAGAGAGCGTCACCACGTGAGAGTTTAGCCTGTCTAGTGCTCGTGGTGCTCAGGGACTCGGACACTACTTCAGCAGCCCTGGTGTGAGAGAGCCTGCCCAGGAAGAAAGAACAGAACGACACAATTCAAAAAACACAGAGCTGGCAGGACAAAGACCAGTGGTTTTTTTTTCCGAAAGCTAGAAATTTCTTCAACTTCCACATTGTCAGAAGTACCAAAAGGTCACTAGCATATCTCATGTTACTGGGGAGGGGTAGATGGGGCCTGATCAGCTTTGGGGTGGTATGTTTATAAAATCTGACCTCCAGTTTCAAAAATCAAAGGCATTCCTCCCAGTCCATGAATCAGAGAGAGATTTCCTTGGAGTCAAAAGTTTCATCGTAAGCCAAGAGGACCTGTGAGGGACTGTTTTATTGCAAGGAGGACAGGGAGGAAAAGCAGGTGATTTATTTAAGTATCAGGCAGTCAGTCTCCCAGAAGAGAGAGAGCCTATCTTAGCCTTCACATTCTCAGCTAATGAATGAGCCTGGGAAACTGGAGCAAGATCAAAGTTTCTTTACGACAAAATTGCTGACATTCCTGAAATAGCTGAGTTCCTCTATTCACACTAAGTATGAATCAAGTTCACTGACACACAAAGCGCCTACAATGGGACCGTCAGCTGCATTGTTACCTTGACTCTCAGCTTATTGCCCTGCCTGACCTCTCCCTAAAGCAGTAAAGAAATTACTGCTTCTTCACCCATTGTTCTCTTCCACATGAAGATGTCAAAGTTCAGGATGTGTAGCCACAAAAAAAGGGGAAACCTTCAAAATGCCATTTTAAGAATATGGGGTATAGTGTTTAGGTTGATGTAGCATGACAGGGTAAATGATCTTAAAAGAAAAAAATAGCCACGGTGGGCTTCCAAATCTAATGCGTTCTCCAGCACAGGTATGTCAGCAAAGTGAGGTTAATTTCTGAAAGGGATCAATATTATTCTTAAGTTCATGTCATGTAAGAAGCTGCAAGGTGATATATGACCCCCCTTTGAAAGAGGAAACTGCCCCGGGTCCCAGTCAGTGGTCCTATAGCCTGACATGCTAAAGGAGTTCAACCTAAGATCTAGCTGAATCAGACTAAGGCTTTAAAACATCACACATGTAAAAGAGTAAAAGAGATATTGTCAACAATATGATATTTGCATAATTCCTTCTATTGCTTTTTGAAAATAATTCTGAGAAGCATATTCTATTTAAAGTAATTAAAGTATAACCTTGACTTTTATAACTTTGAAAATAAATGTTTGAATTCCCTCATGTTTAGGGATTATAAAAGTCTTACAAAACAGAAATAGAGAAAAATTGCACCTAACTGAAGGGCTTTCCAGTGTGCTAATAGTCTGGGAACATGATTCTGTCCCAGGCCAGCAAGGCTTGCTGGATAGCAGCACACTTGGTTGATATTAGGACTTTATCCAATAATGACGCATGCCTTAATGACTCAGAAAATTAGCAATTAATTTTAATAGGTCTTTCGAGAATGATAGCAGCAACACAACTGGCCCTAGTCTCTTCTAGATCTCAGAGGCAGTATGTGTGAGCTGGACACACCTTTCTTCTCCTTCCTCCCCAGCACACCTGATTTTTCCTTAACGGGGGGAACAAAACTTTGCAAATTCAATCGGAGCAAATTTACCTCCAGCTTGCAGCTGACTTGTTATCTAGATGTAAAAAGGACTATTTTAGTTAAACAGGTGCTGAAGTGCTTAGTATATTCAAGGGATATGTTCTCATTAGAAAAAATTCTACGCTGCTTCAGGAACAGTGAATTTGGACCTCAGAAGTTTTGATTAGTCTCACAAGTGCTCTCTCCATCCTCCTCCCATTTACCTTTCTCTTTAAGCTTGGAAACAAGGAAAGTTAAACTGCATTGAAAGCATCTTGCCATGTCACCTTGTCAGTCCAAATCCAACTGAACAAAAGGTCACTTTCCTTTCGTTCCCAGGCATTGCTCACAGACAATTTCTTCCAAGACCTTTGCCGAGCATTGTGGACAGGAGACCTATCTTACACTTTAGTCATGCTCCATGCAGTGTGCAACTATTTCAAAAGTTCTGTTGAATTTGTAACTCATTAAACCTCCAGAGGTTAATGGAGTGCCTTTCAGTGTGTGGTGCTCTGTGTTTGTAGAGGCATAAATAACAGTCTTATCACTAACACCCTGTACCTGGCCTCAGATTCATTGTTAGGAAGTATTACTTATCTGCTGCACTCCAAAGTCTGGTAAATGTAACTCACATTGTCCCACATCCTGGCAGGTTTCTTAATGCTGAGACAGAGTGCTGTGGAAAATCTGTCATGTTACAGTTTCTACCTGTGTTCCTATAATAGCACTTCGTGGCATGAGTAACATAGGTAATGATGGTGCTATCTTTCATCCCTGTGTCATTGTCCTATGATGACTTCACATATATCCTATCGCCATGGGCAGCAAGGCATATCCCAGGACAGCTGAAAAATTACTAATTAGTACCTTAAGAGACTTGAAGACGGCTGTGAGGTATACCTTGAGAGACTGAAATCTCACTCAACAATAGACCCACAAGAGGTATTCTGATGTTGCCTTGGCAGAAAGTTGCCTGCTGTGTGCTGCACAGCATCTGCATGAGCCATGGGAAAGGTCCTGAGCCCTGCCTGGCAAAGGTACAGATGCTGGAGGGCAGATCATGCGCTAGGTGAATTACTCGCTTCTACACAGCATATCCATGAGCAATGGCGCAGAGGTACTGGCCTCCTTGTTGACTGTGAACCTGCTGTATCAGCCTCCTGAGATTCACCCTTTTTAGAGGAAATGCCTGAGTCTTGGCACTGATAGAGGTGGCCTCAAGGGGAGTGAAACAACAGGCAGTTACTGCTCACTGATCTGTTGTCATAGCAGTGAAACTAATATAACGCTCCTTTTTTCTCTTCTCCTTGCACTTTTGATCAGTAACCTGATCAAAGCCTAGGAGGTTTTAGGGGTGACAAATCCCTTCCTGCCATGTGCCTTGCCACACTAATGCATGGAAACAGGGATGCCTCAGAGGTAGTAATCAGTGATGCCAGCATTTGGTGTGTCACATTAGATTTCTCCCTTTGGAAAGCTGTATTTAACAGCTGAGCTGATGAGGAAGCTTGCGTTATTGATGGCAGGGTCCTACAGAAGAAATACAAACTGAAAAGATTTCCTGTTTGCTGTGTCTTTTCTGTGATACCCTCTTAAGGAATAGGGTCCTCATACATTTCTCTCTACAATAGCCAGTCCAAAGATGTCCTAATCATGTCTGAGACCTCTGTGTGTGCCTGTACTACAAACACAGGAACAAAAGCATAGGAGTTTGGGAAATAGGAGGAAGTTAACATTCATAAATCACACATGCTGCTTTCTAGGTAGGCGCCAACATTTTTGCATGCCCAGAGTGTTACAATAGCAATTTCATAAGTCATTATCTTGAAGACCTGATGTGTGAATAGTAAAAATAAATTTTTTATCAGAGGACCAAGACTTTCAAAATCTTTGGTGCTAGATGGAAATTCCCAGCCTTTGAAACCTGAGCAGGATTTCCATTCTAGAGAGCAAGATGACACTAATTTTTTCAGCAAAGAATAATTTTCTTTCCAGCTATTGATACAAGTTAGAAAGATGCATTCTGTGGCAGCTATGGTATACTGCTCCATTATCACAGGAATTTCCTACAGTGAAATATGTCGTGGTGGGATGCAGGCAGGTCTGTTTGGGAATAGTCTTTACGAGAAGACTTGTGTTCAGATCCCAATCCAAACAGCCCCAATGCCTGGGAGAGCCTCTCAGTGTACTGCTGAATGGCACCTTGCAGTACACAGGGTGTAAGCAGACCAAAGGCTTTGTATACTTCAGCTAGGCATATTTGTTGGGGAAGAGTAATCTGTGATTCATAAGATGCTGTGTATGGGATGTCATGCTGATCCTACATATAATGGCCTTCAGGACTTTTGTGAGAGACTCCTTACAAGTGTCTTTTCTTATAATGGAAGCATATGCTTTTGAAATGACAGCTATTTCCATAGAGTAACCCTCTAGTGAGTCCTTCCCAAAGCCTCCCCAGCTGTGCAGTGCAAACACTGGCGTTCAGCTGCAGTGATGGCCCCTGATGCCCCACTAGGCCTCCAAGTGAAGCATACTGTGATCACTCTCCCATGGCAAGATACAGCATGGGACTTCAAGGGCTTCTCTATGGAAGAAAACATTTTTCAAGTATTGAAAGACACTTGAGAGGATATGCAAAACAATCCTAGCATCGCCCTGAAATTCATATCCCGCTGCATTGCATCAGCCTTTCAAAGAATGGTAACATTTTTACTTTTTCAGGTTGAAATAAATCAATGATGTAATTCAGAGTCTGAGCAAAAGCTCATTGAGGTGAAGACTGTTACTTTTTTATAACCTCGGTAGGCTTTTCACTCCTACTCAGATGCCATTTTCTCTATGTAGTGTGTCTGTATGTCTTAGTGCCAATTCACCTTCACAGCCCTTTGCATCAATCTCTCTTCTGTCACAAACATGGCCATACGATTACCTCTATATTCTGATTCCATTTTTCAAACTTCTGTTTCAATCCCACTATTAGCTTTATGTAGGCAGACTTTTGCATCACTAATTTTGCTGATGAAAAGAAAGGGATTTGCATGCTAGGAAAACTATCAAGGCTTTTCCTGCACTTTCTATACTTAGCTAGGGCAAGTAGTGTGGACTTCGATACTGCAAACAATTTTGCATGTGAGTAATTCCGCCTGTATCAAAAGTTTAACTGATTTTAATGGTGCAACTGCTAGGTAAAGCCATTGTACAAATATTCCTCATGGATGGAAGAACATGGGTCCTAAGGTGTGCTATGGAAGATGATTTGAGTCTTCCATTAGGGACAATTACGCAGGGCTGCAGCTTTTTTGTGCTCTTGTGCTTGCAGGGACTAGGGCCTCACTGAAATACAATTTTGGTGTTTTTTAAAGAGCATTAGCATGCTGATGTAATGTAATTTAGATGAAAATGTGAACATTTTATATATGAAGATCAAGGATAAACTGCTGCTTGTTCAGTGTTATTGACAATTCAGAGATGTAAGGAGATGGAGCAGCCAAGGCTGGAGCCCAGTCTGCCAAGAAGAGCGCACTCCCTGCCTGGGCTTGTACTGGAGTCAACAGTAGTGTCTCCCTGGTGCTCTGCTTCAAGAACAGTGCACATCCAAGCACGGGATTATTGAGTTGTGGAGATTATGTTACTTTTCTGTGGAACAGAAGGCTGTGTCAAACCCAGTAGCTTCATTTCAAGACAGCACTGGAAATTTAGGAGTGGACCACAAAGGAATAAGACGTTCTAAGGTCTGGGAGGCTTACCTTGTGGAGAAAAGTGTAGGAAGGTCTACTTAGTATATCAAGCCAAGGGAGAAGATTAAGAGGTGACTTATTGCAGTTGATGCAAACCTACACAGAAAAACAATTTTCAGATAGGAGAGAGAGAGAGAGAATAACATAATAAATCTAGTAGACAACAGCATAACAAAATTTGATGGCAGGTGGCTGCTGCTGGACAAATTCACAGATACCCATGAGAACAGTTGACTACTGGTTCTATTTATCTGGTAACATGAGCTACTTCAAAGCTGTTAATTGGAGAATGTGTTGCATTGCAGAAATTATGTTATATTTCAGCCACAAGATATGGACTTGACAGCGGAATTATTCTTGAAAAGGAAGGATTCTTGGGCTACACTGCACAGACCAAGCAGGATAATCTTGTCTTTTCCGGGCCTGAAATCCTCTAAATTTATGAAAATGGATAAGGAGTATAATAAAGGCATTTTTTCCCTTTCCGTTTGACAGATACTCCAACATGATACAGAGCACCAGATTCCATTGTGCTGGATGGCAAATATTTTCTATTCTACCAGCTTCAGTAAAGACTTCCTGAAACAAAACACAGCCCCTTGAACATGAAAACTGCTGACATTTTCTATTAGCTCACCGTATGGAACTAGCACAGCATTTTGCCTGCGGCTTTTTCCCACTTTGCCCAGTTATTAGAAAGAGACGCTGACACTTCTTACAGCCTTTCTCTCAATTATCATTTGGCTTGAGGCAAAGTTCTGTTCTTCTGTAGGACAGATGCAAAATGGGGGACTATGGTACAAGTTATTTTTAGATACTGTATAATACATCTGCATAAAGAGGGCAGAAAATCCAGAAATTAAAAATGCCTTTAGATTAGTTCTGAAGCAACCGACTGAGGGGTGACCTAAGTATTGAGGCAAGAATTTTCATGGTAGTTATATTGTATTCATTACTTCAGAGTTGATCATGTCTGCATCTGCCAAAATGCTTCCGAGACATCTGCTGCTGCCTGTTACGGCTGCTTGGGTCATCTCAGTTAACTTGCTCTGTAGGTAAAGGATGTGCCTGTGATCTAGCTCAAGTAAATTTTTCTATTTTATAGAGGAATTTTTTTTTTTGCATGCTGCTTTTTACCAGGTGTAGGAAATCAATTGTGGGGAAAGAACTGTGTGATTTGTGATTTTTGAAGGCCTACCCGTTGATCCATCTTTCCTTCTGCACTTCTGTTGCTATACAGAAATGACAGGAAAATATATATTGCTTATAGGACACTGTTAGGTAAGGAGAAAGTGAAAGGAAATTTGTGAAGCTCTGTCCTGGCAGAATGCAAAACTGAAGAGTAAGGGTGAGCAGGGACTTAAACTGGTATGTCTGAAATAGTATTTCACAGCATGTGTATTCAGCTGTGAGACACCTGCCTCTGTAGGAGTGTCTGTAGAATGTGGCATTTTTGTCTGGCTCAGTATAAGGTAGGAGAATAGATGCTTTAATTTGCAGGGAAATGGCATGTTTTTCTGTTGTCACTTTTACTGTTTATCTCTAGGATGAATTATTGAGATAGTTATGACAGTGTTTTAAGTGCTGTAATTAATGGGGGAAAAAGTATTGCTACTGAAACAAGAAATAAGCATTTGCAAATACATAGCAGGCTTTGCCCACAGGCACAGAAATATGCAATATATTGGGTGTGAGGTCACCATGTGCTTGTAGCATACAGATTGCTCACTACAGTACAGTGGAGGAAAAACATTGTCCTCTAAAATTAGCTTTCTTCCTGATACACCTCTAAGGTTAAACATTTTCGTGTTGAGTGGCCATGTATTGTGATGGGATAGCTTCTCTGGAGTGCTGAGAATGTGCAACCTCTCCTTACTGTGGAGCTCAAATAACCATTTTCAAAATGAAACACTGAGTGGGGAGGGACAGAGGTGTCTCAGCAGCAGCCTTCTCTGTCTGATTCCAGTTAGGAAGAACATGATTCAAGTAAGTGTGGGAGGCCTGGGTCTCCTTGGCTATGTGGAAACTGTGAACAAACCATGTTGCCAGAAGAAAAATAAACAATGGAAATCCCCTGAACAGAGAACAATGCTCTTAACAAATAGAGCAGACTTGCTGGAAATTTCGAGGCAAGCTGGCTAGGGCTGCTTTACTCTATGTTTGTAATAAAGATAATAGAAAGAAGAATCTAGTAGGGCATAAGGAAGTATCAGGCCTTGATGTCATAAAGAAAATATACTTGCTGAATAGTAGGGATCAAAACACCAGAGGAAGAATGTGAGGGTATTTTCAGATAAATATGCTATGATTCATGCACTAGCAGCTCTCATTCTCAAGCAAAACTGGAAAGTCTCATTATTCTTTTAACTTTTATTGTATTTTCAGTGTTACACTCCAAAACTGGGGATATTTTTTTGAAGAATGTGATGCTTTTTTAGCAAGTGTTTTGCCAAGCGATAACAACCTCAGTAGATTTACAGAAAATAAAGATTGGAAATAATTGTGATAATAATTGCCATTTTTATAAGCTCTGAAATACAACAACTTGCAAGAAATTTTAAGATAGAATCAAACTATTCTGTATGTCTGAATGGGGGCCTGCTTTTTGCAAGCCTACTTTTCCTTACGTTTCCCTGAAAAAAGAATATGAAAACACAGTGTGAAGATTATCTGAGAGGAATTCTTCACACTCTTTGGGTTGCTCAAAATGCCCTTATATTTCTTTTGCTTCCCTTTGCAAAGCCCCTTGTAGCCAATAAAAGTAGTTTCGAAACTACCAACCAGTAGAGCAAAACTTAAGCAAGCATTGTACACTTTCAGTACGAAGTAGAAATCCAATTCCAGATTATAAGTACTGGCAGGAGAAAGCTCATTGGAAAAGTTCTTTGTATCTTTTCAGACCACAGAAACAATCTGGCTTAGGAAAGTAAGTCCTTAATATATTCAGTGTTCATGTCAAACAGCTTGCTTACCCTATATTCTTACAGAATTGTTCTGAAAATATTTTCAAGCAATGTCTAAATTCTGTAACTCCATGATTAAAAGAGACTTTTAAAATCACAATATTACTATTATTTACTTGTCCAGCTCTGGAAATAGCAAGATCTCTGATCATGAATAATGCAAAATGAATATCCAAGGTTCCTTGTTGTTTCAGTTGGCTCTATAATACTCTGGTTTAGAGAAATAATACCTGTAATCTTCCACTACATCTGTCCTGGGATCATGAATTTCTAATCTTAGGCATCACTGAGATTGTCTCTTTTCCTTGTCTTGGGAATATGCCCTTAGTATTCACATTATAGGATCTACAGTTAGTTTGTTTGAACTACCAATTGAAAGCAAAGGTAACCACCTATTAGTGTTTCGGAAGGAAAGCCATTTAACATAATTAAGTTGTCTGTTTGGAAGTAGTAGAAAAACGTTTCTCTAGGCCATTCAGATGGAAGAAATCTGTGCAAATCCAGAGGAGGAGCAGATTTGTTATTGGTAGAGGCAGCGTTAGGCATTGGCTATGTGCGTGGTCATCTGGAATATCACGTAACAGAAGTATATCAGTATTAGGAGGCATGTGTTTACTCAAAAAGGGCCCTGACGAGTCACTGCTCTCTGCTCTTAGAGCTACTCACTGTTATTTCACTATGCAGTGTAATAGAAATTTGAAAAATCTGTCTAAAAGTAGAAATGGAATAGAGAGGGAACTGAATGGCTGAGCAAAGTCTGAGGCCAGGCATTATTAATTAGGATTTTAAATAACCCCTTAAATTCATTCCACACATGGATGACTTCTAAATCAAAGGACCAAAGCCCTTGTATCTCTTGAATTCATTTAATTTCTCTGGAATAGAGGTCTTTTTGTGGGCAACCCAGCTACATCTTGCTCTACCAACCAGATGCCAGCTTCTTTTCCCATGGATTTGCCTGCCAAAATGAAACCCCTCTATTGTGAAGTCCTGCTGCACCCAGGGACTGCTTCTTCAAGCTGTGTATCCCTTAAGCACCTACTTAAGGCCTGGTCTCTCAGGACCAGTACAGACAGTGCTCCAGGCATTGCTGAAAACTGATTACAGTTTCCTCTAAACAAACTCTTCCAGGGCTGTATCAAAATAATAAAACACTTATAAACAAGGCAGTTAGTTATCAGAGGCAGTGCTTTTTGGTCATGGAAAACAGATAAGCTTGCAGGCACATTACCTTATCCGCATATTTACCTTTTTCTGGCACCACCTATTTTCCATGTGGAGACCTAGGTGGGCGAGGGATACCCGAGGTCAGCCCACAAAGCCTATTTTGTTTCTCACAGTCTCCTGCTTCCCAGCTGTTGACAGCTCTTCTTTCTTTCTCTTTCCATAAACACATGCACACAAGACCCATGTCTCATTAAACCTTTGGAACGAGGCAGAACCAGACTCTGTGAGCCTTGCCAGAGGGTGAAACTTCAAAAAGGTTGTTATTTGCTTCATTTTGTTATTGGAGACTGAAATTAAGTACCCACTGGTGCCTTCAGTTCCTAGGGGAAGCTTTATTATATACCAGGAATAAAAGCAAGAACAAATGTATATTGATAAATAGAGCAATGCTGTTGTCTTGGATTATTCTCACAATTATTTAGTGCATTGGTGCAACTTTATCATAAAAAGTGTGAATAACTTAAACAAAATTAACCACAGAGAAGAAAATGCAAAACAACCCAGGAATGACACAATGTGGTTTCAATAGGAGGCAAAGGGTGGGTTTTAACTACAGAGCTGCAGACTAGGAGATGAAAGCTGGAACTGTGAGAAACTACGTCAGCACGGTCTTGGCTGCCCCACACTCTTACGAGCCCCGGCTAGAAATCACCATGCTGTTTTGTCAGGGGATGTCCAAAGCTAGAATCATACCCAGCAAAATAAGGGAGTCATCAGATAGACTTGGTAAAAACCTACTGTTTGTGTTTTGATAGTCCTAAGCATTTTCAATTACTTTTCCCACTCTCCTGTTTTGTTCCGGTTGGTTGCTACCCAATGGGAGCAGACAGCTGTATTTTCATGGCACTTACCATCTGTACTTTATGGCCAGCTTTGAGTAGCATCTGGGGAGAGGGTTGGGGGGGGACAGACTGCAAAATTGGAAACAGGTATTGCTAATAGCAGCAGCAGCAGCAGCAAAGCATTACATGCCCAGATGCGTTACTATTGGTTAAATTTCTGCTTTATTCCCTTGCAGTGACTTCATAAACTCATGAGGTGTTTTAGTAGTTACGGTTACACATTAGTATCAGCACAGCAAACATAGGCTATAGCCAGTACAGTGCAAGGCCTGAATGTCCCTCACTGTGTCAGAGAGAGGTGCATTATAGGCAACTGGAGAAAAACAGACTGTAGATAATTAGAAGTGCTATGAAGCAAATCCAAAAATTATGGCATTGCACAGATTGATTAGCATTCCCAAACCAGACCTGGAGTCAGCCAAAAACAAGTATGTCTTGTTATTGTGCAGGTGTGTGCAGGTTCATGAGCGTAAGTTTTGCTGTTGCAATGGATTTTTCATCTAGACCATGATCCTGTAACTGAATATCTGTTAATAACTTTGAATAACAATTTCGCTTGTCTGAGCTTCTAGGTAGGAAAGATAGCCAAAGCACAAAGATTCTGGTTTCTGGTAGTTCAGCTTGTCCTCTAGGACACCTGCATGAAAAAAAGAGCTCTTGCAGCAAACCTCGAGATAATAAACGCATCCTGGGTCCACTTCTTAGCATCTGCAAGGTCAAGAAGTGAAGTGACTGGAAGGTGAACCCAGTGTTTTTTAAAAAGACTGGGTAGTTTCAGAGATGAGCTATAAAAGAGCTGAAAAGCCCTTCAGAAAGTTTTTCTTTTCTTTGAATTCTCTGCAGGAACCAAGCGGGAATTTGAGAAATTATGTTTGTATTAGAAGAGGAGCACAACCAGTCACGCTTAGTCTTCTTGCCGTATTGCCCTGCAGTGTAAATGGGTGTATGTCTGGACGCATTAATAGGCACTGGGAGACCAGCATTTGCTTTTCTTCTTAGTAAGTAGGAGATTATGTTTAGGTTTACAAGACAAGATGGAAAATTATTATGTGGGATGGGTGAGGAAAGAAACATGTACTGAGGTTGAGTGTACTATGGGTTGACTGTCAGATGGTTTAAGAAGAACATTTATACAAAACCATCCCTGTGATGTAGGGCAGAACCTAAAAGAGGTTTTTATTGACAGCACTTGCCACAGCATTCTCCTGGAGAAACTGCCTGCTCACAACTTGGATGGGTGTGCTCTTCTCTGGACAAAAAAAATGCATGGCTGGGTCCAGAGAGTGGTGGTGAATGGAACTACTTCCAGGTGGCCATCAGTCCAAAATGCTGTTCCCCAGGACACAGTACAATAGACAGTCCTGTTTATTGTCTTTGTCAGTAATATGAATGAGGGGACTAAGTCACTTTACAGTTGACACAAGCTGGGTGGCAGTGCTGATCTGCTGGAGGGCAGGAAGGCTCTGCAGAGGGATCTGGGCAGACTGGATCATGGCTGAGGCCAATGGTGTGAGATTCAACAAGGCCAGGGCTGGGTCCTGCCCTTGGGTCACAACAACCCCAGGCAGTGTCACAGGCTGGGGCAGAGTGGCTGGAAAGGACCTGGGGGTGCTGGTGACAGCAGCTGAACATGAGCCAGGCTGTGTCCAGGTGGCCAAGAAGGCCAATGGCATCCTGGCCTGGATCAGCGCTAGTGTGGCCAGCAGGAGCAGGTCAGGGATTGTCCCCCTGTACTGGGCACTGGTGAGGCCACACCTCAAATCCCGTGTTCAGCTCTGAACCCCTCATAACAAGAAGGACATTGAGAGGCTGGAATGAGTCCAGAGAAGGGCAACAGAGCTGAGAGCTGATGAAGGATCTGGATCACAAGTCATGTGAGCAGCAGCTGAAGGACACTGGAGTATTTAACCTGGCAAAAAGGAGGGGACCTTACCACTGTACAACTGCCTGAAAGGAGATTGTACCCATGTGGGGGTCACTCTCTTCTCCTGAGTAATAAGTGCCAGGACAAGAGGAAATAGCCTCAAGTTGCTCCAGGGAAGGGTTAGTTTTCATATTAGAAGAAAGTTGTTCACTCAAAAGGTTGTTAAACACTGCAACAGGCTGCCCAGAGTAGAGGTTGAGTCACCATCCTTGAAGGGATTTAGAGAATCAGTAGATGTGCCCCTTACAGGCATGGCTTAGTGGTGAGCTTGGCAGTGCTGGGTTAACAGCTGGATTTAATGATCCTAAGGATGTTTTCCACCTAACCTATTCTATGTTTCTGTAAACCTGCTGTCTCACAAGAGCAAGGGCTACAGTTTTGTTGTTAATGAGTGTTTTAAGATCAGTGAAAGAAGCATTGGCAAGGGTATCAGTGAAAACAGGTTTCATACAAAAGCAACAGCCCAACAGTGTTTGTTGGCAAGATTCACTCTACTACTTACTCGATGGTTAGGCCCACTGGGGAAAGGTAACAAAACCCAAAACCATGTCAATCAATCCAAACCAAAATAAATCCAAAATTAAACGTGAAATTATCTATGTGGAGGTGAAGGCAGGGGGGAGAGGGTGGGATCGTGCTGTCTATAGGGTCATATAAGAGAGTGGAATTTTGTCATAATAATGTTTCATCCTGGTTGCATTTTGGGTCTTTGGGTCAGAAACTTCTTTAGAAGTTTGAGAACAAAAATGTTATCCCACTCGGGCTGTTATTCACACAAAAAATGTCCAAGAGTGTTTGTAAAAAAAAAAAAAAAAAAAAGAAAGCAGGTGCTCGTTAGATAGCACATATTCCTGGATTGGGCAGTGTTTCTCACAAACTCAAGAGCAGCTCAGCCCAAGGCTGGGACCTGACCAGCATTGCTCAGATCACAGTGAAGTCTGGAGGATGCGGGAATGCATCACCACAAATTTGCTTTGGGAGAAAGTAATTTTCTTAAGACCATTGACCGTGCGACCTCTCCTAACCCTCTGGGGATCTGGGGATATTCTGCCCTTATTCCCCCAGGTGGCATCACTAGAAGATGTCAGTGGCACAGGCTTAAAACACTGCTTTTCCTGACTGATCAGGATTATGGGGACAAGCAAGACTCCAGTCGCTATCTTGGTATCCATCTCTACAAGCAGAGAGTCTTATCAAAGGTGGAAACACCTTTTCCCTACCTTCTTTGTTGGAATAAAAAGCGGTGAGCCTTTCTTTTTCTTGAACTGTGACATATCTGTGAAAGTTACAAGCTAAAGCAAAAAATAAGCATGTTTGTGTAATAAACAGCAGATCACAATCTGCAGTCCTCTGTTTGTGCAAATGTTTGATGAACCTGGTTATATGCTTTTCTTTCTGTTTTCTTCTTTCTCCAACCATTTACTTATTCTTATTGTGATCGGGCTTTCCTTTTAAATGAAGCTGTTAAACTGAGGTTCATGGCATGGTCCCCAGTAACTGAGTTCCAGCAGAGCATCCGTTCATGCTTTCTGTGCTGCTGCAGTCTTCCCACACCTCTGAACTCTTGCTCTGGAGTACAGCTTCTCTGCATGCCTCTATTTTGTGAAAAAATAACCTGAATTATAAACAATTGTATTCTACACGTTTCCAATTCTTCCCACAAAAGTTATAGTTAAATTCTCACAAATAAACATACAAATTATCACTAATTCTTTGCCTTTTTGCAAACAGAGTCTTAGAAGATTATAATTGAAACAGAAATAATTTAAGGCATTTCTGAGACTCTGTTGAATCTTACAATCACTGGAGCTTCTGCGTGAATGAGCAAATGCCTTTTGCAATCTCTATTGGATTAGATTATTCATATTGGTACAGTGCATTAAGTATATATATTTTGTCAAGAAATAGTGTATGTGATGCTGTCCACAGCGCAGCAGCAACACAAAGGGCTCCAGGGTCTGTGTCTGGGATTCCTGTGAACCTGTCCAAAGCAGTATCCATGGTAAATCACTGGTTTCAACCTAGCTTCAGTGAAGGCTGAGCTGACACTTCAAAATGGTTCATTGTCACAGAAATGTGCATTAGTGTCTGGATATGCAGGAGAAAATAGCTGATGAATGGCCTTTCTCTAATAGAATTTCGTTTGGGGAATCTGTGAAGACGGCAGTTGAAACTTATATTCCTGGTATTAAAGTGCACTGAGAAGAAAGATTTTTGTCATGTAGGCAAGGTGAAGAGAGAATATACAGGCTGAATTAAACAAGAATATGATGTTAAATAACGTTAAGATGGTGGTCTCTTAATAAAAAACAGATGGGAGGACTTCAGCTTGATATTCTAGTGTGAATTTACTTTCCTTCTCAGTTACTGTCATTACCTCATGTTGCATTTTTATAAAATACTTAACTATGATGGCAGGTGAGGACATATAGAAGAGAAAAAAATATCACATTGTAAGGGCTGTTTTCTCTTGAGAAAATATTTAGAGTCTTCCTCAGAAAGCTTACCAACTGTTAGCCAAATTACCTGAGCATAAATCTTCAGTAACATTTCTGAAATCAGTGTAATTATAATAGATTTATAGGACTATTATCTGTCTTTTACAGATTATTTATCTGATAAATGCTAATGGCTCCTTGGAGGTGAAAGTGGAGGGTATTTGGGATTCTACCCAAGGAATACAAAATGGGACTCTAGTGAATAAATATGTCTTAACATTGGAACTGTTGCCAGAAAATCAATTCTTCCGAAGAAAATACTAGCAAAAAATCTTTTCTGAATTTTATGTGTTAACAGTATAAATGAAGGAAAGCTCTATAATTTCCTCGAGTTGCACCAAAGACAACTTCAGCCCACACTGAGTACAAAAAAATCTTGCATCTCATTTTAATATTTTCTCATTTCCTCATGACATTCATGTGGAGCATTTGAGGCACAAGAATGTACACGCTGCCTGATTACCACACTGCTGCAATGCCACGTGGCATCCCTCTCACTCAGCTCAGGACTGAAGCAATCTCAAGCCTTCTGCTAACCTCTCATGTGCATGAGTTGTTAAATTTCATTTTATCATCATTTCCTACAGATGGCCAGAAACCTATTTTCCTAAACTATTAATATGAGACCCGTGAGACCTGCAAGATTATAGCAAAGCTTGCTCCATTTTGCAATCAGTTTTGTGTGTTAGTCCATGCATTAATGAATGGCAGCAAGGCCCGATCTTATTTCAGGTCAAAAATCTTTATCTGTGAGTGAACTAAGTATAGAACAGCAGGAAGGGTAAGGACAGTACATCCACTCTCTACATTCCTTTCTAGAAAATTCAGAAATTACTCTTACCAGATCAGCTGCATTATACAAAACACAATTCTATGTTTATCAGTTTGTGTAATTAATCCATATTGTGGGGGTTTTAGTGGATTACCTCTAAAAAATACTTTAGGAAAAAAAGGACATCTTTATTAAAGAAGAGTTAGCTCGGCAAATACAGAGGAAATAACAAAACTTCAGAGAAAGGAAATACAACAAATGGAGTCTGTTTTATCTTCTGTAGGCTCAAAGCATCAGGGAATTGCAAAAATAAAAAATCCTCTAAGCTTAAATTTCAGTATGAAATAAATCTTGTCTAAACATTTTTCAGCTTCATGACAACAGAACAAGTAGTAACTTTGTATCTTAAACACTTTCTTTCCTTCGCACTCACAAAAATAAAACAAGAGAGGGAGAGCATCCAGCTCTCTCTGAAGATATATTCACCCATTGTTTATTCAAGAGGCAGCTTTTTTCGAGAACTCCCTCTGTGTATGATGGCATTCTTATCAGGAATAGTGACCTACTGATAGCCTCTGTTAGAGGCCAGGACACCCACTGGATGAAAGAAAGGTGTGCTCAGCCATCTGCCAACCCATCCCTGAGCCCTCAAGTCTCCCCATGCAACCACTGAAGTTGCTCTGGGCTTCTCACTCACAATAGGGTGTATGGGACCAGGCTTCAAATGAACCCTGCAATGTTCCCACTGATGCCCAGAGGGGATTTTCCTTCGGTTTCTGTAAATTTGGAAATCTGAAATGTCAGGTTTGTACTTCAAGGAAAAAAAAAAACCAAAAAAAAAGAACCAAGATCTTTTGCCATGCCCAAGAGATTAAAGAGGTGGTGTGCGTGCTCCTTGTATTTGCCATTGGACCTAATATTTTCTGATTTTTTTTCTTTGGTGAGGATTTCTAGTCCATTTTAAATGTGAAAACATTTAAACATTTTAATGTTTGAGTAATGAAAGGACTTTAGGAGCAACAATTGTAAAGTCGTTACATTTTTTAGCCAGGAATTAACTGACATCTTGAGAAATCATCCCATAAGGACTGTCTTCACTTAGCATAGTTCCTGATGTAGAAATTGTCAGCAAGTTTTTAAATGCTTTTTCCATCTCAGCAAATACTCCCATGTAGATGCAGCTAAAGCTGTCATAATATATTCTTATGGTTTTCTGTAGGATGCTTGTATTTGTTGTTCAGCAATGTCACCAGTATTGTGCTTGTGTCTATAACGGTACAGAAATTTCCTACATGACAAGCATTTAGGGACCACTGATAAACAGGGAGTTTGGAGCTCTATCTGTCACTGCTCTGAGTGTGACCCACCAGCCCAGTCTAGCAAGAGCCTCTCTGCAACAGAGTATGGTCTAGCTTGCCTTTGCAAGAGTCTGGCTCCCCCCAGATACAACACTGGCACTAAGCGGGGATCAGTCTCACTGCTCCAGTTTTTTGTTTTACAGACATCACTGTAAAAGTGTCTTCTGATGCTTTTCCACTAGCCTTAAAAGTCTGAAAGTACTAGGGGTTAGTGGTAATAAACCCACACCTGTATTTCTGTGCAAACTGCTTCCAATGATTCTTACTTAACTTTGGACCATCATCAGATATGATTGTGCTTGCTATGTCATGTTTAGTTAAAAAAAAATATGGCTGGCTGTTTGCCTGCAGGGACTTCTGGGAAGTTGGGGAAGTAACCATAAAAATAGAAACAACTACAACAACAATAACAATAATAACGTGCTTTGTTTATTATTAGTGGAATAAATAAAAATCACAAAAAGATCTACACATACTTCATTTCCTTTTGTCATCTTCCTGGGTTCTTTTGGAGGAAGTTGTCCTGCATTGCTAGCATAAACAAAATTTTTAGATTATATTAATCTGTTTTAATTTACCTGTTGATTTCTCAACAGAGTTTGATCTCTCTTTTAAAATGGCTTTCAAATGCTTCTTTTTAATACATCCAGTATTCTCCATTCAGGCTCTTTTCAAAATCCACGTGGATGGTTCAGGCCTCATTTCCAAGGTACAGTAAGGAGCTACAGTATGGCACTAACAGCTTTGCACCAAAGCCTGCATTACCTTTCCTATTAAATGAACCTTCTTAGTGATGCAGGCAGTCATAATCTACATCTTGCCTGCAAGTGGAGAGGGCTGTTTGGGGCTCTTTTTAGGAGGCTTGGCACATGCGTGATCAATGTCTGGAAGTTCTGTAAAATGATTGTGAATTTGCCTGCAAACACCAAATCTCACCCAGGCTTACTGAATTTGTAAAACATACATTTATGACTGTAAAAACAATCTCTCTTCTCTCCAGGAGATATTTATCAGGCCTATCTTGGCAATAGCAGTACATTGGTTTATGGTCAGTTTCAGCTAACAGTGGTGTCCCATAAATAAAGGAATTATTTTACAGCCAGGCTTAAGGCCAAAGTCTCCTTCATACTTTCAGCATATTTACATTCAGTTTTTGTTAGTGGCCATGATGCATTAGCCACTTGTCTCCAGCCTCAATTGTGTTATTGAAAGAGTATCGTGCCAATACCCTCCTGCAAAGCACCCATGAACAAGTTACTTCTGTGCTTTTTGTCATAATATTTCAGCCCTCTCTAATTAAATCCTTCTCAAGCGCTCTCTCAATGATTGCATCTGTTCTTTGTGTGTTTTCAAGCAGTCATGCTCTGTGACTTCTGGTTCAGACAACCACGTTAGTCATAAACCTCCCAATGTAAATCACTGTTCCAAGAAATCTTCGGACGCCTTCTTTCTTTGTTTGAGCAATTACTCAGTGATTTCCGTAGTGCTGTGATGTTCCCTCCCATCCTTTTTTGCACAACATGCTCTTATGGTCTGCATTTGTTTAGCTTTACCCTCACAGCACCGAATCTTTCCAAAGATGCCCAGTGCCTCCGATCTTCTGTTGTGCTCAGCTTCTGGGACTGTGCTTGATTCATTGCTCATGTGAAGCCTGAGAGATACTTCACTCAAAATGAGATTTCAGTACCCTGACAATGGCCCGTGCGGAACAGAAATCTGTGTAACCAGCTCTTCTATGAAGGTTTCAAGGATACACGTGCTAGAGAAATTTAGCTACATAGCTTCACTGTGTAGCTATCTCATCCTAACATAAACCCATCCTAGGACTTTAATAATGTACATAATAGTGATCCATTTGTTGACAGTAGGAGCTTCATGAAATTCAAATGGATGTACATTAACTTACATGCAGACCTTATGTCTTGTATCCCTATTTTTCTTTTCTGAGCATGTTAAAATCTGGACTTGTCCTGGGGTGACTTCTAACTCCACACCCAAAATAGTGAAATACAAACAAAACTGGAAAAGCTGCTTACTTTTACCTATAGAAAAACTATTCTTTAAATAAAAACATTTACTGGAAAATGCTTTTTCTGTAAGACCAGAACATTCTAAGTCTGGGAGGTTTTTTCAGCTAATGGCAAAGGAGCCTCACTCTGTATAAATAGTAAGCCTTTTATGTGAAGTCCTAGAAACTTTGATCAAAGTTTTAACCTCGGTAGCTGAACTATACACTATAATTACTGGTATAATACTGTCTACAAAAAGCTTCAGTTCAGTGCCATGAATGCAGGCAGGCAGTCCAAGACACCTCAAGGTATAGTCTTTCAGGATTCAGACTCTTTTTCTGGGTCTTAAGTTCAGGGATATTTCTCACTAATTTTACAGCATGCTTTCCAGCATGAAATCATCATGATTTAGTTTATTTTATGTGGCAATTGCTCTTTCTCAAACACCTCTAAAGACAGAAGATATAAAAAGCCAAACAAACCAATTCTTTAAATATATTTGAAAATGTAGTTTATGGATCAGAGTTAGGGAATTTTCCAGTGCATTATGCAGTGTTATCTAGCTCCTGGTCCATGATTCAGTCTTGGCACTGGGGCAAAGGAGCCAGGGAAGGAACAGTAGCCTGTCCTGCTTTTTCAAGTGTGTCAAAAGATGCTATGGCACAAGTCTGCTGTAGCAAAGGTCTACAGCAGTAACTCCCTTCTTCCCACCTGTCTCCTCATCTTCCTGGACAGCAAAGGATAATGTTGCCGAAGGAGTAATTCAGTGGGTTTGCTGAAATGTGGAAAGCTGTCACCTCTCCCCTTCCTTTCTATGCCACAGCAGTCCTCACCACTGCATATTGTCATATCCATGACAAGCCAACAGGATCTGTCCACACACCCCTCAATCCTCTCACCCATAGGCCAAAAAGGATTACTTTACTTTCCAGTGAAGTATCCATATTCCCATGGCCACCAATTTAAGCATTTTATGAGAATTTTAACCGATCTTTCCACTAGACTGAACAAGTGCCTTGATGTTGGCATCTAATCCCAGCATCAGAAAAGCTGGAGCTCCAGCTAGGACTTTGAGGGAGATGATTGTGAAACACTGAACAACTGGAAGTCATTAACTTCCCTTTGAACAAATAAACCCAAGCTTTGTTGTGTCTGTGTGCCTTCAACTTCTCACTCTAAACAGTGTTCATATTCTTAAGACTTGCTGCAGAAAGCAGTTTATTCCAAGTAAATACAGGAAATTCCTTTTTGGTGTCCCAATATATCTTGGAAAAACCCACTGCTGCTGTGGGTTTGCACATGTGTGTTCAGATCAGTGATCTAATAACCTCCCCTCATTAAAGAATAACCAAATACACTTGTTTTTTTTCCAAAACCAGATGAGTGAAGCAACAGCAGGGTTGTACTGAAAGCCCAAATAACTGTCTCTGCTCAAAACAAAGGAACCTGCAACCCATGTGTGGGCATTGCGGCTTTGCTAGGTATTTTGGTGAAAGACAGGATTAGACAGTCAGTTTATCATTGTGAGTGTATCAGAAGAAACAGCTGGAGTGGGCCTGAACTGCTTCCAGTTGGTCTGTTATGTTGTTGGGCCAAATCAAATTTAAGAAGACTTTTCCATGTACTGGAAGCACAGGATGCTGTCAGACACCGGGGGGTTGAGAGGGTGAAGTTGGTCCATGACACTGAGCACAATCAGCTCCAGCTGCTCTGACTCCTGACTATGATAGTAAAACTGTCTTGTGAAGTAAGGAAAGGGAAGTCAAGACAAGTGGTGTTCTGCTGTATGCAGAAATTTAATTGCAATGAAATGCATTTCTTTGGGGTCAATGTTTGATTGTTTATGTCTGCCCTACTACATTTTAGTGGGGTATTTTCAGCTTTTCCAGCTCAAACCTTATTTTGAGCTGTTAGAAACTGGAAGTTAAGCAGTAGCCTGGAAGTTAATGAAGCTACATAAACATATCCCAACAGAAAAAAGAATCGGGCTTTTCAAGAAATCTACTTTATGCCAAGGACCTTACCATGAACTCAGATGGTGAAATACTTGCATATTGATCTGTCCAAAAGTTGAAAGATCTTTTTGTAAATCGCCTCTATTATATATGGGGCTTTATTATGCACCAACGTGTATTTAATTTTTGCATTTGAAATGGTTCGCATTAGTGCTCCTCAGTGCACATCCAATTTAGATTTAATAATATAGCACTTGTCCATTAATAAAATAACAATAGTTAAAAACGTATTTCTTGCCATTCAAATTTTATGCAATCAATATATTTTCTTTACCTCCCAAAATCTGTTTTTAATGATCAGTTGCAATTACTTTTATGCAGAAAAACTCTTTTTAGTAAATGAAAATTAGCAATACTTTTGTAAACTTTAATTATTTAAGGGAAAAGGGACAAAGCAAACGGCAAGGTTTAAACAACAAAGTACAAGCAGATAAAAAACATTCAAATGCTAAATGTGAAAAATAATTTTTTGGCAGAGTTAAAGATGGTCCTTTTAAAATAGCCTGTTTTCATCTATTTCAGTGTGTGAGATAAATTATTTCTCTTTCATGTAGCCCAGTTAGAGTTCTAAAAGGAAGGGATTTCCACTGATTTCAATGGCTGTTTTATTTCCAGCCCATAAAAAATTAGAGACTGGAACTCTTGGTTCTAGCATTGGAGATCCACTTTGCCTGTGTGTCAGGGACCCACAAAGCCCAGTATGGATGTACCCCTCTATGGCAATTCATCACATATCCCTGCTGGAGTCTAGAAGGGATCTGTGGGTCACCCTCTCAATCTGCTACCTTTCTTCATGGGGTCTAACACTGCAGCACAGCTGTCAGGCCAGGCCAAAAATGGAGCAGGGGAGTTTGGAGGCAGAGGTGTCAATGTGATGCACTTCCTGTTTCTTCTGTCTGAGAGGCCAGGAGAAGAACTGGTGGCACAAGCTTTGTAAGTTAACCTGCAGAAATGTCTAGGGCTGCCCTGAGGAACTTTAATTTTTATGGCCCTTAAGAAAGAGGCGAATTAGAAGCTGGGGATGAAGCATGTGGCTAAGATACATAATTTTTGGAGGCAATTCTAGCTTTTTCCACCTGTCCTGAAAGGTACAGGATCTAGCCACCAACCCAGCTTATCAGGAGACAGGTAGCCAAAAATCATGGAAAGAAATACTGTATATCCTCTTCCCTAAGAAATAAAGCCTTCTCTCTGTTCCCAGCAGAGCGTGCCCATAAACTGATGATCAAGACATTATCTTGCAGATATTTTGAAACTAATAAGAAATGATGACTATGTCAAGCAAAGTACTTGCAAGGAGGTTTTGTTACGGGGGGATCAAAGGACAGATAAAAGAGGCTTTTACTTATAAATCACTTTTATTATTTAACCCGTTGGGAGCCATCATAATATAAAAGACAACCCTTTCTTTGACCTTTCTGTGCAGCTTTATAAAAAAACAATCATGAGACAAGTTTATGAAAGCATTACTTGAATTCTAGAATTAAAACAGTCATTGTACTCATACCCATAAAGATACAAGCATGATTAGCATCATGTGCAAAATGCAAAAATAACTTGCCAATTAGTTTATCTTAAAACTATTAAGAAGTTCACTATATTGTAATCTCCTCACAGAAACGGTATAAAATATGCAAAAAAATTTATCTCTTTTGCCCAACCTACATTTTAATGCAAGCTAATTTCTTTTTGGTGTAAATTTTCCAAGCTTTTTCTGACTGTCCAAAAACACCCATATTTGTACTTCTACTGTAGTTCTCACTTCACAAGACATCCTTTTTTTGTTGCTGCTCTAAAACATATGCTTTGCATTTTCACTAATACCTACAGTAACATCACCAGTATAATTAAAAGATAATTCAAAAAATATCTGCAGTCCATTAACATTTCTTTGACTGGGCACAGTTTCTAAATCCTACTCTGAACTGAAAGCACCTTTCTTCAAATGTAGGTCTGATATGCAGGTTTAAATTAATCGGTTTCTAAGCACCAGCAGCTGCATTCACAAAGACTGACACTTTAATTGTCTGTGTCCAAAATTTTGATCCTTCAGCCTCCTGCTCAGCTGCTGCCTAACTTGAAAGGAAGACAGATTTCCTCTGCTCTTTAATTCCCTCCAGTGAAACCTCCTGGGCACTTACATGTTTGCCACACACTGAGTATATGTGCAACCAGCCAGTCCTGCTCAGGAACCCACAACATATCCTACTCTTGTGCTGCCATCCATCCATCCATCCATCCATCCATCCATCCATCCATCCATCCATCCATCCATCCATCCCTCCCCTCCTCTGTCACTTGCCTACTAGACTGTGTCTCGTACAAAATAACCAGGCCACACTGCTGACACAGAACAGAAAATGCAGCTGAGTGGGAGGGTGAAACCAGGGTCTGTATAATCCTACACAAGATATGATTTCAGCTGAGTCCTCCAGAGCAACCAGGAAAGCCAGCAGCAGGAGTGGGACTCCAGCCAAGGCTTTTCTCATGTGTTTGCTGAAAAGCAACCGTCTGGACCAGGCTTCAGCTCCCATCTCTGAAACCAAAAGGAAGAGAATGGTACTGACTGCTTTTGAGGACAATGACTCAATGGCACCTGGCTATTTCCTGTTTACCTTAGGAGCTCCCAAAACTATGGAGTTGGAAGTCTAGAAATGATAAGTGGGAAGGGAGGGAGGGAGGGAGNAAAGAAAGAAAGAAAGAAAGAAAGAAAGAAAGAAAGAAAGAAAGAAAGAAAGAAAGAAAGAAAGAAAGAAAGAAAGAAAGAAAGAAAGAAAGAAAGAAAGAAAGAAAGAAAGAAAGAAAGAAAGAAAGAAAGAAAGAAAGAAAGAAAGAAAGAAAGAAAGAAAGAAAGAAAGAAAGAAAGAAAGAAAGAAAGAAAGAAAGAAAGAAAGAAAATCACCTGGAATCACCTTCTGTCAGAGATATATGTTTCTTCTTAATCTTGAATTCTCCTTGATACCAGCTCTTCAGATCTGAAGATGGTTTGTGCTGATATCAACAGGAAATTCTGTTATCATGCCAGTGACTATATAATGACTGAAATTTAAACTGACATCTGCTCATCTGACAACTAACATGTGTGATTGATTTTGCATTGCATTATATATTAATTAAAGACTTTCTGCTTCAAGATAAATTTTCTATTGATATAAATGTCATTTACCTGAACAAGAACTATACAGGGCTGAGCCAACATAACATATAGGTCCAAGATATAATTTTGTGCAACTGAAACAGAGGATTACAGTTAATGCCAAATAAGACAAAAAGTTATGTCAATGTTCTGTGTTATTCTCGTCTTAGATTTCGTAACAGTCCAAGTGAACTAGTTCTATCATCCCTCTAGCACTCTAAGTTTCGCTCAGCCACCAGAGATGAAACTGCCGTATATCAGCATTCACAAGCATTGCTCTGGAAATTCAGGTTGCCCATGGGCATTAGTACCAGAATTAGTCCTTGCAGCTCTGATCAAACATATTACTTTTCTGTGACTTTATTTTGAATATATATTTCATGCTTTCTTACACTAAACAGTTTTTCTCATTTTATACTAGAAAAGAAGCTGTAGACTTTTTACAGTGAATGCCTTGGGTATTGGTTAATCATTTGCAATACTTATTAAGATCAAAATTTTCTGTTCACTTCCAATTCCAGTGAGAATTGGAAAAGGGTTGGTGACTCAAAACCTTTGATTTTTGACTTCTCAGATGTATCCGCTGGCTTCATGTAAATCACTATTTCCTGCAGCTTTGCCTGCCAATAATATATAACAGTCACAACAGGTCTTGTGGTGCTTTGCAAGAGAAGGGGGAGTGGATGGCCACCAAGTCAGGCAGGGGAAAAGACAGGCCTCCTGAGTCCAGGATCCTTCAGTGCTCTGGCTGTTTCAAATCTGCTGTAAGCCAGATGACACTTGGGGTAATAGTGTCCTTACTGATCTGATCAGAAGCAGACCTGTCACCATGGAATCCAGTGAAAGGGCAAAAACAACAGGCACTAACTGAGACACAGAAAATTCCATTTCAGTTTAAGGAAAGAATTCTTCTTTTTTTAATGGTCAGAGTGGTCAAACACTGCAACAAGTTGCTCAGAGAAGCTGCGGAATCTCAGTCCTCAGAAACAGTCAAAACCCAAGTGGACGTGGCCATGAGCAACCTGTTGTGATTGAGTTTTGAGCAGGGGGATTGGATGAGTCAATCTACAGAGGTTCTTCTAACCTAAATGATTCTTCACTTCATGATCTGTCCCTTTACCTAACTGAACAAAGTCTCCTTATTAATAGTTGTGCATTTGAAGCAGTTTGGTTTTAGTTTGTATTCTGAGGAAACTGCACACTGGAAGAAGGCTGTTTCTTACAACCGCTGGGGTCCACATCTGATGTTGGGATAACTAGAATCCAGCACTGAGTCTTAAGCAAGTATCAGTATCTTAAGCTGATGATTCATCTTAATTGAAAACAAAAAACCCAACTGTGAATGGATTATTTGAGTTTAGTTATTAGTCTGAGATGTATACAGAATTGAGTTTGTGGTTAATCCTGCAGACCTTACACTTCTGTTGGAAAGTGCACTGTCCCCTCAGCTAGGCTACCTCCTGGCTTTGTGGCATAAATAACTAGTTTTCTTTATGATTTCCAAACAAATTTTCATCCTGTTGAGGTACAAGACTTACATCCACCAAGTGGCTGGAGGTTGCATTAAATTTTTGTGGGAGATCCAAGTAGTTCTCTGCATTTCATGATGGAATCAAATAGAAATAGAGTTAGAAAACACACTTGTACTTGTTTTTCCTTCCTTAGAAGTCAGAGGCAGAGGGAGAAAGAGGAGAAAGTTGCCTTTACTTGTTGCCTACTTGTGTAGCTCAGGGTCTGTGTCTCACTGTGACCATACACATCTCTCCTGCCATGCTGCTCCTGATACAGACACTTCCAGACAGAACAGACAATTTCCAGGTAAATCCTCAGTTAAATCCAGATGAGATGGTCAGTCAAAGACTGTGTTCATGAGATAATTTAACTGAGCTTGAACCAAGTACTAGTTTGAACCACTGTTTTTCAGACTGAAACTGAACTGAAAATTACTTCAGCACAAACCCTAGCCTGACTTATGCACAGGTACCATTTTAAAGAGTAAGTATGTTGGCTTGGAGACTTCAGGCTGTGCCTGCACAGCACAGAGCAGAGTTGAGCAAAGAGGGTGAGGGAAAGCCAGGCTCAGTGTCCAGGAACGGGAGAAGAAACCAGGCTTAACCCAGTGTCATGCAAATTGACTGCAGTACTTGAGGGAGCATCCTGGCCTGGCATTGAGTCAGATAAATGAGATGACATGCATGGAAATGTCTGACAGGCTCTGCACTGAACCAGGTGAGCCTGCCGTAGGAGGGGTGTTTTAGTGCTAATCACCCTTGCTGCCAAAAATGTTTATTTTTCATTGTTTGCAGCCATGATGAATTTCCCACTCTGAAATTATGTTCTGTCTTCTTCTGCTTTCCTTAATAATCATCTGCTATTAGCAGACTTTTGCCTTTTGATTTTTTTTTTCAGATAAAGTAGATAGATTGGATGTATCATGTTTCCCACCACCAGGCATGTTTTATGGATAATTCATTCACTGAGTCATGTAGCTCTTTTGAACTATTCCCCATTTTTCAACATCAGCTCTTAGTGGGAGCACCAGATCTGGACATACCACTGCATTTGTTCATGTCAAGTTACAACAGTAATCGGGCTAGCTTGAGTGGCTTAGAGATAATATACCTGCTTTTTCCCTATGTTAATATTCAGCCCAATAAAAATAGTGATCCCAGACGAAAGAGTAAGACTGTTACTGCTATTTAATTCACTTATTTTTATTTACCAAAAATCTTGTCCAACTTCTAGACACCTGTATGAATAAAACTTAAGAAAAAATATAAATGTTCTGGCTTTATTTGTTCTGGTTCAAAAAACCTCATCCTTCACTGAGAAAAAATGTAAATGAGTGTTTTAGTTTGCTCTGCAAATCCGGAAATCTTAATTGGAGAGGCGAGGTCAGAGACACAGGATCTTCCATGGCGACTTTCCCTTTTAGTGCTGCTTGAAGAATTCTCTTTTCAAGTGGAAGGAATTACTGCCCTCAGAGCTTGCTTTCATCCCTAACACCATAGCATCACAGAGGAGAAAGTGAATGATCTGTTATGACTGGCGGAAGGGACTGATTGTTGGGCATCAGAGAGTCACCTGAATTTCCCATGTCAGTGGAGGAAGTCCAATTAATGTAGTTATTTGAGTCACTGAGACCCGGAGGGAGGCCTACACTGATACATTTGCCTTCAGTTTTCTGCTGCTGTAGTGTCTCATGGTGCTTGAATCTCGCAGAGACATCCCTCTGCTGGGAACAGGTTATCTCTGTTGCTAAGTGGTTTCTATTACTTGTTGACAAAAACAATTAATATAAAATAGCCCTTCTTTTGGTTTCTTTGTTTGGTTTGGGGGTGAGTTTTTTGTGGGCTGGTTTTTTGTTCTGTTTTGTTTTGTGTGTTCTATCCCCTGGCAGTGTAGCAAGCGTGTTTCACCCTACCTTCACAGTTAGAGCATTTAAATAAATATGGAGTAGAATTCTGAGTAGTGAGAAAGAGCTCATGAGTGGGGGCTTTGTGTGTCGGTGTGTGTGTGTGTATGCTACCCATTACAAAATACCCAGCCAGAGGCTGTGTTGTGTACCTCCATTCATCAGGCAGATCTTGCAGAGGTCAGCTGCAGAGTGGGGAAACGAGTTTTGTTTCTTTGCAGGGCTTTACACCTGCTTTTTAAAATGCCTTAGTTACATCTCTCCTCCTGTCTTCCCTAAAGCTATTTTACTACCTCTGAGAGGTTACAAGTAGCAAGATCTATACGATCTCCTATTCTATCACACTGTCAGTCTAAATTGCTGCCTCCAAAATATCTTCTCATGTTTTGTCTGTCTTGGGTCTCTCGTGCGGCTGGGGACTAGAGGTGATCATGAGGTCCCAGAGAGCAACTTTTACCCCTTTCATCTACTTCAGAATATTAATCTGTTCTGAACAAAAGAAGGAAGTGTATAAATATGTGTGTGTGTGTGTGTGTGTGTGTGTGTGTGTGTGTGTGTGTGTGTGTACATTCATACATATAAATATATGTGTGTGTATACATTTATCTGTATAGTTATATAAAATTACATTTCATTTTTCTTACACCTATTTGCAAAAAAACCCAACCAACCAAACAAGCAAACAACAACAAAAAAACCAAACAGGACCCAAAGGCAGAAAAGCAGAGTAGTTCTTAGAGATTTAATTAGTAAAACGTATGTTTCACAGAAGTTCAGAAAAACACCTGCCATTTCATTTTCAGAAATGCCAGGTTTGCAATATGTATGGCATCCTGGTCTGCTTCCAGCCTGGATAATTGCATTCTTCCTACCTGTGAACCTTCCTGCCATTTCAGTCGGATGCAGTGTTTCTTCCACAATCTTTTGCCAAATTATTCTGTGCTGCTCCTGTGTACTCTTAAATAACTGCCATGCTTCAATCCAGAGACAGCTTCCTATCTGCTCAGAAGCAGGCCATAAAGCTTTGATAGCTCACGGGAGGATTTCAGCCTGTAATGCCTGCAGGTATAAAGGCTGTCATTTTCAAACCTTTGCTTTGGGACTCTGAGGCTGAAAAATTTAGAAGGCATTGACCTGAATATTGTCAGGTACAGTCTTTCATTCATCTGAGCTGGGAATTTCATTTTCAGAGATCTTTAGAAGCAATAGGCATTCAGGCAGGTGATAAGAAGAATTGGCACAAGCAAGTGCCAGGCATATGCAGCTGCATTGCCCCTAGAGCAGGACTGGATGAGGCTTATCTGGCTTTGCAGATGGACAGAAGCACTAGCGGACCTGCACTGGGCCATGGCAGGGTTGTCTGCTGCAGGGTTTTCCAGCAGGTAACTTCCAGCAGGAGTGGGGTGAAAATGAGATGCTGGCAAGAAGAGTTTTTCTAGGTTCAAGCAGGCAAAAGTTGGCATGTGGGCATAAGAGGGCTTTGTTTCCCTCTTTGTTGTTGAAGAGATTGAGACTTGAAAAGCAAATGAGCAAAAAGAGCATAAAAGATCTCAAATCTTCCTCATACCTCTCTACAGTTTATGTTTGCTTCTCCCAGTGGGCTGGATCTGGAGCCTCTTGTCACTCAATGCATTGCAGAGTGCAAAGACATTTTGTGTCCAAAACATTACTAATGCTCTTTCCAAGTAGTTGTTTTAGGAAACAAAATGCTGGAAACAAAGAAAAACCTTCTGCAAGAAAGACTAAAATCACTCAAAAATCTCTAAAAGGAGTCTTACATTGGAATTCCCTAGGTTCGATTGCCCCAGCTGAGCCACGTTTCCTTGATGTGTGAAGATTTCTGATCTGATGGCTCCAAAGCCAGGAAGCAAGGAAGCTTTGGGAATCCTATTCACCCCAGCTGTGAATAGCTCTCATAGCAGGGTTATTTCAGAGCTGCAGACCCTGGATCCTCTGCAATATCCTTTGCTGCACAGAGACTCACCAGCATCCTTAGAGCAGATGTCTAAATTTAAAAAGGAAAAACAAAATTAAAACAAATCAAAACAAAAAAGTAAGCTAGTGGTCTTTCCTTCTTTAACTGATTATTAGAGCAAAGTAAACTGTAATGGGTATTATTTATGTAAATTCCTTTCAGATTCTTGGCTTTACATCCAGAAACATGAATGACAATGAAGTGGGTCCTAATAAGTCACTAAGCAAGGTTTATTAATAGACAAACTGTGGGAAATGTAAACTTTACAAAAGATAAGTACCTGGGAAAGAAGGACAGCTAGCAAATAGAAAACAAAATCCAATTTCCCAATGAAGTAACAAGTTAGTCACTTAAATGACATGAAATTGATTCTTTTTCTTCCCCTGGAATCGTACAGTTTTTTCTGGCATACATAATAAGGGCATGAAAGCATATTTCAGTTTGACCTTTTTTTATCTTTTTTTTCCCATGCAGATTGTGTTTACTTTATAGTTTTCAACCTGAGTTATCAAGTGGTTGACCTAAATATTAACAACAATGCTTTCCCTCCAGAGCCTTGTGAGTTACTGGACAATTCCAGTGTGTATGGGATACATCTCTGTGTATTGCTTTCCAGAAATGGAGGATATCATATCTGAATCACTAGAGTGATTTGAGTTGTGTTTGCACAGGCAGGCACACACAGGCGTGAAGTCTCTGCCTCCACCCAGCACCAGCCTGAGAAGATCCACAAAGTCGTGTTTTTGTTGTGTCAGCAGAACTTTATCACAGCTGGCTCCCAGACAGGCTGCTGATACCTATTTTGGCACCTCTATTCAGAACTGCAGTGGACAGTGTAAATAGGGTATGAATTCCCAAAACCTGTAGAAACTGAGTTTAGATTCATAGCCGGTTAAACCTTTAAGAACTCTTTCCCCTTAAACTTCTCTCCAGACTTTTTTTTTTTCAATCCTCTCTTTATAGGGTACTGAATTTCCACCTCTAAAATCTTTAAAAGGAAAATAAAACAGGTTTGTAATGCAAAAATTTTTCAGATAAACTCCTTTCTGTCTTTCTTCACTTGCAAATGAGAAGGATGACAGAAATTGCCATCTGGCCCATAAAGCTGTGTTCTGGGCAAGCTGTGTGCTTTTGACACAGAGGAAGTGTAGATGTAATAAGAAAAAGTACTTCTTTTTGCTTTTGATATTCTGTTTACCAACATACACTTCCTGCTCAAAATCTTTTGTAATCTGAGAAAGGAAGGAAAAGCAAATGTGAATGTACTTGAAATAAAAGCTTCTCATTGCACACCTGAAGTAAGTGCAAATGTACACAAGGTTTGTTTAGCTTGCAGCAGAGAGGGAACATTTGGAAATAACCCCTCAAGATGGCAAACACATTTTGGTTTGCATTTTGCTTTCCTGTTCATGTGCAAATGCGGACATTACAATGGGTAATGGGTAGGGAAGGGTATTTTCCTTCCCTACTGCCAATGAGAACATGGTCAGTTGGGCAGTATCCTTTCCAGAACCAGCTGTTCTTTTTCGAAAATGGATGTTTTCTCCCTCTTCTAAGTACACTGGAGGGAGCTCTAAAACATCATGGCTTTCCCAGCTGCCACCACACCCCAAAAATCCCTGTGCCTAGGTATATGAAGGACCATTGCTGAAGAATTAGTAATTGTTAGATGCATCAGTCAAGGATAAGGCATGAGGTAAGGTGAAGTGGTTCATGCAGCTTGAATCTACCCATACAACAAGTCTGAGGTAGTCTTATGCATGGCTGTAGAAGCCACTCAGGGATATAATCATTTAACCCTTCAAAATATAGACTGCATAAAGAAAATATGTGCTAAAATTAGAACAAAGAGTCCTATTTTCTCACTTCCTAGTAGCAAGGAGAATTAGTTGCAAATTACAGCTTTTCTTCACTGTTCTGTTGAAGGAGGCATTATCCTGGTTATTCCCTGCCATCAGCTGTGAAAATGCTATCAGCTGCACCAGTAACCTTTCCAATGTTTCAACCCTCCCAGGCCACCAGTTTCCCTCACCACCTTGGAAATGAGCGTGCATGTCTCACCCCTCCAGAGGGGAGAGGGTGATCTGCATGCAGGTGTTTCCACATGCTTTCAGTCACCGGGCCTCCAGGACTGTTCCATCATGTGAGTCATCATCAGAACTCCTCCAGCCCCCAGCTTCTGCCTTTACTGCTTAGGCTATGTAATAACTTAGGTGTTTTGCTGAGAAAATGAAATTACTACTCTTGCAGTTTCTAACAGGCTCACCGTTGATTATATAATGAGTACTGAGACTAATATTGGCACTTCACAGTACTTAAAGGTAATGCATGTCACTTTCAGGAACAGATTTTCCCCATTCCTACCAGTTGTTAAAAAATATTTGTTGCAGGTTGATCAACCAGTAGAAGAGCAAAGACTCTTGCCACTCTTTTTAGGTAAGGCTTAAGTGTAAGGGGCACATTAGATAAATACCTTCTTTGTAGGGTGAAAATTGTTATTAGATAGTGCTTTGGAGAAGAGCTGTTTGAGGGAGTCATCATTCCCAGTATTTGGTGTTACATCATGGTTGGGTCAGTGACCTTTTCAACTTGGCTGGGAATCCACTGAGAAACAGCTGTGGTGTTTTTTCTCTTGAAATGCAAAAAGGAAATTCCTTGCCTTAATGTCTAGAATTGTTAGCATCACTGCAGTAAACTTCTGGGGGATTTTGTAGAGCACTTGGTGTTGTTTTTTAACCGTGAAATGCTGATTTGTTTGTCATTTATAGGGGTTACCCCAGGGTGAGCCAACACAGTTTAGTCTTGACTCACTTTGGTCCTTGTGTCTATAAAACTGTTGCAGACCTCTAAAACTGCAATGGGAAACAGATTACAGATTACCCAGAGACATATTTTACTTTCAGATGCTAAAGAGGTTTGAGCAGAAGCAACTGATCACAGTATTTGGACACTGCAATTTTTCTGTTCTCATGCTAGCTCTGATAAAACACGTGCTAACGTCAGGGTATTCCCTGCTAATAGCAGGGAAATATCTACTGTTCTCCAGGTAAAAAAAATTTAAGAGTGTATGCCAGTGAGAATGGTCAAAACATGAAATGGAACAAACATGAAATACAAGTAAAATTTCCAGAGTGGGACTGAAGACATCCAGGGATTTAAAGGAATTAAGGAGTAAATGATGTAACCACGCTTCTAGCAGTAATGTTTGCAATGGGTAGATTATCATAATGTTCAGTCACAAGCAACTTGCTCTGCTGAAGTCAAAATCTTTTTAGAATTTACTCCAATGGCAGAAATAGCTTATGACAGGTAATTTGAAAAATCCTTACCTTCAGACTTCACTGAACTCACTGACTATCCTATGGACCTGAATGGCAATGCATATTTTATTTCTCATGTGGAATGAAAAGATCGGGTCTGTGTTGCTTTTAACTATGCCCATGCAAACATACCCCTCCTTACATACCCCTGTTGCCATATGGCACGGGGAATACCCACTATGAATAGTGCCTGAACTCTCTAGAGACAGAGGCAAAGGTGAATGAAAATGGTCAGAAAGCCTGGAGAGGAGCTCAGGGTTGTGGAATAGTGCTGGAAGATGGAGCTTGCTTTGGGATTGCCTCCCCTCAACTTTCTAGGCCAAGCAAGTGAGCTGCAGGATGGACTGATTACACTGGGAGGGGAAAAGATTTTTTATCACTTCACATTTAGGTGAATCAAAATCAAGGAAATTCATATAAATTCCAGTTGTGTGTGTCAGAAGGAAGGAAGCCCAGCTGGACACATAAAATGCAAGTTATCTGTTGCTTCCATTCCTCTCTCACCACCCATCTCTTTGCATATCTCCACGTGGCCTTGTCTCTTGTTTCTGCATCTCTGCCATTGGTTTCTCAGTTTCTGTGTATACACAATTCTTCTTTGCAATATAAAACTTTAGTCACTTTGTGCATGCACTGCTACATGCACAATAATCCCATGACTTTGGAGCTGTGAAAATTACATTCTTCCCATCAATCCTGTGTGAGGCTGTTCACAGACCCCACAGTCTTCCTCTTGCTGGGGGACTAAGACCTTGCCTCCTGTTTTGAAGAACTAAGCAGGGAATTTCTCATCTCATGAGAAAACTAGCACTGGAGTCTCAAATGTCATGGAAGGAAGCAAGATAGGGTTTGTCAGTGTATCAGAATTGCTTAATTTGTGTTGACTGTTCTTTCTCTTACAGTATTCCTTCAGGAAAAAGGCTGTCACACTACGTTACTTTGTGGCACTCTATGGGGTGCTTCTGCTAATTCAGACAAATTTCAAAGGAACTGTGAAATAGGGATGAAAATTCTGTTTTTCAAGGAAAGAAAAGCCTCACTAGGAATGATTTTAGCAAACAAGTGACACAATAAGGAGATAAGATTTGAAAATTACTTGGACATAAATTAGGTAGTACAAGTGAGACAAGTCTGTAAGGAACTTCTGCTGGAGTAAAGGAAGTTAGGTGGTAGGCTAGGCTTGGTGGTAAATTAAATTCCTTGCAGACAAAGGCAAATTAACGCAAGTTGTAAGGAAAAATCAGAATTACATACTGCTTGGCTCTAAATTAATCACAAACATGAAGCAAAAAAAGTGTCACTATGGACACCTTAGCCAAACCATATGCTCTGGGAGCAGCAAAAGTGTTGGCAAA
The DNA here is from genome assembly GCA_013397075.1 of Rhabdornis inornatus. Lineage (NCBI taxonomy): Eukaryota > Metazoa > Chordata > Aves > Passeriformes > Rhabdornithidae > Rhabdornis > Rhabdornis inornatus. Next base: position 50,291 of record VWZS01003255.1, on the reverse strand, counting down.
CTGATAGAATGTAGGAGGGAAAAAAAAGAAAACAGTATTGAAAATAATATAATATAATTATATAAGCCAGTGATATGTCCTCTCTGTTCCTACTAGGTCAACCACCTTGAAAATAATACTGCAGAAATACTAAGGGTCCATGGAAATACATTAAATAAATGGTTAGAGGAATGGAAATGTGGTGTGTTTTATGTAAGGAGAGTGTGGAAAGTGTAGAGATGGTTAGATTAGAAAGGAGAAAGAAGTGACAGCATGACAGAAGTGTACAAAATAATTACTGCTGTAAGGAAGACTGCCTTCCCCTCAAAACAAAAGCATTGGGACGTGAAACTGAATAACAAGACATTTACAAGCAATGAAACAATCCCATTTATATAATGTTTAATGGGTGAGTTAGACATCTAGATGAGCAATGGGAACAGAAAATTTTGTTGGAATAGAAAAGAAATAGGAAAACACATCTGTGTGATTTGAGTCAAAACAAAAGTACAGTGTTAAAGAGCAATTTACCCTTATGGCCAGGTTATACTCTTAATGTACTTTATGAACCATTCTTCTGAGAAGGATTTAAGCGAACTTTGAAGCAGTGTACTGTGATCAACAGCTCACGTCTGCTCTCACACTGAAAGCAGCTGTGTTCTGGCTTTGTGCTGTGGTTGGGACTGGCAAGACCTGCACCATATATAGGCAATGTAACTGAGGCACTGGAAGGAGGTACCAAGGTGCCATATCTGAGCAGACACAGACACTTGTGGATGTGATAGTGAGGCCAGTGCTGTCTAGAGCCTTCGGTCTCAGTGTGCCTGTCCCACTTGGCATAACTCTTGATAGGCGATCCATGCACTATAGGTAATAGCTTTACTCTCCAAGATTTTCAGATCTATGGTGACCCATGATTCAACAAGGCATCCAAAAACTTGGGAAAGTGGAGCCATGTCTGGGAAAGCCAGATGCATGGTAGCCTTATCTAGACTTACTTGGCTCCATAGAGAGTTGTGTGGGTGAAGTACTCTACTGAGAGCAGACATCTGTGGAGATGCATCCACAGATTTTTCTATCTGAGTAAGGACAAAAATTTCTAGCAGATGTAGTGCAGCAAGTAATTGTTCAGGATCACTTTACTATGTCTGACATCTTAATATAAACTGCACACATTTGTTTATATTAAAAACATAGGAACATTTCTTGATGATGTGCTGGTGGGGTAATTTTATTCAATAATTAGAGATGATGGCTATCTTTTGTCTTGCTCCAGGCAGGAAGTTAAACAGTTACTTGTCAGTCTCATCATCTCCTTTTCTAGATACATCTATATGTTAACTGGAACTATGTAGAAATTTTCTTCCCCAACAAAATGATATTTTGGGAAATGTTTCCATAAAACTTCTGTGTGAAACATGCCAGACTAAATGATTCTACAGGGTATTTCTGTGGTCTAAGAGAGAATTAATCCAAGCCCTTGGTCTAATTGAAATGTAGCATTTCATTCTAACTCCAACTCAAATCAATGAGTATTTCCTGTGTTCCCAATAGCCAGCTGTGCCACATAATGCCTGTGCTCAGACAAAGCAGTTTCATTTTCACTTCAGCATGGAAATCATATTTGAAAAAGAGTAAATTTTGCCAAAGAAATCAAACAGTATTTCTATGGGGACTATGGACTGCTATCTGTTACATTTTATTGCGTGTCTCAATAACTATATTGGGCTTTGTCTTGTCAGTTCTCCTCAAATTGCCAACAGGTAGAAATGTTTTCTCAAAGATCAGCCTTTTACAAGAGAAACTCATGAGTCAGTTGTTCAGCCTTGCGGACAAGCAAGCCCGGAGACGCCTGCATATGTAGTGGTGATGCAGCTATTGAATTTGTGAGCATTCATAAAATGGCTGAGATTAGAAACTTCCCTTGTCGTGTAGTACAACCCCAGTACTAAAACCAGGCCATTGACAGCAGGTTGCCCAGGGCCATGACAAGAATTTTTAGCAGAGCCTGTTGTGATAGGAGAAGCGGAAATTCTTTAAAAGGGCGGGATTAGACAGGACAGATTCAAGGTCAGGATGGCTGGGGCTCTAAGCAAGCTGATTTAGTTGAGAATGTCCCAGCTCATTGCAGGTGCTTGGACTAGTTGACCTTTAAAGGTGCACTTCAATCCAACCCATTCTATGATTCTAAGTCAAGTTTTGAACATCTTCAAGCATGGATATCTGTGCCAGTGTTTGATGACCTTAGAGTAATAGTTTTTTCTTCTTTCGTAATAGAATTTTCTGCCTCTTGGTTTCTCACTTGGCACCACTGATAGGAGTCTGGCTCCATCTCCTTTACTTCCCTCATCAGATGATTATTGATATTGATAAGGCACACCCTGAACTTTTTCTTTTCCTGGTTGAACAATCCTATCTTTCCCAGTCTCCCTTTGTAAGGTACTTCTGTCCCCTAACCACCTGAGTGACCCTTTGATGAATTTGCTTCAGCAGCTCTATGTCTCTCTGATGCTAGGCAGCCCAGAACCCAACACAATACTCCAGATATGACTCAGCAGCATGGAGTAGCAGGGAAGGACTGCATCCCTCAACTTGGTCACAATCATTCTCCTAATGCAGGCCAGCATGCTGCTGGTCTTTTTATACTGCAAGGATGCATTGGTGGCTAGTGGGCAACATATTGTCCCCAAGAATTCCCAGGGTCTTTTCCACATAGCTGCCTTCAATCTGGCCAGTCCCAGTGTGTACCAGAACTTGGAGTTATTCTTCCTCCAGTGCAGGACTTGAGACTTCTCCTTGATGAACTTCATGAGGCTCCTGTTTATCCATGTTTCCAGCCTGTCAGGATTCATCTGAGTGGTAGCACAATCCTCTAGCATATCAGCCAGATAATACTGCTTCTAGTATTCCTGTAGGTGTACTGATGTCTAGTGCTTTTTACAAATCTGGGGGACAAGAGTGAGGAAAGAAATCTTTTCAGGGACTGATCCAGAAGGCCAAGACAGTCTTCAGTACCCCACTAAGTGTTAACCTTCTGGAACTGCAGGAGAAATCCTGGTGATAATGAAAACGGAGGTGGTTTTACTATTTCCTCCAAGCTTTTAAGTTTTCTTTTCAAACTGATGCTCAATTTTTCCTTTTACCTCCTGTATCTTAAACTCCTGTTGTTTGCAGTTGGAGAGAGGACTTCAATCTATAAGAAAAAGACACTGGATAAAATCCTTTTCATTATTAGGCACCCTCACCTATAGTACTGTTGAGCTCAATGGCTTTCTTCCAGGTTTTTGCCTAACCTTTATCATTTTCATGGGGGACCTGAATTGTCATTCCTATTTAGGTTTCCCACACATTTCTAGTATGCAGGTGAACCACTTAATTGGAAACACTTTCTGTCTCCTAACAATAAAAGATTTCCTGGCTTGAAAAAAGTTTTCTTCATCAAAACCAAAGCAGACAATGGTTGCAATAGTGCTCCCTTTAACAGGTTCTTCAATAGATTTGATTAGATTGTGGTGGGTGTGTGACTTTCTGGCAAACCAGAGAGAGCACCAAATTAAAATTTTACTGTGTGAAATAATCCTCAAAAATGTCTAGCTCTTTCCAGATTCCATTAGCTATCAGATAAACTGGGCAAAAGCTTTGTTTGAAATCAAGAAGAGAGCTGGAATTCTTACCTCTCTCACTCTCTCCCTTTCTCTGTCTACGTACACAAAGAACAAAGTTTAATAGATAGCATATGCTGTTAGCTGAGCCTTTGTTCCTGCCCCAGCAGAGTCAATGCACTGCCAAGTCTCACTCTGTTTCTGTGTGTCTCCCCATTTTTGGCTTGGGTTCCCTTCAATTTGAAGCACTCTCATACAAAATTCTGAAGATTCACGGTGCACTTAAATGGAAAATTTGAACCATGACTCAGAGACTGTATTTTTCAAATCTGACTCCTTTCAATGTCCAGAATTTGGCTGGTTTGCCTATGGTCTGGTAACAGCAGATAAGAGGAGATTTAGCCTCCTCTCCATCCCTGTGCAAAACCTTAAGCAACTGGAAAGTAATAAGTCTTGTGAAATGAATGAGATGTAGAATGTTATGCTTTTGTTGCTTGTTGCTGTTTTTTGTGTTTAGTTTATTTTTAAACAATATGTCAGTATTTAAGATATTCGACATGTTATCAAGCCTAAGTTATTAAAAAAGGGCCTACTCTGTGGTCTTAGAAATGTTCCTACATATATGGATAGATATGGTGCCCAATGGCTGGGTAATTCCTTAACATGACCCCTCCAGGCAAATATCCCAGGTGAAAAATTCTCTTATATTTCTGTATTTGTCCTGTTAGAATTTGTTATTCTCTTTCTTTCTTTTTAATTTTTTTTTCTTTCTCCTTTGATTCTTTCTGCTTAATTGTTGAATTACACAGGCTTTTAGCTTTATGCCCCTTACTAAAAGTCAGATAGGTAAGTCGTCGTGTATTGATAAATCTTCATGGAATACTGTGCAAATATGAAGGTTAGAGATTATAACCTGGGATGGGCTGGTCCTGAAAACTCCCACAGTCTTTTTTTTATCTCTTCAGTGCAGTCAAGAAACATTTGTGCCAGCTTGGTTTGCTGATGAGCATTCTTTATATCAGATGTTTCCTACCTGGTGGTAAGCAGTGTTGCATAGTACATGCTCTTTGTGAAGTCTATTCAAGACAGATGAGGAAGGTTTTGCCCTGAATCTCATTAATGGAATATATTTGAAAATCCTCCAATAAAACTTTATCATTGTGAACTTACACATAGGCATGTCTAACGGCTTGTGAAATGCCCTGCCGGAATAGAAAGATCTTGAAATAATGTTAAGGAAACACAGCTGACAGAAGCTGAGAAAAAAAGACTCAAGGCTCGGGTTGGCATCCCATCCCCAAGACATCACATTGCTCTGTAAAATATAACAAATATGACAGGTTTGAGTAAATGAATCTCTGCTTACTTTTTGTGTCCTAGAATTCCACTCTCACCGCGCTCAATTTATAAAACCCAAAGTGCAAGCCAGCCAAGTAAAAGTCACTAACTGCCAATTGCTGAGGTGTGTAATCTGAAGTCCTTACTTCAGCAATGAACCTCCTCATGTATCCCTGTGAACTGATGGGTTTCAGATACTAACTTTCATCAGGCACAAGTACTTTGTGAGGCCTGTGACAGATCAGCTGAGCTTGATTCTCTCTGTTAATTAGGACAGCTCATAACCCCCCTGTGCTGAGGTTCTTTCCAATCTCTCAGAGGAAGGTCTTGGGGCGTATAAGCCATTTCTCGCTCTTCTTTCTGGGTGGCCCTGGGTAACAGTGTTCTCTCCTCTTTCACCCTCCCTTTGTACTTGGATTAAACCACCTGCTTTGATTTGCCATAGGTGATAGATCTGTGTACTTCATCAACACAGTGCAGTAGAAACTGCTACTGCAGCTAACGAGTCTGCAGCGTGGATCACAGGGCAGCCTTGTGTAAGGTGTTTGTTCCATACCAAAGAAAAAAATTGTGATCCGAAGATAAGGCTGGGATTGCTGCAACTTCCTACCAGAAAAGCATCAGACTTGTGTCAGCAGCACTAGTAGGCTACGAAAGTCGAGTTTCTCTCACTCCATGAACCAGATTACCACCAGAATAAGATCCCCTTGTGTGTGGTCCTATGTGAACATCTGGATTTGAGTGCCATGTTCTGAGTTTTTCCAATAAAGCAAGGGTCACACCTTTAGTTCTTGGTGGAGAGAGTCACGGCACATGTTATTGTGGCATAAGAATGATTTATTGCCTTTGTGCCACAGCAAGCACATGTGGGGAAACTTAATAAATATCCCCATTCAGCCAAGATAATGGAGAGAATTAAATTAGTTGGCACTTAGATCAAAGCTCATTAGCCTTGCATCTAGCACTTGACAAGCAGAGATGATATCAGAAAGGGGGTTTCTTATGCCATTTTCTGCATGTGTTGCAGGGATTGTTCATGTGTAATGAGATAATATCTGTGTAAAGAATGAGAAATAGCATTTTTGCTGGTTGTCAAAACCCATCTGAACATAGAGTTAATTTAAACAAATTTTTTTGCTATAAGCTCATATTAAATCTCAGCAAGTTTTTCCATCTCTAACTTAGTTATATGGTCATTACATGGAAAATCCACTTCAGATAAAGCAAAGCATTTTCATCATCTAGTTACACAAGTATCAGGTCTCAGCAATTATGTGCAAATGTCATATATCTACTATGCCACTGCAGTATTAACATGTGCATGTTCTCCACAAATGATGAGGAGCTTATTCTGCACAACAATGTAGTGGATGTGACATTGCATCAACAGGATGAAGGAGGTGGACAAGCCTAGAAAATGAGCTGACACTCTACAAAGTCTTTGTCAGAGTGTTCCCATTCTGATCAACATCCCAAATGACTCCTTCCCCCTGGCTGACTTCCACAAGCAGCAAAAAAACCAGCGCATCAGAGTATCCTATGTGAGCCTCCTGCAGTGTGTTTGGCTATCTCCACTGCACTGATCTTCACTGCACTGATCTTTTCTGTGGATTTCCAGCACACCTCCTGTGAGAGGACAGAGTAAGTGAGTCACACCTGCTACAGCATTTTAGCTATCAAGCCTTTCCATTCCAGCCTTGCAGCCAAACTTCTTATACACACCTAATCACTTTTCTTTTCAGCTACTGCAGTCTTCCTCACAGGACTTCTTCCTCTCTTTGCTGGGCCAGTGGGGTGTGTGTTCTGCCAAAGGCATCTTTCTTGTTCTGGCTGTGGCAACTGCTTCTCTGGATATTGGCGAAGTGGTCTCTAACGAGTTCTGATACCCTCATTCTGAAGATTTGCTGTGCAGCTCTTCTTGCTTAATTTAAATTTTTTTCTCTACCCCTTTAGTTCTACTCAGCCATACTGGCTGCCTCCCTTGTTTCACAAAAGCATCCATCCCCTCTTTCTCTGTTCTCACCAAAGCTGCTGCCACAACCACCCCCTTCTGCCACTTTTGGCAGTAAAGGCTGTGAAGAAAACAAATGAAAAGAAACATTCATATGCCTTGCCATTGTTATTCTTGTTTTTGTCAACTTTGTGATTTCTCTTTCTCATCTAGTCTTCCTGTCTGTGGCCTTCACTTGCTGCATACATGCCAGACACATTCATCTATCTGAGAATACAGAAAATATTCTCCAGTCTGCTGCATTTACTGGAAAAGACTCCCATAGGAGAATTCCTACGTCAATATTCTTCTAAGGGACAGACCTCCAGCTTTAGACAAGCATTTTGTTTATGGTGGGACACAAATATATGCAGGAGGTTCTTTTAAACTATTATATTAAAGTCATGTAAGCTGAAAAGCTAAAGAAAACAGTGAAACAGGGAAATTTAAAGAAAATCCAATGTTACAGCAGTGGACCGGAAAATATCTTCCTTTCTGTCATAGAAACTAATCTTGACTTTTTTTCTGGAGCAATTTGAAAAAGCAAATATGGGCAAATAAGTACTGACATCTGGATCCACTGTGTGAATATGCTGAACTCCAGTAAAGACGGGTCTTTGACAGAAGAGTTTAACAGTGCCAACTGACCAATATGCTCACAATTCTATTGTTATTTGACTGCAGCCCTTTTTAGAAAAAAAAGCACAAGCTGTGCCAGACAAAAAGTGTGGGAATAGTGAGCTGCACTTCACAGAAGTGGTGAAAGCCAATGTTCTATATACACTGGCCATAAGAAACGCAATCAGTCACTTCTCAAATGCATTCTTCCAGGCTCCAGACACATCCATATTTACCAGATCCATCAAAATCTTCCTTTTATTTCCTTTCTTCCCCTTCAGTGGCTTGAAGAAAACAAAACAAAAGCCTAAATCTAATAATTTATACGATGAATCTTTATTCTCTCCACATGATGAGATCACTCTGAGAGAGCTGTTCCAGTCTCCTGGCTGAAGATCCTGAGGGGCAGGTGGGCCCAGGCCCTTTATGATTCAATTCATTCATTCGTCAGTGTAAATGCATACATTTGACCAATTTCCTCTTTGTGTGTGTTTGTGTGCTATAACAGAGGATGGGAATGTACACACCCGGATTAAGAGTGTGATCTATCTCTCCACCTTAATGGTTAATGTGCCTAATCCACAGGCCTGTCTAAAACTTGATACCAAAAGGCAGCCTAAGGAGGTTAAGAGAACTCCAGTGCAAGAAGCAGAAGCATGGAATCCCATATTTTGGTTAGAGCACACATTCCAAGAAGGCCACCATCACACAAAGACTGAAGCTCAGCGGACATGCTGTAAAAAGGATTTTGTGCAATGGAAGCTGGACGGTCTCTCTCCCTAAACAGAAGGACAGACCCGCGTAAGGAGGCGGCAATAACACGGCCTTTCCTTTTTTTCCAGCATCAGTCTTACGTGAGCTCAGGAAACCTCCTAGATCCTTATCTAAATAGACGACCACAAGTCCAAGTCTGTTTCCTGCACGGCCACTGTCAGCAGCTTCACAGGGCCAGGTTCCTTGGAAGCAATCATGAGCATGAATCGGAGCCCTTACCTGACCCACACATTATTAAGAGTTTCTCACATTCAAGGTGCTCTTTTCACTACCCCAAAATATTTGCAGCAACATAAAAAATACATTGCTATAGCATTTTTCATATGTAAATACATATTTAAATACTTCTCATGCTTTAATTATACATATTGAAACAAATTTTCCATTTCAGACCCTCAGGCTTTTCAAACCAGCCTTGCTACTCTATGTTGTCTCTTCCCAAGCCATGCATTTTGGTACCTGATCATCTTCTGGGTGGTCTTAGGTAAGCTGCTTTTTCTTTGTATGAATTTGCTTCTACATCTCTAAGTTAGACTAATAATATTTACGAGATTCACTATGCTTCTTTTTCTCAGAGCGTGGAAGAGGTGCAAAGGGCTATGTTCAAATAGAAAGCTGCTGCCTTTACACAAGCAATATTATTCAAATTCTGTCATCATAGCTGAGTTTTGAAGGACTATCAGAACAGAACCTAAACCTTTTCAAATACCTCCAGATTATTTATATTTTTGTGCAACATCCTTTTCTTCCCATTAGCAGCAAGTTCTAAACCAGAGTTAGCTATCTACTTGTTGGCAGTTGGCAGAAGCTCAGCATTCCGATGTAAAGTGATCTTTTTTTGTCTGCCAATAATGCAATATTAACAAATTTGTCTTGATATTTATCTGTTGTTATGTCTGTTGTTAGACTGTATGAAGAAAACAAAACTTGGAACATTGCAGCAACTATTGTTTTAAGATATCTGATACGGCACTGAAGACTTTCCTTCAGAGATTACCAGTTTCATGGCAATGCAGAATTATACAGTGAAAGAAGCTCTCTTGCATGTTTTCTATCACTGTCTATTTCAAAATGCATCTTCTTTCACAGTCTCAAGAGCTTAAAATTTAATTTCTGCTGATTGGAAACCCAGCTTTGTTATGTTGTTTCTGGTAGGTTTAACATGAAATGAAGGGCTAACTGAACCATCTGGGTAGAAATCCATATCATATCCAATATTTAAATTTTCACAGGAGGAGTATTTGGGGGTTGTCTTATAGTAATCACAGTATCAAGTTTCCACATATCAGTGCTGGAAAAAAAAGCATGAAGAATGTCATGGTTTGTCAAACCACATGCTTACTGCTAAGAAAGACCGCCAAAGAGTTATGAATGGCCATTTAGGTCTTAGGTTAGGCTAAAAAGAAGCTGACTAAAATGAGCCATGAATTTTCACTGTCAAATGACATGCATTCCATCTGAGAAAATACCCTGCAATACTTTTCTCAATTTTATATTAGATAACAAACTATACCTTTTCTAAAAATATGAACTAGCAATTATCAGTCAGATAATTGAGAGTCAGGTTCAACTAACCAGGCTTAGTTGAAGGCAGTGGCTTTATAGGAAATTTCTTGAACTAGGACTTCAGAATTCTATTTTCTTCTGATATATCCAATTCCTCTCTTCAAGAGTAACTGAAGTTTTCTTTCTTGCCTTCTTATTTTGCTTATTTGCCAAGTACTTGTTTTGCATGGCTCGCAAAAACAGTAAGTGAGAAGAAAAGCACACAAAAGGAAAGGGTGACAGAGCATCGATTTATTAGGTACAACTGGATCAGATCAGTGAGCTGGAACTGAAAAGAAATGGTGATTTTTATCCAGATTGATGACTATTTTGATTGTAATATTGATGATCGGCAGAGACTTAGTAATCATTGTAACAGATGTGGCTTCCCCAGTGCTGCACAAAGGATACCTCTTGCCTAAGCGGGAATAGTAATTATCGCCTGTTTTTCAAAACCTCCAGCCTGCAATTGAGTTGTCACAGTCTCCCAGACACTGCTCCAGGCACTGCAGATGGTACCAGCTGACATACTCTGGGCACATCATTACGAGCATGAGTAAACCACATGATTTTAGCTACTTTCCTGATACCTAATGCATGACAGGGAGTCAAAGAGAGATAGATGCCTTTCAGGAGGAAATATGGGCTCCATGGAGCTGCAATGTGATTGAGGAGAATGTTCAAGTGAGAACACATCTGAAAGAAATTGCTAGCATGCAGTACAGCAGGGAACAATCAGCTTCTGTAACGAAACACTTGTTTCCACACTGAAGTATCCAAATTGTTTTTATATGAGACCCAAGTCAATACTGCTGAAGACCTTTTCTGTTTATTTTCAGTCCTTCATCTATTGGATTTGCTGAAGAACATTGCTTAAGTTGAGAGTAAATGCATTAACAAATACATCTAGCAGCCCATTACAAATTATCTGTGCACTACGGGAATAATAGGTTTGTGCAGCTGAGAAAGAGAAAACAATTGCAAATGTTCACTTCGAATTTACAACACTTTGGGTTTAGATAATTCACTTTGAGGCAATTGGTTTCCTAAGTCTGAGGGTGACATAAATCACAGCTTGAAGCTCACTGCAAGTAAAATTTAGTCAATTGGCTGAGAAATAGTAAATACAATAAGTGTGATAGTGTACGATCTTTGAAAACAACACCTTCAAAGTAATTTACATTAGTGAGAAATTAACACCTGGTGCTGAATTTCTGACAGCAGCCGTGCAAGTCTACATGAAGAGAAGCTGAAAGTAGAAAGGACTCCATGAAAGTGTACTTCACCTTACTCGCTGTCCACAAACTATTTGTAAGCCATATCAAATTGAGTCATTTATTCAAAATTGTTTACATTACTTCTTGGAAATGGTTTTGTTTTTATACAAACTTTGTATGAACAGTTCACTGCAAAAGAAATAAAATATATCAAAATGTGAAAAATGCACTGTGCTACTTATTTACATTTACACTTGTCTGGAGAAATGATTGTTTGATAAAACCATACGACCACTTCTGTTACTGAGTCCAGATCTTGACATCACTGTGATATAAATAATACACAAATAAAGAAGGCACATGCATTTTGTAGTTTCTGTGAACTGAAGTATGCAAATGGAAGCAACAAACAAAGCTCCTACACCTCTACATTATCTTAATTGATATTCAATGTCTTGCAAGCTTTTCTATCTACAAAATTAGAAGTAATGCTTGTGACTGATAAGTTTTCAGATGTTAAAAATAAAAGGAAAGGCAACTTGAAAAGGTAAAGTTAGCCATCACTTATGTGTGCCACTTTCAACTTTTCTGTTTTCATCCTGTGTTTCCAGTCCTCTTTGGGTCAGTCAGTGTGACTAATAGACTCCCTTGATACCTGCATGCCATCTACATATGCAAATGCATGGCCTACTAGAATTCCATGAAAATTCAAGAGGACTTGTAAGAAGTACTATAAAAAACCTATTGTTATGTTTTATATTGTCTTGCATTCTTATTAATCTAATGTAAATTAAAACAATTTCCTGTATATAAAATCTGTGTTGGATTAGTTTATCAAACAAGTTGGTTAGAAAATGGATGGAAGTAGAAAATCAGTATAATTTATACACACATGAATAAGCGACTGTATTACTGAGAAAAGTGAGAAAACCCTAAGACAGACACCTCTATGATTCAATTTGACTCTTTTTTTTTTTTCACACTTCAGGCTTCAAGCTTCAGATTCTGCTCTCCAGCTGGAGTGTAAGAGATCTCTGAGTCAAAGAATCTGCTCAGGACCAGGGTCCAAGTCTCCTGTCAGGAGTCCATGTCTTGGGCCACCAGGGACCTCACCTTCTCTGTTGCTACTGTTCTGCTCTGTATAAAGAGCTACTTGCTCATGTATGAATAGGTTGAGTGCCCTGACTGCTGCCTCACTGATAGTGGGAGCTTCTTTCAGAACAGACATTTAAAGAACAGTTCAACAAAATGGCTTTTCTACTCTCACCATATTCTCTTACATTTTATTTCAATGTGTAACATATAGCACTATTTAGATTAAATCTAATTAAATCTTGGTATGTATAGTCATACTTCCTGACTTCTATATTGAAAAGCTCAGATAAAATAACCTTATATGCTGGATATATAGATCAACATAATGTCATACTACTGTGTTACTGCTGTATTCAGTTCCAAAACATAGAGTTAAAGTAATTCAATCCTGTAAGACAAGATAGATTTTACTCTGTAAGAGCTTGGAAAGTGTAGTGTCCTTGACATGAAATGCTTTAGGTGAAAAAAAAAAACCTCTTTACCATTTTTAAAAAACAACAACTTTGACCTTCCAAAATCTGAGTTTCTACACCATCAACAAAGATTCTTAGTTCCACATTATTTCACAATTTTAATCTTACATTCTCTTAAATTCAAAAAAAGACGCAGAGATGATTACAGTAACATAAATACTTCATGGTTAGCTTCAGATTTATGATTATTCTGAATTTCATATTTATGCATGGCAAATTGTTCTCCATTTCTTCAGGTACAAGATACCCCTCAAAGATGTTGGTTACAGCTTGCCTAGACATAGACTGCTGTTAACAGCACATGTCCTTGCCATGAAGGAGATGGGCGTCTATAGATGCCTATGGAAATCTTGCAGCTTTTGGGTTTGACCAAAGAGACTATCACACTATGATCCCTGGCTTTTTAAGAGAACCAGCCATCTCAATTCCGATTCAGTATTTCAATGTTTCAGATTTTCTGTTCAAGTTCAAACAATTAATTGTAATGGATGACCATTTCATAGTAAAGTGTTCTTTCAATGAGGCCAGAAAGTTGAGATGAAGTTCAGATAAGAGTTTTCCACCTTTTAGTCACTATTTCAAAATGAGACTGAAATTTCCTGAAGAAATTAAACAGATCTTTGAAAAATGTTACCACCTCTTTCTCATTGTGTTATGTCCTGACACTTGCTGGTCATAACCAGTATTTGTAGTATGAGATGGGCTATACATTTAAAGGTTTATGGCACTGTTTCTGAATCTGAGGAAACATTTCCTGAATTCAGATAACTTTTTCTTTTCCTGTGTTGTAATCTGATCTGTCTTTAATCATATAATTTACAGGTTTACTGTGCCTAAAGCCTTTGCTGTTCTTTAACATTTCACATTTTTTGACTCAAGCTTTGATGATTTGGGTTAAAAAGACACAAATTATTTTAAATTCCAAGATTATTAAGGTACTTTTTTTTCCCAAGACTACCATATTGGTTTGGGTACTGTGTTATAAAGCTGAAAACTGGTATCTGCCACTTCGAAAAAAAATTCAAAGATAGAATAAAATAAAAAATTCACTGTCCATAATGAAATCCAGATCTCACATTTTGAGGTCTGATGTTACCAAACACCCCCTTCAAAGGAAAGAAAGAAAGAAAGAAAGAAAGAAAGAAAGAAAGAAAGAAAGAAAGAAAGAAAGAAAGAAAGAAAGAAAGAAAGAAAGAAAGAAAGAAAGAAAGAAAGAAAGAAAGAAAGAAAGAAAGAAAGAAAGAAAGAAACGCCAAAGAAACCCAAAAAGAAAAAAAACACAAAATAACCAAAAACCAAAACAAAACCAAAAAAATCGAGTCTCTTCACCTCATGTAGTGAGTCATACATCTTTTTTTTTTAAATTCTCTTAAATCTTGCTGAATACGATATGCATTCATCCTGATATGAAAGCAGGCTATCCAGGACTCCCATTTGCATTTGCAGAGGGAATTTTAGTTAGTCCAAAGTGAATTGCTCAAACTGATAGCAGGGTTTTGTCTCAGTCAAGCTCTCCATGTGATAGATCACTGTGAGACTCATAATGATCACATGTTCCCGAATCTCAGGTTCAGGCTTCAGGAAGAAGTCAATTTCTTTCAAAATGTGAAGAACAAACAATGTTTCCTTACAGTTCAGGAGGAAAAAATCTAGCACTTTAATCCTTATATGTGCTTTTTTTTTGAATCCTGCTACATCCATCACTTTAAAAGACTTTGCTTCTTGGAAAATAGTTTGTCCATGCCTGTATATCTGGATAATCCTATCTTTCCATAGGCCTAGAGGATGCACTTTCCTGGACTACATACCTGTTCCTTCACACTCAGTTAAGAGAATATGTTGAAATGCAGAATGATAGGTAATGGTATGCTTCTGTATGAAATGTAAATTTTAAGTTCTGTATTTTATTCTGTCAAGCAATCCTGACACAACACCACAGCAGGAAAGACAGGGATTGTGGTTTCCATTTTCCAGCTTTTCATACTAACCATAAATCTCAGTGTGATACTGAAGTCATTTTACATTTCAGGTGGGAATTTAGTACTTGTTTTTTAATATCCTTTAGTCCATACTGCATAGTCTATGACTTTGGGAGCTCTGTCACAGATACACTAATGTAATTAGGTGGTGCTGAAAGACTTCCCAGGAAGCAGTAATTAAGCAAAAAGCTATGTCCTCCTGCAGAGGAAAACAGGGTGCAGCACAATCTTCACAGAATTTTGGTGCGATGACAAGCTGGGGAGGTTGGATCTCCTGAGCCAGAGGCTCAGCTCCTCAGAGGTCTTCCCATGAGGAGGTATGATTAAACCAGACAGATCCACAGGCTTGCAAGAGTTGAAAATGAGCCTGACATCTTCACTTGAAATAGAAAGCACTTCCCAGAAGTTCATTTTTTCAGCAATGTAACATTGTAATATGAGAATTTTCTTTTGTTCAGAAGGAAAAGGAAACCTTTTCTAAGCTGTCGAGGAGTCAGTGCAGATACACTATCCATTGAGGTAGCTGGCTTACAAAGGGGTCAGGCCACAAGAAACTCAGACTTGCATCTGAGAAGTTGGATGCTTCAGACAGGTTTATGGCCCAATGAGAGCGCTTTAGCTCAGTACTACAGTGAGCAGCTCAGACCTTGCACTCTCCAAAACTGCCAGATCCAAACTTCTTGGAAAAGAGAGTCTTTTGAATGGAACAGAGATCCTGTCACTCTCTGAAAAGCAGAGTTAGTACATTTTGGAAAGTTTATAGTAATTTTCTTTGGGATTTCATAGTATTAATGTGCAGATAATTGTACAGTCCTGAGATGAGTTTTCAGGAGTGATTTGGGTAGGGCGCCAGGTGGAGATCTCATGATTGGGCTCACATTGCGTAGAGGAACAAGGTATTGGCAAGAACAATGTGTAATCTTTTAGCAAGCTGCTTCGGCACTTTAATCGTTGTTCTCTACTTAAAGAAAAATAAATTTGCTGTCTCATGACTGTTGTTTCTAGGACCTGCTGAGCTTTTATAGTGTGTGTTGACAAGGGAGACTAGTATGTGACAGATTTCTGGACCAAAGTTCCTCACTACCAGTTTTTGGGTTTCACATCAGTCTGTTTCAAGCCTTCTGTGCTGATGTGATGAGTTCATCTTGTGTCCCGTATTTGATAGCATACTACAAACATATTTCTGAGAGAAAACCTGACAAGAAAAAATTGAACAAAACCCATATTGGTCAAAGAACAGGGGAACATACAGGAGCTGCATATTGTCTTGTGGTAGGAGCTTGCTCTCCTGCTACTTCCCTGCCGGCCAGCATCACTTAGCAGAAAGATAAAGGATGGAGCCTGAGAGGCTCCCACCTTATCCTCTCTCACAGGCCATGGAAGCTCTTGACCTGTTGAGAAAGAATGTTTTTCTGTTCAAGGTACTCTAGCTTCTGACCTCTGGGGAAGCTAAAATAAATTTGTGGGAAATGGTCCATGCCTTGTGGTGCCTAGTGGGACACTATTTATGAAGTCGCTGCTCTAACGAGCACACCCAGGAACTCACTGTTCTGTTAATACACTGTTAATGGATTAGTCCATTCAGAACAACTGGAGGGGGCAGAAGATGCTGTAAACTGTAACTTTGCAGTATACAAAACAAGAATATGTAGAATATCAGCACATGGGATATGGCTAGTTTGTGGGTACAGGCATTTGAACAAGCTGTGGGGTAAAAAAAGACTGCATGCACAGAGCATCAGAACAGCCCCCACTAACTGCCAGTGTGGGGGGTTTTATCCACAGTAAGAGACAGATAATTGAAGGCTGTTTATCTTTCAGGAGAAGAGTAGCATGCCTCCCTTGTGTATGAAGAATAAGAGCTAAGAGCTAGTGACACAAGCAATTACAGATGGTCAGTAGATGTGTTGAAAGCTCACCTTCTAATTCACCCTGCAATGACTCATTCATGTGCCTACACCTAGTGTTTTTACCAAAAGCCCTTCAGCTTGCTTTAGCTCATCTGTTTCAATTTCTGCTAGTGTTAAAGGCTGTTTCCTATATTAAATGTTCAGCCATAGAATTTCACTGTTGTAGCCCTCAGGAGTGTCAGTGTGGAGTCAGCTCCGGTGATGCTATTCCAAGACTCTGGGGGGAATGGCCTGTAAGCATATTTAGTAATTTCTAATTTTCTCACCTTTTCCTTTTTATAAATTACTTTCTTCATCTTTTTAACAACTTTCGCCTACTGATTCCTTTCTTCTTTTCTTAAGGAAGAAAATGAACATAAATGAAAAACAAGACATTACACTTTATGTCCCGATGGAAAACCTTGTAGCAACCTTCTACTGAACTTACTTCTGCAAACTGAACAGAACTATTTCTTGGCATACTGTCACGGGTGCTGAGACTACCATGATATGATTAGATAGAATATAACTGCTTAAATGGCATCCAAGATCCAGTTGCTGTTAGAAATACTACACCGTAAATTATGTTAACATAACATCAGAACACAAACCTGTGTCTCTTTGATTAGTTTTCAGGCACTGCCACCTGAAATATGGACTATATCACATATCATCTCTTTCCAAATCTAACTACCAGCTGTAGCTGAAAGTTTGCTTAGGTACCAAACAATGTTTTATCTTCTAGAAGAGATTCCCTAAGTTAAAAGTAATGAAAAGGGAAATAACAATGGATCTGTCCATTCCACCTGGATCCAGTTGTTTCTAATCAATTGTTTTGGGTGGAAATTGCTGAGTTATGGGCATTTGGTATGAGATGACTAATGTCCTTTAGGTACACTCAAGTTCTGACTCTGGGGACAGAGATCTGTTGAAGTAAGATCTGACATTTTGCCCTAAAAGTGTAAAGAAGTTTTTGAAATTACAAATGCTTTTATTTGAAATGTTCTCAGCTTCCTCAGAACAGATGGGTCTCACTAAGAACAGAGCCAAATCAGGCTGCTGGTGTAACTCATGGTTTTTTTATTACAAATCCAGGTGACTTTTCATTTTCCCTTCACCCACCGAGTTTTCTGTCAGACAGCATGGTTTCTGTAGTTCTTTGGTGTGACTGTAGAAACTGGAGTGACTAGGAGTAACTGAGTGAGCCTTACCCATTTTCTAATTTAAAGACAATGTCCCTTTGAAAACATGAATTCCGGCAGGAGGCAAAGAGAAGCCCAAGAAATGCTTGCAGTGAAAGAGTTTTCATTGCTGAATTCACAATTTCCTGCTCAGTCTCAGTCCTTACCAGCTGTGATTCCAGGAGCCAAGAGAAGAACGTGACCCCAGGAGAACAGGAGGGCAAAACTGCTGGCTGTTCACTGCCTTTTGCACTACAATCAGAGTGAAAGACAAGAAAAACTTTGTTTCACTAAATATGTAGCTCTGATAAAAGCTCTACCCAGGACAGTGAAAGCAGCAATATACAGTGCTCAGTGAAACTTAAAAGGTTTTCTTGTACAGCTTGACTGTTTTCTATCGTGCAGCCAAATTTAAGTATCTCTTGAGCATAGAGAATAGGCTGAATAGTGCATGCGTGAAATCCTACCTCTGTAAGGTTTCTGCCTTCTGTTGCAAAAAGAAATATCACGGTAATATCCTTGTGTGTCTGGGTTTTAAATTTCAGACACAGCCACTTTCAAGAAAAAGATAAGTAAGATCAATTTTTTTTTTTAACTCCTCTCTCTCCCACTACCTACCCCTAAAAGAATTTGCTTGGAGTTTTGTGAAAATCATTATGTTTTTATTTTTGTTCTAGTCATTCGCTCCTAGGGAACAGAACACTTTATCATGGGCCAGACCTCATTTTTTCAGGAGTTCATGCTCTGTCTGCCATAACTGCCAATGGCTGGGTCTAAATGCTGTGTATTGGCTGTTCACAGAAGTCAGAGTGTTCTCTTCCTGCCTTTTGAAGGCTATTTAAGCAGCCTGAACATTAGCCTTGTGACATCTGAGCCTTATGATATGTTTTTTTAACAAATGTTTTTCAACGCCTTTAAATTCCTCAGAGCTGTACATCCCATCTGTAGTCACACATCTTTTTACAACCTGACCCCTGTTCCCATTTCTCCCTGCTGGTTGCCACTCACTGCAGCAGCTGGAAGTTACTTTTCCTGGCCCCTCTTTTCATGGCCATCGAACAAGCTGATACCATTAAATAAACCCCCAACATTTCAGCCCATGCAAGCTGGATTAGCACAAGCCCACGGCTTGTGTCAAGTGCCATGCATGTGGGTGTGACTGTGGGCAGAGCTGATCCTGCAGCCTGGCCAGCTGCTCTGAGGAGGGAGGAGAAGAGAGGACCCAGTGTTCTCTGTCCCTTAAGCACAGCCTCCTGCTCCTCCCCCGCTCTCCAGGGAGGGGTGCCTGGCTTAGAATCTCTGTTCAAACACCTAGCATGTGTAGGTTTGTGTAGGGGAGAGCTAAATAACAAACAAATTGTGCCTTCTCCAGTTTTATTTTTACTAGCATCCTTTCACATGAAAACTGAAGAGGACTGCAGATTGTAGCCAAATAGCAGCAAAGCCTGCCCTTTATGAGAGCCAATCCCTTGCTGTGCAGTCCTCTCAGATTTCCTTATCTACATCCTCTCTGTAACTTTTCAGTGCCCAGCCTCACCACTACAATTTTTCATACCCTATGGAGCAATTATAGCGTCTAATAATTACAGCTGTGTGACTAATTTTTCCCTAAGGCAAACAGAAAGCAAGGATGGCAGCTCACCAGCAATATGTGTGAAAGAATTCTGTATACTTCAGTAAGTTCAGTGTTACAGTTGGGAGAGAAATTCCCTTTATGTTGGAGAACACTTTCATCCTTACAAAATGTACATAACACAAGATGATTTCTATCCGTGGTAGAATCTGAATATTTGCAAATACAGACACATGCATATTCATATCCCTAGAATATATTCCTAGTGCACCTCCCATCAAAGCAGTCCAGGGTAATTACAATGCATGAAAGTTCCACAGTGGCTGACTGTGGTATCTCAACTCCCTTCATAACTGAGTGCATACAGTTTTGGGTATGTTCGCCCCAGACAGCTTGATTTCAACGTAGTAACTCTTTGTGTACACAAGAGATATTATTTAACATCTACAAACTGAATGTTGATCGTGTTCACACAACATGTAGACCTGCTGACTCTGTAAAGAAGCAGTGTGGACAGGAAGTGCAAGCAAAAACATATCCATGCACAGAGTTTGAGAGGTGATAGATCATATTTATACTGTGTCAGTGTCATGCTCATTCTCTCTAAGGATGTCTTTGCCAGTTGTTTTAGAGCTACTCTTCTGTTTCAGTCCTTAAATCTAAAATACTTGGTAAAGCCTATAAAAAGATAAAATTAAATATGTCTTTCACAATAACAATTAAAGGGAAGCTGCGCCTAGCAGGGCAAGTTTTATTTTCTGCAAATGCTGCATGGACAGGGCATGTAGCAGTCATTTGAGATAATATGAAGGTACCTTTTTCCATTGAGGCTACAGAGTACATTTGGTTTCTACTCATTTTTATCCTGAAAATCTGGGCCACTTATTTAATGCTTTAATTTATTTTATTTAGCATAATATTGCCCTGAAATGTGCAGTTAATTACACAACTTCCTGTTTTAAATTCCATGGTAACTCTTCTCCTGCCAAAAGTGGATTGCTTTTAATAGAATTTTGCCCCTTTTTGGCAATACGTCATTATGTTTACTCCGTTCCCATCCTTATTATTCATGTTCTGTATCAAGAGACTGCAAGCTCATGAGGTGAAAATCAGCCTGTGATAAAGCTAGTGGCAAGCCTCCCAGGCATTCAGGAAAGCTGTGTTCCCACCAGGGTTGTTGCATTCCCATCACACACTTCTGCTAATGAAGCAGCTCCACTAATTGCACTGGAAGGGAAACCCTAAAACAGTCACATCCTTTTTACTCAAAATAGGCCTGGCTCTATCCTTTGATTCTCACAGTCTCTCCTGCACTTTTAACCTCTGGATGTAGTCATGCAGCATTCATCAGGAGATGGATGTCCCTCAGGACATCCCTGGAGTAGCCAACCACCCTCTAGCCACCACTGCCTAAACTCATAACAGGTGAAGAGAATACCTCCTGTGGAATATACGAAGGATGCAGATCTGACAGAACAAACTTCACTGTCACCTTTTTTTGTTGTTGCTCCTGTCTGCTTTTATGTTGGATAGTTCTCTTTTTCAATGGGGGTAATGCCTGTGGGTATAATCTGACAGGCTTGCAGGTTCAAAATATGCCTCCAATAAATTTTCTACAGGGTTCATGTCCCAGGGTTTTCCTGATTGGTTTAATGTGCTTTTGTTGTGAATTTCAAATGCTTTTGTAGCAAGCACAGTAAGCACCACACATAAGACTAAATGCAGACGGATTTCTTAGTGAAATGTAACAAATACGAACATAAAAAGAAAAGCACATGTATGCAAATATACAGACACATATTTATATGGTACAAGACAGCATATTCTATTTATTATAGAAACCTAATACAATAAGATTGCAAGTGTAGATTATTTACATGCACAAACATATTGTGTGCTAAAAAAAATTTTACTTTCACACCTTGGCCTTTCCTCTGGAAAATATTTTTTTAAGAATTCCCTACCTGTGTAAAACAGCTGTTACAAAACCTTTTCACAAGCAGATTTTTGTAGCTTTATCATGTTAAAAATGCAAATTAATGATATTTTCTTTTAAAGTTTTTTTCCCCAGAAAACAAAAGGAAAAAGGAAGGGGGATTCTTATCTTTTCAATTAAAACATTTTATACTCTGTATTTGAAATACTATACCTCATACAAGCTCTTCTTCTTCATAACTGATCCTGGTAGTCAGACAAGGTATCTTCTGCATGACAGAATTGATAACTGTGCTAGCAAGACCCCTCAGTGGAAGGAATACGTTGTGAAACTTTAAGATATGACATAGAAATAAAACCAGAAAGGAAATGCTTAGCAGTCAATATAGCAATTAGAAAGAAAGAGTCTGAGAAATGTCTCAGAAACATCAGTATACCAGAAAATGTGGCAACCCATCCTAAAACGTAGCTGTTTCAGACACAACAGTAGAAAATGTGGCCCTGCCTTCAGGCATTCCTTTGCCTAGTTTTGGGCCAATAAAATACTGTAAGCATTGTTCCTGGACCACCATCCCTCTTCATTACAACACATTACCAAAAAAACCATTCAGAATTGAAGAGAAAACATTACTGAGGATCTTGAGGGCTGCTCAACACCCACACTACACAGTGTGGGAGCAGCTGCTCTAAGGCAATCAGACTCTCAGCTGCCACAGTATTTTATTCACCTGCTACCTGAATACTGTGTAAAGGGAAATGAAGCTTCCTGGAAGTCCTGTTCTTCCTGGAGACCCACAGTTATTTTACTTACTATGGGTCGTGGGAAATAAGGTGGGGGTATTAGAGACAGCCATAACGATCCCACAGTGCCTATCACTCCTACCCCAAGCACAACAGTACCTGAAGTGGCATTTGAAAGGGGAAAAGCCACCATCATACATGCATTTGTGTGGGAAAGGAGGTGTAAAGGGCTGGTCATTACTAGACAAAGTTTGATGTGTTTACACTGAAGCCTTCAACATACTGCTCATTCCAGTATAAACAGATCAAAGCAAAGGGTATTATTATATATTTGTGTAGGCCCAACAGTATCCTAGGCACTTAATTTGCCATCTGAGGCTGTTCCCTTTGCTGTGATATTTCAGACAGGATTTCCCGTTCATCACACTGATCCCACTCTGGGGCTGGAGCACAAGGTCAGCTATCATTGGCTCTGTCATGCTCAAAGGCTGCAGTGCTCTGGTAATTAAGACTGTTAGATGGGAGGGCCTCTTCCTGCTATTTGATGTAGAGTAGGTGCAGATGAAAGATTTATAGTTTTAATTCAAATACAGGACTTGTCTTGGCAATTTAATTGTGTTTGCAGAGAAGTTCTGGACCCTTTCTCTTGCCAAGTCATTACAGAAAGGCCTCACATCTTGGATCTACCAGGAAGCTGTTTGGATTAAAGAAATAACCAAAGGGACTCTGTATTAGTGGTGATAGAAGCAATAAACGTTTCCTTGTCCTTCTGCTTGTAGTAAATATGTTGCTTAAAATAGTACATTTAATACTTTGAGACCGAAGTAGGTATATGTTTTCCTTTCTTTCTTGTGTCTATATCAATCTCTCTAATCAGAATTTTTTTTTAATAGCACCCTTATTAAAATCAGTTACTAGTAAAATGAACAGCCGGACAGAGCAGCGTTCTAAAGCTAGATAATTGTTTTTTTAATAAAAATGTGACTATAAATAACAAAGTGTGGTCTGATTCTACGAGCAAAATTGCTTCTACAGTTGTTTTATTACATAAAGTCATTGCAACACTCCACATTTATCAAAAAGATATTCCTTGTACCTGTCTACTAAGCACTAAACATCAGGTCCAGAGAGAAAATTCCCTAAATGTCCAGAATCACTCAAGGCACCCAGCCACTACATGCAACTTTTTCAGGGACAGGTATGTAGTGTTTGAGTTCACACAGATTGCTTTGATCATCATCCTTGGCTCCTGGCTGCTGACAGGGGCAGGCTATTGCACTCTGCACGGACAGACACATTTTTGCCAGCAGATTATGGAATAAATCCCAGTAGGTGAGGTAGGAAATCCCTCGGCACAAAAGCACCTCTCTTCTATGTCTGGTTCTGGGAGAGGTGATAGGTAATCAGATGGCTGGAGACGACACACCTTGTCCATTGTTTGGTTTACTTGTTTTGGGCATGGGATCTGCAGAACTATGGCAAGTCTGAGATCTGTGGCCTCACTCCAGCTCTGTTTGGTGTAACTCTTCATGTAAACTGGCCCTTTAAAACCAAGGAAAATCAGCTTCTTGAAATTATTTAAAGAAAGTTTCCTAAAAAAGGCTAGGCTTCTCCATTTGTGTGGCTGTCATTACAGAGCATCTGAGCATTTTGCAACCATTGCTGCAATTGTTCTGGTAAAAAGAGCTGAAGCCAGACTTAAAGACCAGCATTTAAAAATGCATTTCTGCCCCCAAAGTGGCTGATAGTTTCCTGATGATCCAGAAGCCTTTAGTCAGGCATTTTTCTCAGCATAGATGAATATCTTCAAGCTCATAAAAGCCTTCAGACTGTTGCTATCCAGAGTCCTGTGGAAAGCAGAACAAGGAATTTAACCCCAATTTCATGAGTTCCCAATATCCAGCATTTTCTCCACACGCACTTCCAGCAAGGTGCTGCTCAGGGCACAGGGTGCACTCCCTTGCAGGTCCTCTCCAAAAGGAAGAGCAGAGGCAGCAAGGTGAGTCACACACTGTTGAGAAGCACAGATGAAGGATCCAGGAAGGAGAGGAAATGTCACCTCCCCAGGAACCCCAGCTCCTACTGCATTTGGACAGTGGGGCTTCACCTCTGATCCCAGCAGGCCGGTGGCTGTGGAGAACATTTAAAACAGCATGAAGGAAGGACAGGCACCACATGCAGGCAACTCGAAAAGTTGAAAGCAACTGGATTTACACTGGAGAAGAGAGTTGTTTGTTGGGGTTTTCTTTAGGCAGTTTTTCCAGCAAGCACCATGACTGTGCAGCCTGGGTCTTGTCTTGAGCTCTTGCCTGACACCCTGACCTGTGGCCATCTCCCATGCCACGAGGCCTTCCCAAGAGCTGCTCCCATCCACCCAGGACAGCCTGCACCCCAGGCAGAGGTGAGCCACACGGTTTGGAGTTCAGCCTCAGGGTGGGAAAGGTCTTTGCTGTTTCCTAAGTAAAGCCAAAGACTTGAATGAGGGTTGTGACCTCTCAGGTACAGGCAAGCACAAGCAAAGCAAAGAGAGCACCACAAGAATCCTTGGTACCTGCACCAAAGGCCATCAGGCAGAGGTGGGTGCCTGGGTGCCTTTCTAAGGGTCAGCAGAGGCTGAAAGGGCAGAACTGTTATTTGTTGGAGTGGACTGTCCACCCCAGCAGAAGAAAGCTGTGCCCTTCTGCTTACCAGCTCTGTGAAAAACTCCCTTGTAGCCTCTGCAACAAATAAACCTCATCTCTTTTACCAGATGGTGGTGTCAACTTCTCCATAATAATCTCGATTCAGGCTGTGTACTGATGGAACAAGGCGGGCGGGGGTCTTTCAATAAAGAAGTTGTTCTACCTCGTGTCCAAGCACGTACCCAATAGGTTGCCATGTCACCTCTGCAGGATGAAGCCTGAGATTTATTGACTTTTTGCAAAAAAACCCAGCTTTTTATTCAGAGGCCTACCAGCTTAATATAATCTAGGCCAAGACCATCCAGTAGTATTTATATCGGACAAAAGCACTGGCTCTACTTACGTGGGGCTTTCTAACCTCATCATTTCCTTTTAATTCATAGATTCATAGATCTTACCTCCTAGTTGGGTCCAGAATCCAGCTTTCTTCTGCATTTACTTAGTATTTCTAGCAATCTGGCAGCACACTCTGATTGTACACACATGGTTGCAGGATATGACTTTATAAAGCAGGGAGTTTTACAGCCCTCAGTTTTAGTGTGTCTCACACTGCAATTTAACAGCAGAGCAGAGGCAGTCATGTCACCACATGCCGATGTTCCTGCCTCAGAGACCACTGCAGGAACAAGTGAGACCCACCCAATAAAAGATTTGGCCTGAAGATTTGGCCTGAAGATCCAAGAAATGATTGGTCCAATTCCTCTAATGAGACAACGTTGACAGGACAAGAAGCACACTACCAGAGTAAAGTGGAGAAATGTCTGCAGGAGATTAAAATTTTCATGGATTTGAAAGTTTTCTCATTAGGTGGATTTGTGCTCTCTGCAGGAGGAAAGGAGGACTGGGAAGGCAACTTTTCACCACCTCTGAAAACCTGAACAATTTTTCTTTAAATACCTGAAAGTAGATTTAGGAGGTTAACACTAGCCATTGAGATTTGCAGATGCTGGCCAGTATAATGACAGATTTTCCCAGCTGAATCTTAAATCTCTCTCTCTTTGTTATAACCTCATAAAATGACAGGCATGATAGAGAGTCCTTTAGCACATCCCTTCGTGTTTCTGTAGTAGTTGTCATCTATCTGTTATTCTCCACATTATTCATTGTACGTGTAACTGAGCTCTCCTGTGCTCTAGAGGAGGTCCTAGACAATTCTAGCTCCACAGATGTGCGATTTTGGCAGGACATCTCAGCTGCTGTTCCCCAGAAAAAATTCTGCCCTGGCACTGGGATGACGTTGCAGCAGATCCCTTCTAATTAGCTGTGAATGCTGAAGGAAAAAGCATTCCATGGTGTTGCTGTTGCACTGAAGGTCCCCGCTCTCTGGAAGGTGTCAGACAAAAAAATCATACTGGCTCAGATGCAAATAATTGGGAGATACGTTTGGAAAGCGAATACAATTTCAGATTACTAATATGCATCTTGACTGCTCTTTAGGAGAGTACACTAATATGCACTGATCTCTGAGCTGCCATGACAAGGCTATTATCAACTCCAAACCTGTTAATTTGAACTTACCTCAGACTCACTGCACCATCCCTCTCTCTTCCTGTCTAAATAACTTTTCAAAAGATATTGTCTCACACTCTTTGTTTCATCTGTTTTGATCAAATACATGCCCAAAAGTGCCACAGCTCATTAACAAACCTTCAAAACTCTTTAGCTGAGTACTTTAACAATCAGAGTCCTTGGAGCCCTGGGACAGTAGCAAACAGCAGAAAACCATGAGATAAATGTATGAACAATGTTGCAGCATGTACCCTTACATATACCTTTGTATATCTTTCTGAATTTCCCACACAGTCTGAAGCAGACCAGCCATCTGCATCTTGAAAGTACAGAAAATAGTACACCAGAAGACAAAATGAAATAGTATAATAATGCTGCTGTCAAGAATATATTTCTACTGGAATACATCTAAATCAGGTCTGACTTTATTTGTATGGACAGTTTATTTCTTTTTTGGAGATTTGGCAATTCTCACAATATAGAGCACTATCATTTAAAATACAATTTTGATTATTATCACTCAAAAATTAAATATTGAGTTAGTTCATCTTTTTCCTTCAAATTACCTGGGGAAGTCACAGACAACATGTATAAATTCTTAGAATGGAAAATTATATAATACCCCCAGAGCATCCTTATTCCTCACTATCCCCTGAAATACACTCCTCAAATCCTCCAAACGAAAAACCCTGTGGATTTATGATTTACCAAGAGGTCCACGGGTTTCTCAGACCATTCACCCAGTTTTGTGAGGAAGTGAGGGATTAGAGGAAACTACACAAATAGGTCAGCCAAGGTTCACGTCTTGACTTAACTGTAAGATGATGGTGACATTTTCCAGATATTTATGGGGAACTCATCTTGGGAGATGTTCATTTTATAGACACAACTTGGAATTTTCTGAAGCAGGTATGGCCAGCACAATGTGTGTCCTTGCAGAGTAGCAAAACACTTCAAAACACACCCCACCAGCTTTTTCAAAGACATCTGAAACATGGAGGAGTAACAGCATGCTCTGTAGGTTAGAGAAGATAAAGTTGAGATGTGCCGTTTGTCCCAGGTTTCCAAAGTGATGCAAAAGGCAGTGAAAGCCTATTTTCTTCCTCTCCACACCATGAAACTGTGGATATTCTTTCTAGCAGGGGGTAGACAACACCTCTGTAGGGTCAGCCCTGAGGCAGGGAAGTCCAGGGCTTTAATACTTTTGGTAAGGGAGGTCTGTGTCTCCAATGCAGGCTGGTACAATTCCTTATAAAGACCTGGAAAACATTAATAATGTCTTCTGCTTTCAGACCGTGTCACAGTAAATATTAAGGTTTATATCAGCAGCAGTGCAGGTAAGCAGCAATGCAGTATACCATTTGCCTACATGCAAATGGTATACTTGCAACTATTAATCTTTTGCTATTCTTTAAAAGGTCAAATGGTCAGTTTATGAAATTGTCTAATTGTTCCTAATAAAAAGCCAGAAAGTGTGTGTGTTGCTTTAAAAATAATTTTTAAAAGGTCAGACCTGCACCTTTCAGTCTGGATTGGACATAACACAGCAAAAGGGACGGTAATAACCCAGGTATGAGTGAGGGCTGGGAAGGTGAGGACTAGAAGCATGAGAGATCACTCAAGACCCTTTTTTGCATATAATGGTTTCCATTCTCAGGAGTCATTTTGAATAGATGTTTAAATGAAGAGATTTTAAGCAGGACAGTGCTCTGTGGACATGAACTAGTTCAGCACTAGCTGGAAAATTATTGTCACAGTTGTTGCAGATGCTGGATTTCAGTGCATTCTGATATAATATTCTTTGAAAGATAGGATCAGTTTTCCCTTGATGAATATGTTATTACTGCTTGCTACAGCTGTTCATAAGTGTTTCCAGAAACGATAACCACTCTTGCCAGCCCTCATTTTGCTATCATTCTTTTTCATAATGTTGAGAAAAATCATGTAGGCAGATTTGCTCTATTCCTCTATAGTCTGCATCCACAGAGGATGTGCCTCTATTAACTGTTGGGTAACAGTAAGCTCTTTGAGGAAATTTCACAGATATTTGGTATACCTGGGAACACGATGGGATGCAGACTCAGCTGACACGAGGTTATACTATTCAATACATAGAAAGATATGGTCGTCCAGATTCCTGTGTTTTTATTGCAATATCTATAGGTACATCTCTTTAATCTAAATGTAAACTCTATTGAGTCAGTGGTGCTGAAAGGAAACAATTCTTGTATATCTGTTAGAACAAGGAAGATTTATACCTGATGTGAGCTCAGGAATGTCTTACAGTTAGCAATACTCAAAGTGACAGCAAAGTACAGAGTTTACCATTCAGCACAGGTAGCACTAGTATATAAAGGAGGAAACGCTACTGTCTGACAATAATAGGTTAACTCTTCTCAGCTGGACATGCCTGCAGCAATACTATATTTTTTCTCTCTTATGAAGAACTTTCAATTTTTTTTTTCCTTTTCACCTGTGTCTGGTCATATCTGGTGCCCACACAATTTTATAACTTTGAGGAAAGGAGCAAAATTATTTTCTTTTTAATAACTGTCTGGAGAGATAACTAAAGGGCCTGAATTATTCTGACCATAGTCTGCTGTTGTATTGTTGTGTGAGAACAAGATTTTAAAATATGTATGTTAGCACTGGGGTGTTCAAATCCTCAATCAGGGCAACAGTATTTCAGAAAAAAAAAATCTATTAACAAAAGTGATTTGTACAAGCATGCCATTGGCTCAAGTTACAGTATCTGCTTAATTGAATCAGTTCGGTTGAGACTTTTGAAGTCTGGCAATCACTATCATAAATTTTTTACTGTAGTTAGGACAGTGTAGCCATAACAGGTTTTGGAAACCTTTCCTAACCCTCCTTTTATCTTCCTTTCTCCTTTTGGGTAAAAAAAACCCCAAAAGGCAGAAACAGTATCACTGAATCTTTTTTTTTTCAATGTCTACCCTGCAAAAGAGGGACATTTCTAGCCATAAGATACTGTAGTGCCAGTGTGAAAGTCTGTTACCCACTTAGATGCTCAGCTCTTTGCAAAGGCTGTGGCTGAAAAACGCAAAAGGTGTGCTTGCCTTTCACACGCCAAGATGCTATGCTTCATTTTCTTATACAGTACTTCTTCCCAGCTTCTTTCTTGCCTCAGAAAACTCTTAATAGTTTGCAGAAACAAAGTGCATTAACTCAATGCACTGTGCTTCTAAGAGAGCACTGAATTATCTCATTCCCCAATCTTTCTGTCTGTGACTACTTTAGATTCTAATTCTAAGACACAAGGTCTACCAAATAGAGAATAACGTGGAAATCTCAGAGAGCTACTCAGAGAGCTTGGAGAGCTACTACAGCATTGTTGTTCTGAGGAGGGTGGATATGCTCAAGGAATCTGTCAGAAATGGATCCTGCCCATCAACACAAGGACCATGAAGTGTGGGGATTCTGTATCACTCACATTATGTGGGAATCTCTTGGTCTGATTTGTTTGTACTTGATGTCTCAAGGTATAGACATCTGCACCTGAGATCCATTGGGGGTCTGATTGAAGAGCGCTTTTCTTTAAAGTCAGTGGAAATCTGGAAAATACAATCAATGGAGTCATAATTGATTGTGACTGCATCTTGTCTTGAGCAATGTCTCTAAACTGAACCAGGATAATTTTAACTTCTGTAAATTTAGAAATATGACTTGCTAGGAGTGTCTGGAGTTTTAGTATCAAATGAGCCATGAGGAAGACATTTCTAGCCTTAATAATGGTGGTGAAGCAAAAAGAAAAATAATTAAGTAATAGAGATTCTGTGCATGCTATCTCTCTTCTGAACTCAAAGAAATGGTGCTGAGGCTTAATTACCTTCTCACTTGAAGTTTGCCAGAGTTCAGATAAGTGGATTTAAGATAAAGCATTTACAAAAGAGCTTTGCTGGTCCACACAAGGGCCATTTGCCAAAAGGATTATTGGAGATACACATATTCACCTGCCTGGGGGCAAGGAAGTTTTGTGAACTTAAATGCCCCCTTTCCGGTTGGGCTTTTGCAAGGGTCAGCTTGCCTTCAAAGCTAGTGCCTTCAGTTTTGCAAGCCTTTTGTCACTATAATGAAATCTAGTTTCAAGAGGAGATTCAAACGGTTAAGAGTTTTTTAAAATTGATTTATTTGGGAAAAACATGTTTTTCCTTTTAGTTATGGCAGGAAATACCTCTTTGTGCATGAGCTTCTGGCTCTCTGGGCTATGACTCTCTGGGCTGAACATAAGCAAGGATCTTTTGTTACTTTTAAACTGTCAAAAGTTCCTCCCATCTGGCAATCAGGAAAGTGCAGAACAAAGGGTGTTTGCAACAAACGCCAGCTTCAGCAAAAGCTTTCAGGGTTCCAACCAACTTTGAGTCTGCAAAGGAATGGAAGAAAAAAAAATGTGAAGAGCTGCGCTGCATAAACAGTTTGCTGTTGATGTGTGTTCCACTGCTGAACTAAGCGTTATTTTAACTTGTTCTGATGCAATAAAACTTTAACATCCAGGCTTCATGTGCCACCTGATAAATGATGGGGGACAAATTAAAACCAATTTTGTTTACTTGAAAGAACACTGTATCAGGAGTCTGTCAATTAGTTGCCAGCAGAGAACCATAGTCATTATATGAGTACCTTCTGGCTATAAAAATTGTCCAGAGTCTCTATAAGAAGTCTGGGTCTAGAGAATTGTTGGTAGGAGGCTGATTTCAAAGTTCATTAGGCTGAAACTTGGCAGACCAATTCTCAATCCAGATGTGCACTTTTTATTAAAAAAAAAAGTGTATCAATCTTTTCAAGCAGCTTTGATCTACAACTTGGCAAACAGTTCACAGTTTTCAAAGTTTCATGTGAATGATTTTCTTCCAAACTTTAGTTAACAATGGCTTCCTTGGGGAAAAAACAACAATAACAACAACAAAAAAGCCTCTATCACAGGCAAAGCCTTCAAGATAGCTGTATTGGGCTCCAAAATGTTCCCCCCTCCTCCTCTTCAAATATTGCTTACAAATGGCAGATAACAAAAATGCATTAACATGCCTAGTAGACTTGTTGCCATGCTTCAGTGCCAAATTGAAACCATGCCACCCAATAACAAACCTTGACCTGCAGTGTAATTGCTCCATTTTTCATGATTTCCTTCTCTGTCCTAGCCATTTCAAATTGCACTGACCTGCCACCCACTATTCCAGACAAGTTACCAGCCAGGAGCCCAGCTTTTAAATGAAATAGGGTTTTAACTTCAAAATGGCATGAGGAATTTAACTGCTTCAAGATGTACCATGTATTGCTAACCAAAGCCTGGAGTGCTACCTAATATATGACATCCCCATGGAAATGTCAGCAAATGCTACTGCAGTACAGAAATAGCAGAAGCTGACTACAGTAAGAGGGGGAATGAGAATGGGGGGGAAGAGCATCAATGTACTGGTGAACTTCAGTGCTGAGAGTTTTCAAAATAGGTCTGCAAATACAGCTAGATTTTTACTGAATCATGTCAGATACCCAGAGGATTTTAAAGACTGAACAATATAATGGTCGATACAAAGTAAAAAGGTGCTGGATCATTAAAATCTATTTTTAGTGGACAACTGGTCTTTTAAAGCAGTGATGAGTAAGCCTCAGTAGGGACAAAATTTCATGCCAACCTCTGAAACCACAGATTTTCTACAGTTCTCCTGGTAGTTTTGGAGGTCCCTCTTTGTGCTTAGACCTAGATTAAAGCAAAGGTGCTGCAAACACTCTCCACAGGACCCGAGCTCCTTTAGATACACAAGGGTATAATTTTTACTTCCAGTAGTGCTTAGTATATTCTCAGCCAAGTCAGGATACCTTGAAATCTGCCTTTCTCTGCAGGCATCCTGGGGCAAAGATTTGTACCATATAAGCTATCTGGGTATCCTAGGCACCATAATGCTTAACTTCATCATGTACCAGGGAGAGCCTGTGGCAGAGGAAAATGCTGGCTGGCCCCAAACACTCCCTAATGCAGACACAGCACATGCTTAGACAGGTTTAATGCAGAACAGACATATGGTCTGGCCTTAACAGAGCAAGCCAGCAGTGCCACTTTGGCTGGCCCAAGGAGGGCTGCTGCCTTGCCTAAGAAGAGGGTGTGTGATTGTGGGATGCTCAGGAGCCTCTTTAATTCAGACTGACTGGGCTGGGAGGATGAGCCCACATTGCCCCATCAGAAAGAGCTCTTGGGACCTCCTCAGAGCTGGTGATGGCATGAGAATGGACACTGGCTCTCCGAGCAGTGCAGCTCTCTGGATTCTTGTGCTAGCTTAAGGCAGAACCTGTTACTCTTAAGACACCTGTTACTCCCAGCTGAAGTCTGTTTGGTCGAGCAGAGACTCTTTCAACTTCAAAGAGGGGCCAGGCTTTTGCATGTCAGGCTCCTCATCATTGTTTCATGATTAACGGTATTAATAAGGCAGGTGTTTTACCCTGCCTAGTTGGTGTGGTTGTCCCTGCAGAGGTGTAATCCAGCAGAGTGGGAAAAGGATGTTCATGCAGTAAATCTTTTACTAGTTAAATAGGAAACATTTTTTAATGGGGGATATGAGCAGCGTTTAAAAACTGCAGAGCTAAACACTCCAGGGATCAGATGTAAATGAAGGTTAAGCCTTGTGAAGGCTTCTATCTCGGCTTTTTTATTGGGATTGCTACAGTGACAGAAGCCTTTATGTTTTATAACCTTGACCATATGGTTATGTGGTCTGGGAGAAGAGGGTTTGTCAAAGGGCAGGGGAAAGCAGGGAGGGAAGGAAGTTTGCTGTTATTGCTGCGGTGGAACAAGTAGGTTCAGCTTTCCCATTCTGTTGTGTCCTAACCTACAGCACATGGCTACCAATTCCACAGCCTTTATGGGGAAATCACATGAGCATTGTTAGATCATTTAGTCTAAACTTTGAAAGAGAAAAGCAATCAGGTGGTTAAGGACAGCCTAAAGCTACTTGATAACAGTATGCTGGGGGGCTGGAATTGCCTTTCATTACCAAGCTAAAATGACCACTAGCTCCTGAGTGTAGGGAAAAGGTAAGTGGTGAAGTTTTACGACTTTTTTTCCAGTAGGGCAGCTGCTTATGTTCTTTTCATTATAGAAGACACAGATGCACAAAATAAGAGGTTCAAAACCTTCTGCAGAGAGCTCTGTTAGTTCTGAGCTGAAATTGAACCATTCATTTTAAAGCATTGCACTATAGCCATTTTGTTTCCTCCAGCTGTGGGTCTTGGCTTTCAACTAGAAAGAGGGGACAGAAAGACCGGATGAAAAAAGAACTGGAAAAATAAGATACTAGAATTAGAAGTAATTTTTTAAGTATTGTACTGCCTCTCCCTGGAAATGAGTACAATCATTGATGTCCTCTTAATATTTAGGATTCAAAATTCAAGAATTTCTTTTCCATATGAGAAACTTATTAGGATGTCAAAAAATGTGGAGAGTGCCTAGAGTGTGCTTACAGACCACATGAAATAAGGCCTGCTATTCCAGTTCTTTTCATCATAGGCATCAGTGGGAAACATTTACAAAGACACAAAAGGGAATTGGGTACCTACTTCCTACCTAGTCCTTAAATCCCCTCCACACCAATGGAGGTCCCTCCTTAGACAAATAACCAAAGGACTCTGAAGAATGTGAAGTTGGATTTATGATACTAGAAATTCTCAACAAAGGCAAAGTACTGAATTTATAGTTCCCCTTTAGATTCTTTCAAAAAGCCTCACTGCTAGAACCTGGTTGGAGGTTTCTTTATCAATCAGTACAAAAGTTAAGATATGAAAAAAATCAAGGATTGATTGGCAGGTGCCCATATGTTTGCTAGCATTTGATTTGGTGATATTTATAAAATGCTACAGAAATGGAGTATTCCTAAAGTATAAGTTCACACACTGCAGGAAGTAAACGTTGTTTCATCCTACAGAGAAAACAAGAAGTGTCTGTTTCTTTACATCTGCAGTGAGATGTGGCACATGCTGCACCAAGGATTTAAAAGCTAAACACAGTTTAAGAACAGCATTATATTTCTGCTTTTTACCATCTATACAAAATAAATGCAGCTAAATGCATTGTACTTAAATGATACCATTTTCACTCTGTTATTTTTTGAGGCAGTGAGTGTATCTCAGTCACAGCACAGTGTCAGTGTGCAGTTTAGGTAGTTCTAGGGCTGCTGTGCAATTTGAAAGTGAGCCATCATCATGGTGAAATTGTCAAATTGTTTTGTGAATGGCATTGCTCTGCATTTGCCAGAGCAGATAATGGCCGGAAAGTACAATGGTAAGCATTACTGAACAACTCCTGGAAGTCACAGAAGGGTGGGCCTCTAAAAAGAATGAGGAGAGTTAATTGCCTCACTTTCTAGAGGCTAGAGCAATGGTATTTCTCTCTGACCTTCAAATTTCTGCCAGTCTGTCTGCAATACTGCAATGCCAAACCTCTAGCAGCTCATTACATTCCTACCAGCAAAGCCTAGGTCTGGCAATTTGGTGCTTTAGTAGCCAATAGCCCTTTATCCTAAGTAAAATTATGTGTAACAGGAGTGTTCCTGCCACTGAAATTCCTGTTTGGAATTTCACTAAGAAGTTAAAATAAGGTCAAAAAAGTGAATTTTGACAAAGCACATATATGCATATGCCCTTTCAAATGAGAAAATGTCATCACTTTCAAAGGACAAATGTGTTCTTTGTATTAGCATTTAAATTACCACCTGACTTACTGTTGTTGGGTTTTGTTGGGCTTGAGCATCTGCCCTAAAGTCTTCTGCCTTGGAGAGGCCCTGGACAGTATACCCCATAACTTGTGCTGTGAGAAAACTGTATGGATACTTGATCCCCTGCTTCCTCTGGAGACTGACTGAGGTCAAGTGCACAGTCTTACGAAGAAGAAGGTGATCATCACTAGCCTCCAACACGCCAGTGGATAACTTCAGGATCTGGTACTAGCAACTGGATTACCCTTGGGAACAACACACTTCTAATAAAAGAAAAAATGTGTAGAGATATCGCTATGTCTGTAGTACTTTGTGTTGAAAATTATTTTAAAAGAGATTTTATTTGGGTCTCCTAAGCCTTCTCAAAGAGTTTTAGCAATGAGCAGACTTCTGTATTGTCCAGTTCCTGGGGTAGGAATAAACCTCTTATTTAGTAAATTTCACCTGGAATGGAACAGTGACAACTCCAACAGCACTACAGGCAAAAAAGGCTAAAAAATGCATGGGAAGTGATTAGACAATTTGATCTGAATTCAAAGGAAAGAAGTACCTCTTGGATGCTAGTAAAGAAACACTGAGTCCTAGAACTCAATGCCCTGTATCCTTTAGCTAGCTAAATTGCAACTTGCTGCCTTGTAAAATCTTCTGATCCTGCTCCGCCACATGCATGTTTGAACCTGGTATAAATAATTTTCAAACAATGTTAAGTTGTTTCTTATTATGCCAAAATGTCCATCGAGGAAGGCCTCTGCAATGCACCTGCAGATCGACAGCTGTCATTCCAGTCACCAAGCTATAGGTTTTGAACAGTTTTTAATCTTAACTGTGAAAGCCCAGGAATACTTGGTCCAGTAAAACTCTACTGTCACGGTAACAAAACCAATAAACCTTTCTTCACTTAAATAATAGTTAAGAATTCCTTGTATTCCTCACAGATATTTTCTTTAGAAGTCTTGTTCTTCATGAAGCTGAAACAGTCCTCTTACCTTGAGTAAACATGTCAGTAAAAGGGTAAACCGTGTTCTTCAAGACGCATGAGAAGGATCAGATTCATAAAATCATAGAACAGTTCATGTTGGAAAGAATCATGAAGATCACCTTGTTTCAAACCCTCTGCCATGAGCAGGGACACCTTCTACAAGACCAGGTTGCATAGGGCCCAATTCAACCTGCCACTTCCTATGTTACATAACCATTTTTTATGCAGAAATGTCCCTTTATTTTGATTAGCAGTTCCACTTCAAAGTAAATGGCATAATATATCTTTCTGGAAGGAAAAAATCCCTGAGAATAAATGATGGCCCAGCTTTCTGAATCATAGAAATAGCACTCAGATCTGTTAAATTTCAAACCAGGCATTTAAGAAGCTCCTCAGAGGCTTCTAAAAGACAGAAAAGATTTGACAACCTTCAAGCAAAACTTTTTAGGTTAAAAAATAAGTAATATTAACAAGACCATGATATCTTATAATCTAAAATTAGGCACTTCTTAGCTCACTGATTTTCTCTGGTTTTCATAAGGGCGTCAACTAAATATCTACTGGACAAGGAACAGATTGACATGACACAAATCACAAACAACACAGTTCCTTAAGAGGCTTTCTAAAGGGCAAGAAGAAGCTTTTGTTCTATTCATCTGAACGCATTTATGCAAGAGCTCACTGGGTTATGCTATCAACCTAAAGCTGCCCTTCCAAATCAGTTAGCTTCCAGATTTTAATCGCTTAACGTAAATCAGC
Organism: Rhabdornis inornatus; assembly: GCA_013397075.1. NCBI lineage: Eukaryota > Metazoa > Chordata > Aves > Passeriformes > Rhabdornithidae > Rhabdornis > Rhabdornis inornatus. The sequence goes on along the minus strand of VWZS01003255.1, from coordinate 13,711 downwards.
TATTCTAGTTACCAGCAGGAAAACAGTTGCCAGTCATAGTAGAGAAGAAAGCAGACCAACTACAGGGCATGAAATTAAATTTTCCAGGTAGTAGCCAGTAATTGATACCACAATATGACCTTTGTCTGAAAAAAACAATTTAGAGTTCTATGGAACCACAACTAGGCCAGGACAAAGTCTGTGACCACCAGCACACTTGCTCGGCAAAGAAGCTACTGACAGTACCTTCCACTTCCACTAACATGTAGTTCTGTGTCTTTGCAATCTGCATGAAATGAGAAGCTAATCTGATGCAGACAGCATCCCAAGAGTATTTATACACATCTAATTTAATAATTAGTTTATAATGTTGTAAAATAAGAGTACAGCAATTTTGCACACAGATTACAAGAAACTGACAATTTTCTTCAATACTAGGATTACATGTGTGCCAATAAGCAATGATTTTTTTACCAACCTTATGGCTGAAAAACTGATGAAGAACCTGTTTTAGTAATCCTCACTATAACTGCTTCAGAAATCAAGCAAAGCTTCTTCCAGGAGGACTCTGTACTTTCCTTTGGAAGTGCCAGAGTCTCTGGGCTCTCACTGACCCCATACCAATTGAAGGGAGTGATTCTCCCAAGATCCACAATCAGCCTCAAGCCCTACCCATAGATCAAGGCTCCTGAATAAGGCCCACAGCTGGCCCAGCCATCCCAAATGAAAGAACCAGCCATTGCTGGAAGACAGTTTATCTCAGCTGCACATTCAGGCAGCCTCCAGAGGCACCCAGGTAACAATTGATGCTTCTCAAGGAGAGAATCAAGTCACCAGACTCCCAAAATAGGCACCTTAGTTAAGCGACTGAAGCACAAAGGGATCAGTCTTGTTCTACCCACTGAAGACAACAAATGCTTCTTCCAAGAACTTCAGATGAGGACCTACACTCATCTACTACCAATGAAATCAAAAGAAGCTTTGTCACCAGCACCATGCTGCCCAGTTCAGGCTGCAAAACTGAGAACGCACCTAAGAAAGCCATAAAATTATTTTCTTTCACACCTTACAAAATGCAACATCTGCTTAAAAAGGAGTCCCACAATACTGAAGGACTTCCTATGGATTTTCTCCAGCACACCTTTTTCATAAAATTAATAGGAATATGTGTGTGTTTAAAAACGGACAGGATTTCCCAAATTGCTGTCTGGAATAGACCAGTCCCAGTTCACTGGAGCTTCTACACAGAGCAGTGTAGTACTGAATGTCAAACCTGATGCTGATATTTTTACTGCTCTGCTGCAAGATTAGCAATGCATTCTCTTGTGCCACTAGTTTGAAGCTTCGTACTGAATTAAAAAATAACAGACCCAAGAAATGCTGAAAATGTTATCAGCTGGAAGAAACCAGATACATATAATTTAGAAATGCTTCTCCAATCCCAGCTGTTTCCCAGGTTATTTCTTCTTACAAATATGCATCCATAATCAGACGTGAAATTCTAGCTATTTGATTAGAAATGCTTTCTGTGTTTGGGCTTATTAGAATACAAAGACAAGTGCAGAAGCAGGAAGAGATTTTTTTTTAAATCCCCACACAATTAGATTTAGCTCTCTCATCCATGTCATTTTATGATTGCATAAAACTGGAAAATTGGCTCTCTATTCAATTTAGATTGCAATCAGATATTAATTTTAGATTACAATTAATATTATCATTTTGGTGGGAGAAAAAGGGCACAATAGCAAAGAGAGGAATGAGCTACAAATCTCTCCATGCAGAATGAAATTAAGGTCGATATTCAGAAATGCAGGGCTGAATAAAAACCCCATGCTCCTCATTATGACCACTGCATACCAGGGAAAAGCAATGAAGCAGGAGATGTCCTTTTCCCTTTTGCTTAGATTGCTACAAAAATAACTTTCTATCTGTGTCTCATCTCACCTTCCTAAAAATGACACCAATGGCTATCATGTATTTCTTCAACACCCTGGTAGCACCAACAAAGGAAAGTTGACACTTGGCTGTCCTACTCTCATAGCTAGACCTCACTCTCAGCCTGCTGTCAATCAATTATATTACTCTCGCAGAGAGGGCTCAAGTGTCTCTGTACCATACACAAAAATTCAATTTTGCTGCTCCAGGAGAAGGTTGAAATTACTTCCTGGCACAGGATATGTGTGACATGTTCCTTTCGACTGCTGCACCCACCCACCCACCTGCTCTCACATACACCCACACACACTCCCACACACACACAAACACACATATGCACACACACCAGTCCTTGCTTCCTTCCTGGCACAGAGCAAATCTTCTTCTGCCACATCCTGTCTGCTTGGAGTGATCCACCTTCCCTAGCTAGGACACACTCCATCACCTCTCCTGCAACCTCTACTCAGGTGCCTCCTGCACCTACTCTTCTGGCCAAACCAGCCCTGCAATGCACCTCAGCTAAATAGCTAAATCCGTAGAAAAGTTGCTACTGAGAGTCATCAGTATGTATAATCAAGTAGGCTTCTTCTTTTGCTTGGCTTTCAGATTGATTGTGGTCTTCTGCTCGCTCAAGAATTTCCAGTAGACTGTAAAAGACAACCCATAGAGCTAATGGAAAATAGTAGTGTTGAGGGCCCATGTACAAAGTAACAAACATTTTCCCTGGTTTTAACAGTCAAAGGGTCATAAAAAGTTTTCTGTGAAACAAACTCGTGATAGGATATGGCTAGAATGAGAATTTTGTGCCAATAGTTGCAATTGTAATGTGGGAAACATCCCAGGTACTCTACAGAGCTGAGATTAAGAGCACAGAATAGCTTTTAACTGACAGGTTAGTCTTGTTAATGTGCTGTCCTGAAGCCAAAAACATCTGGGAGTTATGCTCTGCTCTTTGTCCTTGACTATCAGTACTCAGTGTAGGTGAGGTAAAATACCCCCATGCAGAGGTGATACCTTGGCACTGCCTGCTGAGGCACAAAAAGCCAGTGCTTTCCAGCATGGAGACAGAGGCCCGGCATTGGGAGACTGAGGCCACGCTGTGCCTGGGAGCACAGATGGATACCTGCATCAGAAAAAATTGAGCTCTTGCTTCTACATGAGCCCACATGACGAGGCTGTCAGGGCAGCAATGTCTCGCAGTGATAAAGCCTTCCAAAAATTAGGGTTCAGAGTTCTTCTGGACTCTGGACTGATAGAACATGTGAGCACTATCTCAGCACATGCCATGCTGCCCTGTGCTCACTCTGTGCATTCCCTGATGCCTCTGTCTTCACAGCGCTGGTCCTACCATTCTCTGTTTCACAGTGTAGTTGTGTTCTGTGCCTGACACTGAAAATCACATTCTTTTGTTTTCCTTTCTATTTCAGAGCCGCTTGCTATTGAAGAAAAAGGGAGCTGCTGCTTGGACAGGTTTGATTATAGGGCCCAGCGACTGAAAACATGCTTTTTGCCTTCACCTCCTCTGCCAGCATTCCTTTCCTTTCCTTGCTTGCTGCTTTGGGTTGTGGGAGTTTTTTGTCAAGCCATGACATTTCAGTGTTAATCTCTATGAAGGATAAGAACAGACAGCCCATCTCCTGAATTTACTTATTATCAGCTAGATAGCTGCCTCATGAAAAGGAATTCAACAAATTAACTATTTCTGTCTTAATTAAGTCCTCTTTCAGTTGAGTCAGAGGCAGTACATTCTCAGCCAGCCTTTGGTAGGCCTGACCTTTTCAAGGTGCCTTGTTGTGGAGATTGACAGCTAGCCCAGGGCAAAAGCTCTCTGCATAGTCAGGCCAGGACCTTCCTGAAACAGCACAATGAGGAGTTCAATAGCCAATCAATAAGACAGACATGAAAATCAACATTAAGGGCTCTCATAGGGAACATAATTAATTTTATGATAACATCTATGAACTAGAAGGGGATGTCATTAAGGGATGACATCATGCTCAGATATTTTGGTGAAAACAATTATCTAGCTGTGTGGAGGTTATTGTTCTACCTATATCAAAAGTTGAGGGAAATAAAACGTGAAAACAACAAGAGTTTCTTTATAAGCAGCAATATAGGCTATGTGTATCACAACTCAATGCTTCTATTTGCGTAGACATGTGAAGTTTGGTGTCAATTTTTTGAGATTTTCCTCTCTAGTGTTTGGTTCACTGTTACACATCTATCCTGAGCTAGGAGTTAGCATTTTTTAAAACTGCTCCATAAAGCAGGGTGATATATTTAAGCGTAAAAAATAGGCTTGCTTTTTCTTATAATTATGGCTGAAATTAATATTCTATACAAAATGCCATTGATATCTGTATGTCTGCTATTATTTTTTATATGTGTAATTAGGAATAAACATACACATTTTTGTACCCATATAGTATTTTGTGAAATAAACAACGCTTTTAACCTCAAAGAATGTTTTGATCTACACCACCCAGGGAAAGTTTTATTTGGATAAAATCCAGATGTGGTTTTGGACTTCACAGCTGTCACAAGCAAACCCAAAGTACCAGGTTTTAAAAGCTCTTTACATACATAACAATATGCCTGGGTCAGGGTCAGAAATTCCTGAACTTATGGCTTCAGTTTAATCTTTTTGTATGTCTCTCTTTCTGCTATAGACCAAAGCAGAAAGAGGTATAACGGATTTTCTGCTTCTCAGGATGGAAAATGTCTCACAAACTTGAAAATTTTCCATGGTGTTTTTATTTTTTTATAAAATCTGACAATACAGATTTTGAAATTTCAACAGGCTTAGGCCCTAATCTCAGTTCAGATGTGAACTCTAAACTACGCTGGCTTTACACGGTCTGATCCTTTCTAGTCCTGTTTTAGTACATTACTCCATCCAATCTCACAGACTTCTGCTGTGATATTCATCAGTCCTCTCATTGTTTTCTTTAACCATCAATTTCAGCCATTTCAGAATACCATGTGAACCTGTTTTGCTCTGAAACCTCTGGCAGGTTTTCATTTCTCATTGTAGTAATAGCATAATGGATTTTTTTTTCTTTTATCTTATTGATGATGGGAAGTCACTGATTTTTTTAATGACATTTTTGTGTCATGCTGGCCTTCTTAATAATCTCTTTACTGGACAGTAGAAAAAGAAGTAGTACAAGGTATGATATCTCAGTTGAGGTTTTCTGATCAGAAAGAAACAACAGAACTGAAAAAGCATTTTACATTGTTAGAAAATCTAAAAAATAAAAATAAATAATTAAATAAATATAAGCCTATATCTGTACTTTTTGGATTATAACTTGCTGCTTATGTGTAACTTTAAATAAGAAATAGAAAATATCCAAATATAGGCAGCATGTAGTCTCGAATTGCTAGAGTACTGCAAGGAGCAAAATCTGCAGGGCATTATCTGTACCTTTTCTATTGTTCACCTGATGAGAATCTTAAAAGCAGCCCTTTTACAAAGAACCACTGTGCTGTCTTAATTACAAGCCTAGAAGAAAGCCTAAGAAAATTTCTGGCAGCACCCACACTGACAGGAAATTCAAACGTCTTCAAGCACACAAGCCAACAAAGCTGCTGAAACCGAGCTCAGTCGGAGCAGGACTTTGTTTTGATGTGTGTGAGATGAGCCTGAGGCTGGAGGTGACTGTGTCAAATGAATGAAAGACAGGGAGCAGGAGGAGGAGGGTGAGGATGAATAGAGCACTGAAACACGTGTTTTTCTGAGTGTGTATGGTGGGTATTTCCATGCCCAGCCTGAAGACTCCCTACTCTGCCTGCAACCTTGCAAAAGCCGTTTGCTCTTGGGAATGATGCCAATCCTAAAGAGTAGCTGTGATTTTTCCTGCAGGAAATTAGCATTTCCTGACGCCCTTTGGAGCAGACCATGCTCACAGGGCTGGCTTGATTTCTTCTTTCCAATCTGTGCCAGCTTTTTACAGAGACTGATACTGTCATTTTATTCCCTTTCCTCTCCTTGACACATGGTGCTTTATCTCCTGAAAATGTAAATCAACTGTACAAATTCTCTGAGACAATTTTTAAAAACCTGCATTTTTTTACCTGGTTGTGTATTTATTATTCTCGATCTCATTTGCATTCATGCATATACACACAGACTCATGAGTTTTACAACTGCTATTAACATCAGCTTAAAGTGAACCCTGTCAGACAGACAAAATATATCCCAATTTCATTTGTCAGGTTTAAATCAGTAAGATCTATTCAACTGAAAGCAGTAACTGCAGGGTAACACAACAGCGTGGAAACAAAACCTTTTATACATTGGATGAGCTAAGACTACTTGAGACCAACACACTCGGAAAATGAAAATTTGCAGAAATCCAATTTGCCTTCCTGAGCAGAAGGGGAGATAAAAAAGCCCCCAAACCAACCACCAACACATCACACAAACAGCTAACTTCTCCATCAGTACACTCTTCAGTCCTTTGCTCACACTGAGGAATTTGACTCAGGTATTTTCTGAGTCCATTTAATTTTCTGTGCAGCTACAGCTGGTCTATAGCTGCACAGATAAAACTGGCCATAACAGACCCCCAAACGCCACTAGGCCGGTTCAATAAAGAGTAGAAGTAAACGAGTCCCCAGATGAGGCAATGGCAGGTTGGATTCGAACCCAAACAGGGGATCCCAGCCAATCCCATTCAATCCTGAACTCAGACACATCACTGGCCAGTGAGCCGGGCGGTGTTCAGACCTCAGCCAATCAGGTGTTCGAGTGACGGGATCTGGAACCCCCTATAAAAGGGGCGTCCATCAATGAACACTGGCTGTTGTCGCATGATCTCGGTGTTCAATCCTGTGCCTGTCTCCAAAACTATGACACTCTTCTATAGCCACTGTTTTCTTGACATTGCATTTACATGCTCTGCTTTCTGTTCTGGTGGGTGGTTCTTCACAGCTCAAACAAATAGCTGTAAGACTTTGTTTCTAAAATGACAAATCTGTTTTCACTTCATAAAGATTTCTTGGCAAGCACTAAGCATTTTCCTTCCTCACTAATAAAGAAACTACGCAGTTCTTTTCTTCCTGACAGAGAATGACATCAGGAGGACAATTTGAGCTGAATTAGTAATCTTAGCTAGTGACTCACTGTAAAGTGAAGGAAACCTTGCACAAGCAGACTCCCCACATTCTCTTCCTCATGCTGCTTCCTGTGCAAGAACTGGTAGTAGAATTTTTCACCAAAGTCCCATCAGCTCTCTGGAAGGGACACAATTGTGATGACCTGTGGGCCATGCCTTCTCCTAAACAACCAGTAAAGCTTTCTGGGGCAAGACGACATGCACACAGAAATGCAGCTCATCTGGCACATGCTTGCACCTTTAGCCATCGGAAATTTGAAAGAACATTCAATGGTAGGGTCTTATAGCTGGAATGGTTGTTTCCTTTTAGGAAACAGCTGAGCTTGTAATACTGAAAAAGGCTGCTGAATTTAGCATTTAAATTGTTACAAGTAAAACTACACAAAATGATCCTTCTGCATATGAATGACATTGAAATGCTATCACAACAGTTGTAATGTTATTGTCCAGAAAATCATGGTTGCAAAATGCTGTGCAATCAGATCCTATAGACCAGGATAAATTAATAGCTAATTTTTGTGTTATCAGAACACACTAATCAGTTACTTTGACTGTAGAGTGAAAATACTGCTCTTGACTGGATTGAAACCAATGAGCTTGCATTTCTACAACTGACAAAGCCCTTAACCCTCTTTCTCCTTGGAACTAAGTGCTATTCTGCTTCCTTCTGCTACTTGCCCCTGTGGGTTCTTATCTTCAACTTTGAGAGGGCTGGGTTGTCCCTATAGGGACAGTGATAAGCCTCAAATTCAGGTAAGAATTTGCCAAGCTTCTTTCAGGCTCCTTTACCTCAGTTGCCCTTTTCTACCTTAAGTTGACTCTACCCTGTCTCAGTGGTCCCTGAAGGAGCAATCAGCCCCCAGCATTGTCAGTGACTGACAATTCTTGCTATTCTGCAGCTCTCATGCATTCCTTCCCGCCATTTGCTAATGGCTGTCTTTCCCAAGTTCTTCAAAAGCAGAGTAATACATGCTTGACAATTTGGTTTGTATATGTCTTTAATTAAATCTTCCTGTTCTGCCAAACTAATCTCACACTTTCTGCACCCTGCAGATTAGTTTGCTGTTCATTTCTCCAGCTCTCTGATGAGAAGGGCTTTTTCGGTTCTGTGATATTGCTTTCATGGCTAATTTACTCTGTTAGAATAGAAATTTTGTGAATCGACTCACATTGCAAATCCTCTTCATCATGTTCTTAAGGCTTTCCAAACTTCCAAGAAAGGAAACTTTCAGAAAGGAATGAAGTTTCTTTCTCTCACTCAATTTCATAAATGTTACCATTTGCTATAGCATAGTTTATGGTGCGTTTATGCAGCAGTAATAAGTATTTATAGGACACCCATAATTCTAGAAGCATTAGCCAAAGAATCAGTGCGGGGAAAATGAGGATGGGAGTACGTTCACCTACTTCTTGGATTACTCCTCACAGTTCATAAAACACTTGGTGTCCAGACCATAACTTCAGTGGGAGCAGAGGGTCAGCTCTGTAGCCAATAAAAGCAGATGGAGCTCAAGTTAATTCCACTTCTTTTATCCGTGTGCACTAGCTGGGACTAGCTTATGAATCAGAAAAAGCGTTGCTCCATATTGTGTTTTCCAAAACAAACAAACAAACAAACGGCTGTGGAGTTCAACCCAAATCCCTGACCTGGCACGGATTGTATTCCCACATATTACTCTGTGATTGGCACAGCAGAGTGTGAGATTAAATCTTATTTAGGATCAGAATAAGCTGCCAGAGGTAGGAAAAGGTGGAAATCTCTTGAAACACTTGCTGAGAGCCACTTCTCTGTCACAGAAAGTGCTGATGATTTAGCTCAACCACACCCAGCAACTGCAACTGGTCCATAAAATGAGGCAGAGATATAGCTCAGATTTTGCCATCCCTTCCAAAATTGTGACAGAAATCTCCTCACATTTTACCCCCATGTGTTTTGGAATCAATGGAAACATCTCTTTGAAAGTTGAGGTATTTAGGCAAATTGGTGTTTGGGTATGTGACTGCGAAACTAGTGATTCATCACAATGCAGAAATTATTTTAAGTGTGCTTACTATCTGTTAAGAACACTTTATTCAAGCAAACCTGAAAGTTTGTTCAAAACAGTGGCAAGGAGTACATGACTTTGGGCACAACTGAGGCGGGGCAAACAAGGAAAGAAACTCATTGACAGGCCAGAGAAATGGAAAGAACATAGTGTGTTTATATGGGATCCTCAGCTACACTGTGATACTAGCGCTGTGATGCCTTTAAACAGCTTCAATGAGTTACACTGGAGCACAATATCCCGCTTTATTTTGGTGAGGGTTTGGCACCAGTCCGTGAGCTGTTTGTCCTTTGATTACTGCCACTTGTCGCAGCTGGGCTTCCATGGAGAACTTGAATTTCTGGCGATTTGGCTGGTACAAACTGGACCCTAGTGGGAGACTGAGGGCAGAAGGTTCTTCTGGCCCTTGAGAGTGCAGCCCTGTAGAAGAGTAAGACCAACTTATTCATTGTTCTAAGAGCTGCCTCGGACGTCAGTGACACAGGTCAAGACCTGCTGTCAACAGCTACCTACCTGCCCTGCATCCCAGCAAATCAGCAGATGTGAAGAATATCTGGGCAGTTGAAACCAGCCAAGTGATCATGACTGTGTAGACAATGTGCTTTCTGCATGCATTTCCTGCCTTACAGCCACTTTTAGTTATATCCAGTGTAGGAACTGGCTTTGCACTAGAGAGATTGACATTGGGTTTGTGGGATTAAATGGTAGTTGTGTGTTATAAGATAGTGTAAGTTTTCCTCCTTGTCTATTGCCCTCAAACATCAAACAGTAGAAGCAAAAACACTGATACATCACTCCATGTTATAGAAAAATTAGGGAAGGTGTCAGAGGACAGCAAGGTCTGGATAAAACTCGATCCTTTCAGCTGATGAGGGAATTGTAGTAACCTAGAGAATGGCTCCAGAGGTGCCTCCTGCCTACAGCAGGGCTGGCATCAGCCTGTCCTAGTAGGCACCCATGCAGAGCACTGCATTTACTCCTCAATTTTGTGAGTTATTACTGCTGAAGAAACAGCCTTTATGAAGATACAGACTTCATTTCTATTCTAGACATGAGTGCTCCCTCTCAGCAGTTCTTATTTATGGGCTGAATTGCTGCTGAAACTATAAAGGTTCAAGGGTTTGGTTGCTTTGTGTGCCTTGGGTGAGAATGAAGTGGCAGCTTTTGCAGCCCCACAATGACCATTTTCTTCCTGCCAGGGTGCAAACGCCAGCTGAGGTCTGGCACCTTGTTTTATTGTGTGAAGACTGGATAGAGTTTTCTTAATTAGCTTTAAATTAACTGTCTCTTGTCATTATGAGTTCCCTGAGGATGGGTGTGAGGGTGTTCTCAAAAAGGTTGGTAGGCAGCTCTGCCTGTGTGTCCACTATCTGAGCACCCACCAGACTGCACCTGCCATTTCTCATCCTTAGGTTTAAAGCTTTAATTAGGAGCCTCCTGCATGTCTGGTCTTCACCAGCACCATCTGGCATGCTGCAGAAAATATGCTCCATTTTACTTACTGGCAAATCCTAAGCAAGTAATCTGTGTGTATTAGAGGCAGGAACTGGAGTGGGTTAAGACGGGGTTACAAATTTCTGAAGGTTTTTAGACTGGAAAGAAAATGGGAAAATGAAACCTGCATCCAAGTTTGGGTTAGCACTGAGAATATTTATGAATATGAGGCTTTATGCAAACATTTTCATTGTTGGGGCTTCTGCATATGGACTATACTGCAGCATGCTGGAGCATGACCAGGTTTACTACTTCCCAAGCAAGAACTGGAGAATACAAAACTACTTATTTATGACTTAGCTTTTCAGTGTGTATCCTCACCAAGATGCAGTGTTTCATTTCCTCAGAATTCGCAGCCATAATGGATTTTGTTACAAACTAGGGCATGTTTGGTTAAATGCAAATCCTTGAACAATCTCTGATGCAATTTTGTAAAATCCTGCACTCAGGAATATCTATAACATTTTCATAGTTATACATACATAATTCATTTCTATTCCTTTTTCTAGAAGACTGTGAAGATGTAGTTTGTAGTTCTAAATACCCAGCTGTATCTACTGAGGCACAACTAACTCTGATCAACAAATCTGTGAATGAAGAATAGACACCACACTGTCCAAAGTCTTGAAAGCCAATGAGAAAGTGGTTGCCTGTGTTTGCCTGCCCCATCTGTCAGTCTAAGGGACAACTACATTTTCCAGGGCATGCCTTGGAACCATCACATGAGATGGGAAATCCCGCAAACTGATTTGTATTTGTAATGTCTCTTCCTCTAATAATCTGCTATTGAAATGAACTGCAATTGCTCCAGCCTTGCATACAATAAAAAATCGTAGTAATGGGACAAAAGTGTGTCCCAACCAGTTCTGGCTGCTGGGAGGCTAGACACAACAAGCTCAATGGCAGCAAGCAGCACAATGAACAACACCATCCACAAGATATTTTCTCAGTGCTGTAAAATATACCTGAAGAAAATCTGGAGTTTTAATAACACAATTCTCCTTGAACAAACAGCAGCATGAGTCCAGCTAGAAAGGTAAAGAAAATACAATTAGGAGAAATTAAGTTTAATGCGACTGTACCAACTGTAATTTTAAAAATGGATAAAGGACACAGAGCTTTAGAAAATTAAGTAGCACTTGAAAGAAACAGTGGCAAATATAGACTTGTTAAGTTTTTTTACTATTGCCGGAAGTACTTTATTAGGTGTCTCTGCTTGAGGTTTATATTGGACCACTATCTCTGCATGGGGCTAGTGAAGACAGCTTTTGGATACGTCAGCTTTGACGAAAAGTGGCCAAAAGGTTCTATTTTCTCGTAGTCATTTTAAAGGGTGCCTGCGGTGAAAGTAGGAGTGTTCAGGCTAAACTGTAACTGAACACCTTCTCTCTTAAACCTCCTTCCGACCTATTCTCTAAGCCTGTTTATTCTAACATCAGCTGCGATATTGTTGTAGTGCCGTGTTTTGTGCTGGAATTGGCTGTACTTTCATGATTAAAGTATTTTGTATAGAAAAGAACTGCAGGATCGGTAGCCTAATGTGTGCTAAAATGTTACTAATGTTCAGTTTGGTTTAAATTTTGGATGCAAATTCCAGTCAATGCTTATTCCGTGGGAACCGTTGCTCTGAACCCTCAGGGCTTAAATCCTCAGGTGATCAGAAATGCCGTACAACCTTTAGAACTGAGGAAACCAAAACACATCGAGCCATTATTCTTTGTCGTTGCACACAGAGGGGAAGGAGCTACTCCATTGTCATCCTTAATTTGGTTTGCCGGTATTCCCCCGGGGAGCTTGGAGGGGGGCGTTGCAGACACACGTGAGAATGGCACTCTCGCCTTAAGTCTCCAAAATTTGCCTTCAGTCTCTCCTCGCCAAAGCGTTCGGAAGCAGGCTTTTCAGATGCTCCCAACGAAAAGCCATCAGGATCTGGAGGGGGCTCCGTCCCTAATTGCAGGCAGTGAATGGTCTGCCAAAACTGCTCCCTTCTCCTCCCCTGGAAACTGTCACGCCTTTGAATTCTCTGGGCGCAATTACAGGTCAAAATCTTTGTGACCAGTTCTGACATTATGGTTTCAATGGCATTTTGCCTGCGGGCATCAGCACGTCCTCTTCTCAAGCCGAGCTGAGAGGACCTTTATTAGCTCCTAACTGTTGTTTTGTTAGTCTGGTGAATGGCTCTCTAGGAAACAACAAAGAAAAGGCTTATTAATGGTGAACACTTCATCCATTATAAAACACCGTGCTTCCAAAGAGATCAGAAAACGACGAAATTTATAAGGAAATGTTACTTTGACCATAACCATCAGTCTTAATTACGTACCATAGCACAAACTTCGTTGGATCTTTAGAAAAGGTCAAGATCTGCAGCTCACAGATCCATAGTAAAAAGCACTAACAGCAAAATAGGTATTTAAGTGAGGATTTTTGTCAAAAAATAACATTTACTGCTGTGTTTGGCTAGAATACTGCACAGATAAATTGCTCCGGGTGATAAGTGAGCAATGAAGTGGATTTTATGCCGCTGATACTATGAGATGGTGTCTTAAATGCTTTTAAAAATACCTAAAATATATTAATGTAATGTAAAAGCTCCTTTTTTTTTTTCTTAGAACTAGAGCCATTTTTTGGAACTCAAGAAGCCCTTGCAACGCTACTCTTATTCCAACAGGAATAAGTAAAATTTCTCCTTACCTCCTAACCCACGACATAGTTTCTCACATCTGATTTATCACACCCTAACATAATGACTCAGCTGCATTTCTTTCATCCACTGTTCTATTCACTCACAAGAGAAAGAGGAAGCAATGTACGTGCTGTGCAGAGACCTCCTTCAGTTACAGCCGCAGAACAATTAACATTACCTCATTAACTTTTGTGGTTCCTTGAAAGCAAAAAAATCCAGATTTTCTCTCTCCATCTGCCACTATTATTCAGCACAGACGGTTGGGTGAGAAGTGAGTCGCTTTAATTTAAACAAAATCTTCAAGGCAGAAACCCGTGACTGCTAAAATGACTGTTCAGACTCTCCTACTGCTCCCAAACTGAACGACTTGGAAGCTAAAAATTCATTTGTACACTGGTAGTAAGACAGGGGGCTATGTAATGCCCCCTGATATTTTTCTTTTTCTTTTTCTT